>BSBK01006687.1:7500-87500 GCA_027943335.1 Chamaecyparis obtusa
AAAATGTGGATAGGGGAAGAAAATCTTAACTCTGAGATTTTAAGTCTTATCAATTATGATAAGATTAATCACAAGGAAGGAAAAACCACTTAAAGTAATGATTACAAGGATGAAACAATTTTTGAGGAGAGCTGCATGTAAGGCAAAGTGTGGGATTATAATTTCTATTTTAATGAAACATGATTTCTGGATTATATCTAGTGATTTGAATAGTAAAAGAAAGAAAAGCTGTGGGACAAGGATAATTGGTAACAATTCAAGCTAGAATAGAAATAGAAAGAAGAAAATGGGAGGAGGTCCTAAGGAGAGAGGATCCCTTCGATTGTGAGAAATGGAGACAAGAGAAGAAAGTATGGAAGAAGCTGAGGAAAGGAGGGGTCACTAAGTATATGGAAAAGCTTCATGAATACGATAAATAGGTAACAACCTTGTTTTCTGATGGTTGGGTAAATTGTAAAGTCAATTTATGGGGCAAATCTTTCCCCCTCACTCTTACCCTTATTTCCTAAATCACTGGTTTGTCCATGGAAGGCAAACATTTCTATAGAGACAACAAGCATTTAGGTACTGAAGCTTTTAAGCTCTTCCCTAAAACTATTGATGAAGAAGCACTGATGATAAAAAGAAAAGGGGATTATGTGGAAATACCAAAATCAAGGATTTTTGGGCAAAAATGGTGAAGGTGCTGATTGAGTATTTCACTCTTGATGGGTGCTACTTCCAAAATCTATAATCTGCACTTTGTTCTGGCAAATCACTTTAGGCACAATAAGAAAATTTATTTTCCTTATTTCTGTTGAGCTCACTGAGTAATACTATAACGGAGCACAGGAAGAAAGTGAGTAATCTGGTGCTGCATGAGGGTTTGATTCTCCTCATTGTAGATTACACTAGAGACATTATCCTAGACCCCAATCCCGAAATGGATCACTAGAAAAAGAAAGGAGAACTGATGCAGGGGCATCCTCAGTTCCTGAAGATTCTGGTAGTCTTGGTAACTGTCTGGTGTGGCTCGGTTACTTGGCTAGTGATCTTGGTAGAAGGCTAGAGTCTCTTAGTCTTTGGTGATAGTTCTCGGTGAAGTTTGTTTCACTTCACCGATGGATCTTGATTGCTATTGGTCACTCGGTGACTTGGTGTTTTTTTTCTAGGTGCTCAATTACTGACAGGGTCTCGGTGTTTATGCCTATTACTCAGACGCTGAAGTGGTTCAGTCACTGGAGGAGTCGGTCCCTGAAGGAAGCTCGATCATGGAAGGAGACTCGACATTTCTAGTTCTTGGTAATGCTTGTGGAGCTTGGTTGTTATGTTTGCTTGGTATATTTCCTGGCACTCGGTAGTTTGGATTACCGATGGTTGTTCTTGGTGAATTGGCTTGACGACTGGTGCATTTAATTTGGGTCACGTTCCTCAAGTTATGGATGATCGTTGGACATGTGGGGACCTAGATTTGACATGTTGCATTCTCCTATGTGGATCTAGAGGCCAACTAGATGAATTAAATATTTGTAAGGCTATTTTTGAGCTGACTGTGGTTGCATTTAATATTTGTATATTTTGGAAGCTAACTGGGTTGTGGGATTTAATTGTTTGTTAAGCCAACTTGTGGCTAGAGATTAGCATTTAAGAGGATGTTTGGGTAGTTGTTTAGGGGGCAGTCAGAGGAGAGATCTAGAATCAAATTAGATCTGGATTGAAGGTAGCAGAGTTAGTAGCTTGCGAGCTTAGGAACAAGAAGATTTCTTGGTGGCTTGCGAGCACAAGTTTAGATCTTTCTTGGAGTGCCTACCAGTGTCCTGTTGTGTTGCAGACCTGGACTAGCTGAGGAGAAGTGTATTGGATCCTGCATGATCTTGTAGAACTATTTCTTGCATTGTAATTAGCCGTAACTGGGAAGGCCTTATAGCCTGATACATTGCATGTAATCAATTGTTTATGAATAAAGATATCTATTTTCTATTAGATCTAGTGTTGTGTTGTATTATTCTGCTATATTGGTGTTTGGCTGCAAGTTTGGATAGTCCTTAATTGGATTCTCCATACTTGACTACATCAAGTGGTATTAGAGCTGAGTTGATCTTGTCTAGAGAAAGGTTGGTGAAGAGATTGTGCGCAATCTGAGTTGAAGATTTGTGTTACTGAACTTGTGAAATCATGGCCTAGTTGTTCATGCGAGGTAGCAGGTTGCAATCTGTCTAACATACAACTTGGAGGTTGTCACAAGGTGGTCGGTGTAGGATTTTGTTGTAGAGGGTTTTCGAAGATCTTTGGAGATGTCTCTGATAAGATTGGACCTTGGTGTGATTATAGATCTTTGTAATGTGGTGGAAGCGAAGATTTTTGAGAGGTTTTCTCGGTGGGAAACTAATTCTTGAATTGCATTGATAACCTTGTGAAGGAAAATATTGTTGAGCTTTGTAGAGCTTACCGGAGTTGGAACATGCTGATCTAGAGGAAAGTTGTCTGGCTTGTTAGAAGACTGGTCTGAGAGAGAAGACATGTGGAAGCATGTGAAATTGGTTTTAATGGTCAGTTGGTGGATTCTGCCACGAAACCTACAAAGAAACTTTTGGTTGTTGTTGAGTTACCTGTGCTTACCGATGATGTCATTAACCTTATTGAGGCTAGTGAGGAGATTGGTTTTCATGTTCAATCGATTGTGCCTAACATGGAAATTATAGAGCATCTAGTTGTACTTGATCAGACTATTTTTGGTGAAGAGTTACCTGTTGCTAAACACCTTTGTCATGATGGTGTTGCCGAATTGCTTTTGTTTGGTGTTGAGGTGCAGATGTTGTTTGCTGATTGCGGACTTGAGTTGCTGGTTGACTATGATAAGTCTTGTGATGGGATTGTGAGATGGGATTCTGACTTGATACTTGGCGATGAGTCAAATCCTTAGTTTGTTTTGGATGTTGAACATGCTGACTAGTTGGTGGTAGATCGGTTAAGTAGGAATTGGTTGATAGACTTGTGCATTTTCCTAGTTTCGTGGATTGACAAGCCTTGTGTGAAGATGAAGTGGATGGTAGATTTTATTGAAGGAGAAAAGTGTGGGACACACTTTCTTATTTACCCTGAGTGTCTGATGCAGGGGCATCCTTGGTTCCTAAAGATTTTGGTAGTCTCGATAACTATCTGGTGGGGCTCGGTTACTTGGCTAGTGATCTCGATAGAAGGCTGGAGTTTCTTGGTCTTTGGTGATGGTTCTCAGTCAAAGTTTGTTTCACTTCACTGATGGAGCTCGATGAACTTGGTGGTGATTCTTAGTTGGAAGTTCTGGTGGATCTCGATTGCTGTTGGTCACTCGGTGACTTGGTGTTTTGTTGCTCGGTGCTCGGTTACCGATGGGGTCTCGGTGTTTATGCATGTTGCTCAGTTGCTGAAGTGGTTCGATCACTGGAGGACTTGATCGTTGAAGGAAGCTCGGTCATGGAAGGAGACATGATAGTTATGGTGCTTGGTAATTCTTGTGGAGCTCAGTTGTTATGTTTTCTTGGCACTCGGTAGTTTGGATTGCCGACGGTTGTTCTTGGTGAATCAGCTTGGCCGACTAGTGCATTTAATTTGGGTTACATTCCTCGAGTTATGGATTGACCATTGGACATGTGGGGACCTAGATTTGGCATGTTGCATTCTCCTATGTGGATCTGGAGGCCAACTGGATGAATTAAATATTTGTAAGGCTATTTGTGAGCCAACTGTGGTTGCATTTAATATTTGTATATATTTTGGAAGCCAACTGGGTTGTGGGATTTAATTGTTTGTAAAGCTGACTTGTGGTTGGAGATTAGTATTTAAGAGGATGTTTGGGTAGTTGTTTAGGGAGCAGTCAGAGGAGAGATCTAGAATCAGATTAGATCTAGATTGAAGGTAGCAGAGTTAGTAGCTTGTGAGCTTAGGAACAAGAAGATTTTTTGGTGGCTTGCGAGCACAAGTTTAGATCTTTCTTGGAGTGCCTACCAGTGTCCTATTGTGTTGTAGACTTGGACTAGTTGAGGAGAAGTGTGTTGGATCTTGCATGATCTTGCAGAACTATTTATTGCATTGTAATTGGCTGTAATTGGGAAGGCCTTATAGCCTGGTACATTGCATGTAATGAGTTGTTTATGAATAAAGATATCTATTTTCTATCAGATCTACTGTTGTGTTGTGTCATTCCACTGTGTTGGTGTTTGGTTGCAAGTTTGGATAGTCCTTAATTGGATTCTCTGTACTTGACTATATCAAGAACATAGAGGTTGAGGTTGAGGGCAAGGATAAAATGTCCAAGAAGAGGAAGAGAAACAAGAAAAAAGCTGCTGATAGTAGTGATGATGCTGGTAATAAAAGTGACAAGGAGAAAGCCAAGGATAGAGGAGATGATGCAAATGAAAAAAGCCCTCTATCTTAGGGTAAGGGAAGTGCCAATGATGAAAATGTTGAAGAGGACTCTTCTAATGAGGAGAAAGTCTAGGAAAAAGAGGACTTGAGTGTTGAAGAAAAAGATCAGGAAGAGGATATGAAGGAAAAAGACATAATGGAAGAAGATGAGGAGGAGGAAGAAGGGGGTAAAGAAGAGGAAATTGAAGAGGAAGAAAAAGAAGAAGGAGCTGATGAGGAGGAGGAACCTGCTCAAGACTTCCTTTCTCCAGGTGTAAAAGAAGAAGAACAAACTAAAACTAAGGATGGAAAGGTCCAGGTTAGCAGTGAGGAAAAAGAAGATGAATGTGCTGAAGAGGGGGAGGAAGTTGGTTAGGAGATACCTACTCCAAGTGAAAAAGAAGAAGAACAAACTGAAACAGAGGATGGAAAAGGCCAGGCTATCAATGAGGAGGGTAATAGCCATAATGAGGATCCCTTAGGCCTCTTGATGGGTGCTACTATTCTGGAAGAGGTCAAGAAGGCTGAAGGCCATGGTATTCATATGGACAAGTGGGTCACGCAGGAGATGCAGGAAATGAAACTCCATCTTAAAGCAATGTAAGATACTACAAAAACCCTCACTACTAAGCTAAAGAAGCCGGAAAAGAATTTTTTGGATAAGGTAAAAAACAAAAACCCGAATGAGGATATGGTCACTAAAATCAAAATGATGGTGGACAACAAGTTAAAATATTTAACGGAAAAAATTATTTACAATGGGTACATGATAAACAAGGTCCTCAAACATAGTAATGAGGGCCTTAATGCTTCTTTTATGAACCTAAGAATGTTGTACAACTATCTGGAAATGAGCCTACTGGAAAAAATGGCCATAACAATTGATGATGATGTTGGGAAGGCTGGTCCTGGGAATGCTGGTTCGGGAATGAGAACTAGAGGCCACACTCAGAGGAAGGTTCTTGAAACCCCAAAGGAAATGAGTGATCTGAAAGGTGCTATCCAGAAGATGGAGGACTTGCAGAAGAAGGCAGAGAAAATGATAAAAAACTAGTCTGTTCTAGGGGGTCGCTGGGCGTTTTCTAGTAGTTTTGCTAGTAACTATTTCTTTTGTTTTTTGTTATCACTACTAGGGTTGTTTCGGGTCTTGCTTTTGTCTTTTTAGCAGGTGTCTCTTTTTGTAAGACTGAAATGCTAAATCTCTATGCTTTTATGTAAATGGTTTCAGGTTCCATTCAAAACCTATTTTTACCTTAATAAAAAACATTTGAATCTAGATATGAATAATCTTCTTTTTCCTTAGGATTCATGGCCCAAAAGATAAATGATAGAGGTTAACAAATTTTAAATTGATAATCCTTAAATGACATAAAAAATTATAAATATCGAGCTAAGCTAAGATTCTTACAACTATTATTATTTCCACAAATTAATTTTAACTTTCTTGTAACCAAGAAAGAAAAAGACATGGTACTTATAAACAAACTTTCTACTTCTTAGTTCTTAGAAGCTAAAATGAAAGTCTTGTAGAACATTAATAAACCTTTTGTAGTAAGACATAACATAAACATACTTGAAAATAATCTTTTGGAAAACACAATCCAACTTGCTATAGGTAATTTATTTCTATTAACTAAATCATTTGTCTCTCATATGTTACACATACATGCTTTTACAAGAATAATAGTCTAAGACATCCTTTGTTAAGATTTTTTCATACAATAGGGAAGACAATCATAAACATTACCTCTAAAATCAAAACACTATTTCCCAGATTCTATTCATACATATGTCTATTTTACTCAATTTCTAACCGACTAAGAAAAGTTCACTCAAACTTGCAGTTTACCAAAATAAACATAAATTTGTTAGGAGAAGAAGTCCTAATCTTTCATGGAATTTTTTTAAATGTAATTATTTCTCCTAGTTGTCTCAAGAAAGTCCAAGTGAAACTATTTAATGTACTGCATAAACTATTGTTGTAGACTACAAAATCAAAACTTATCTTTTAACAAATGTTCCTAATATCATTTATTTAAATTGCACATTTCTTTATCATTAATAAAATTTATTTTGTTATACACTATTGTACTTACCCACCTTTAAGGCATTGTTAGTTCTATACAATTCAATCTTCATTCGATCCCTTCCAAAGTGAAAGGCACATTTGATGTACTTCTTTAAGACACATAGTCTAATTGTAATTTATGTGATCTTACACACACTTCCTTATGAGCTACTCAAATTTGAACATACATACACAAAATTTCTTTTCTTTAACATAATGCAATATGAAATCCCCTTTAGGAAAAGGCTGACCCATTTCACATTACCCTGACTTAGTAAAATAGTTTAGCCTTTCTCAGAGTTTTAGGAGAGAAGAGAGCGAGCATCTTTTAATCTATCTAATCTATAGTGAATTATTTACCAAGTACCTATTCTAAAGAAAATAAGGATACAATCTTTCCAAAATCCTTTTCAAAGTCAAAATAGGTTAGGCTATTACCCTATCCAAATATATTTTACCTAAATCATATATTGAAAGATTAGGGAAGAAACACACACTCTACAACAAATTTACCACCAAGCATTACTATGTGAGCATTATTAGAGTCACAACTACCTAAAATCTCTATTTGAAAAATACACCATTAGTTTGAACTGAACTTGGAAATCTACTTTACATAATTTTCCAAAACTAAGTTGGTTTTTGGTAAAACAAGCACATATAGGATAGATGTTACCATTTCTAGATACAACTCAACGTATACTAATCATTGATTTATTCCAAGAATAAGAGTGCATAAAATAATGAAACATAATTATTATCTTTTTTGTACTATAAAGCGTATATTACCACATTCATATCTTGCCTCATGTTAGAGATACAAACACTTTGTTGCATCAACATTAACAATAGAAGAACTCAAATCATGGAACTAACTTAAGAATGTAAAGTGCCCAAAATTTGAAGTTAACTTCACACTATTCTAGAAACATGAGATAGGATTTGGCAGCTTTATAGTTTCCTTAAAATGAAACAAAATGACCAAAAAGATCTTTATCAAGTCATTATGATCCAAAACATAAGTATTTTGACAAAAGATAAGTCCATTTCTGAAGAACACAAGCACTTTCCAATACAACATGAGTACAAAATATTATAGCTTTGTTTCCTAGGATTCAAGTTTTTTACTAATCTAAAAAAGATTAAAAGGGTCTACACAAACATTAATTGTTATGAATGGGCCATCTACGCGTCCCCAGAGTTCCCAATATGGAAACCTAGGGCTCTGATACCAAATGTAACACCCCCACGAGGGAACCTAGAAGGCGTAGGTCAAAAGTACTAAAATATAGAATAATTTTCTTTTTTTTAAGGCTTTCTTAAATATGTGAATAAATTTTTCAATTTAGGGTGAGATAGACATCCCTCCAGGCTCCATAACTTTGATACCAATGCTAAAATTCAATATGACAATGCAAGACTACTTAATTAGATACATACATGAAATCCATCAACTTAAGAGTCACATAAGTTCCACATGGCATAAGTAGACAAGTTATATGGTTTACTCTTATCCATTTAGCTAGTCCTATATGACTGTTATTGCTCTGATCCATAAACATTCTACATATCACATATGAGTGAGAAAATTGCAACAATATCTACACTTATAAATCACATCATTTGGTTACTCATTTTTCCTGAGATTATGTTTTTCAAATATTTAACTTATCAGATTAACATTTGTATTAAGGAATCAATCACTACCTTTATTGAAATCTATACTTGGGAATAATAACATTACATCATGAACCTTATACAATATTCAATCATATACTCTACATCATACAAAGAGTTTATAACATGCATTATTTGAGATTTATGTCTTAGGAATTATGAACATCAAATAACACTTTCTAAACATTTCCACTAAAAATTGCATCTTTTAAATATAATAATATTTTAACCCCTTCTTTTCTCGTTGAGATACCCTTTTACCATATCTTTAAAAATTACATAGAGTCTTGAATCTGTTTTAGGAACTCAGAAGATCATTACATGAGATATCATCATTTGCATATAATTCATCACTTGTAATACAACATTTTGGAAATGAAAGGTGTAGAGAATAATTTTCAACAGCTTCAAGGAGAGATAGAATGCAGGAAATCCATGGAGCCATGAATAATACCTCAATATATTTTCCACCCAACCACGTGGATCCATAAAATTCCATTCCCCTGTGCTACGAGATAGAACCAAAGTCCACACAGGAAACTAGGGTTGTCTAAGTTTGTGGGATATCCCCTCTGAACAAAGAAAAGAAGATGAAATCCCAACAAAATATAATTATCAAAATATAAACTCTAAAGAAAAAACCCCAAAATGACATCAAAGCTCCAATATCTCAACATAAATGTCAAAGCACAAGTTTAAAATCCTAAAACACAAATCATAAAGTCACATCACAAAATACAAGAGGAAAGTTCTCTAGGATACGTGCTAGGTGAGTGTCATCACATAGTCCTCTATATTGTGATCCTTCCTAGCAGTCATGTACCCTGGTGCCTTCATGGCCTGCCCCAATAGCTAGAGTGACCTTGATACCCTCATGGTCATCCCGTAGAGTGATCACTTCTCTAGGTAGGCCCCCTTCCTAGCAGTAATGTACCCTAGCTACCATTAATCCAATCTTTTCTCTTATTAATATTTTTTCTTAAACCCTTACCCATTCCCATCCATTTTTAGTTATGTTAGGTTTTATTTTTCAAAACTCACTCAAAGGCTATTCTTATGGCCTCCTCGACCCAGATCCTGCGGTTAACCACCCACCTAGTGTACCTAGGAACCCTACTCACATAAAAATCTATCTAGGGAAACACATGAGTCTTCAACAAGACATCCCTCCCTTGAGTTCTCAAGTATTTTCCTGTGATCCACATCATCAGGACAAACCCTAACCCTAAAATGTAAAATGATGGCATAAAAAGAAAGAATATCTCAACATATGCTTTAAGAGATGCTACTCCACACACTACCATAATAGGGAGCAACATCAACAAATACAAAATAATTCAATTACTCAAAGTACAAATTTAGATAGCCTCCTAAGATTCGATATCTGTAGGTTGATCTAAGAACATCAAAAGACATATAAAAGAACCATACATAATATAAAATCAATATTAAATGTAACAAAGGACCGAATGAATAAAAAATAAGAACCTAAAAGCCTTTGGTAGCCTCTAATACTTGACAACTTTCAAAATTGATTTATTTCAAACAATGTTTAAATGCCAAGAATAGTCATCGATGAACAATAACCCATATCTTTAAAAAAAAAATGTAATCCAATCACTTTGTGAGAATCAATAAAACATCCCTATATACTTTAATTGAAATTTGTATGAATATCCAACCGTGAGAACTAAAGTTATGGCTTACATTGTAAAATAGAAAACCCTAATTACGAATTCAGACCCGTCTTCACTAAAATGGTTATAACTTTCACAAAACATAACAAAAAATATAAAACTAGTGGGAAATAAAAGATGAGATAGAGAACCATATTTGATATAAAATTCAGGTCTTTACATGGCTTTTACAATCTGTACCAATCAGATAAACTTGAATGAAAAATTGGAACCCGGAATGGACAAATTTTGTTTGACAAACAGTATGTAATAGGGAATTAATCTGACTCTAGAAATAAAATATGAGACATACCCATTTTATCTCTATGAATTTCACTTGCAAAAAATCAACCAAGAAGAACCTTGGACTAAATTTATATTATTAAAATAACAGATCTCCAAAAACTAGTTTCTAAAAACCCTAGGAAAACACATGACAATTTTCAAAAAAAGAAATTCAAAACTTTTAAATAACTCTAGGAATGGAAAGTAAAAATACAATACATCATGAGAACATATAAATAGATTATTATTATATCAAATAAATAATGTAATCAATAAATTGAATCCATATCTCAAGTCCTACAAAGACTCAACCAAAGGAGGAAGGAGACAAAGAGAGGAAAATAAATCTAACTTGAGATGCATCATTCAAACCCTCTCCAATTTTTGAAATATTCATGGAAGAAGAATAACCAATTACACAACAAAAAATCCCTCTCTCAACCCTTGAAACTCTCATATATGGCGCTCTGCCCATAACAAAGAAATTTATAAATCCTTAAAGAATTATGCTCATGAACCCTCTCTCACAAATCATAAGTTTTTTTTTCTCCAAAAATATCCATGAAAAGAATAACCAAGATCTCCTCAAGATTTTAGCCCCTCTCCCCTCAAAAGAAAAAGAGAAACCATATAATTAGATTTCTCAAAGGAAACCAACCTCAAACTAACTCTTAACTAAAAGACATAATTAAATAACTCAATATAATTATAAACTCAGAACTATATAGTACATAAATATAACTATAATGTATGTTTTTTTAATCATTAATGTACATATTTATAATATGTGGCATAGAAGATATAGATAATATGTAACCCATTCATATTATTAAAAATTAGTAATTAAGAATATCATACCTTGCATTAAGTAATATTTAATTATTAACAATACTATACTTTTAGCTTAGTTCTAAATATACACTATAACCAATATCCATAGTCATGAAAATATAATCACATATAACTTATATATACATATACATATATGTGTGCACCCATATATATATATATATATATATATATATATATATATATATATATATATATATATATATATATATATATATATATATATATATATATATATATATATATATATATATATATATATATATATATATATATATATATATATATATATATAATATTCTATTTGATTAGAAGTAATAAATCACAACATTAATATTATTATGTATTTATACTTACTATAATATATAACACTTAGATAGAATAAAATTACATGCCTCAAAATAAATCTAATAATCCAAAGAAGTCATAACACTCTAACTATAAAACACTGAGAAAACTAGAAGATCAAACAAGGTCAGCTATAGTCAACAAGGCAAGTCAAGCCAAACTCCTGACAAAGCAAGAAACCCTGAAACATAACACAACAAAGATCATCTAAGAATCATCCCAAGGAGGAGAAATAAATGAAATAATGAAACAAATCGTACAACCAAAAGAATGAAAGTGTAAAATTACCAAGTCCAAGAAAGTCAAATCAAGTCAACTGGTCCACCTAAAAAGAAAACCTATACCAAAAGGAGTTACTTGTGGAACCTTGGCACTTCCTCCACCAAAACAAATTTTGAGGATTTAAAAGGCATGCTCAGACCTATGTAGCCAGGTGGAGTTGATGCCTGGTACTTGCAACCCTGCATCACATAGACAAGAAAACATGCACACACACACACACACACACACACACACACACACACACACACACACACACACACACACACACACACACACACGCACGCGCGCACGCGCGTGCGCACACACACACACATGAAAATAGTAGCAGACAAGGAGGGGGAGTGCGACATCGTGTAGATCTTCCGTAGAAGTGATTATGACTGCCTCCCCTCATCCTACATGCACATCAAATAGGACTCATATTAAAACATGATTTGTTAGTATTGTTAGCATGTAGATAATCATAACCATGTAATTGCAATAAAATAAGGTAAATCATCATCAAGATAGTAAATTTTCATATAAATAGGGGATCATTATAGATCATAGGAGATATTTTGCCAAGAAATATTCAAGATCCTAATAAAAAAGCATACTATCAAACACATTCTCATCGTATCACATCTACTTGGTTAAGGTATCTTAAAAGTATACACATACCATATTCAAAGTTAAATATTTAGAAGTTCTAATCACTTAAATGAAAATGCACCCTCAAACAACCCTAGTGTTGCATCCCTTAGTACTTCAATCACATGTTAGGGTCAGAGGGGTATTACATAATAATATACCATGGCTACTGAAGATATGCTCAAAGATGTTGATAGGGTGATGGTAAATGGAGATGAAATATATGATAGGATAGATGGTGCTAAGGTTTTATGCAAAATGTTGGATAAGGGGAGATGAAAGGATAGAAAATAGGCGTTGGATAATGTATGGGGTATTGGAATGCTTGTTTAGGGGTAAATAGAAATGTTGAAAAGATCAACATTGACACACACCTTTAGGGGTGGTGGAATGAATGGAAGGAAAGTGGATTTTAGAGTTTTAGACTGTGATAACGAAAAGGATGTGGATTTTGGGACATAAGGACCCAAGATGGATTTGGAAGGGGATGATGGAAGATATTTGGATGGGGGTTGGAGGAAGCCTTTGGAAGCTTGAAAGACAACTTTGATTTTGTTTAGTATGCAAGTCTTGTATAAATGACTTGGGAACCACATAACTTTTGTTGTTTATTTTCCTTGTGATTATTTAGAACACATTTCTTCAATGAGGGACTTAAGAACCCATATTTTATTTGACTCTTTTTCTTCTTTGACAGGCCTTTGTGGCCTTTTTGATATTTATTTTTGCTTTATATTCACATGTCCCTTCAATGGAACATGTTGACCCTTGAATGCATGTGGATTATTGAGCTTTTGATTTTTATGTTTGACATCCAAATTACTTTCAAAGGTGTTGGGAGTCATGGATAGATATGAATGAAATGGAGAGTTCATGTGGATATGTGATTGGAAGGTTTTAAATTATGTGTGGGTTATTTGATCTTGATATATAATTGTGTAAGTGGAGGGTCAGCTAGGAGTGATAGGGATAATTGATGGAGGGATATAAAGACCCAAGATGGATGGAAGAGATGAAGGATTTAATTTTGGGACATAGGAACCCAAAATGGATTTTGAGGATGATAAAGGTATTTTGAGGATGATGAAGGTACATCTTTAGAGTGAGATATATTTCCAAGGCCACCATCTTTAAGATTTTATTTTATATCAAGGGGTTTTTTATAGCTTTGATAGAAGAAATGGGAGCTTGAAGAGTATTAATATCATGAGGGGGATTAAGAGGAATAATAGGTTCTTGAGGAAAACATGGAGGATCATGACAAGGAGATGATGTGATACTTTGATCTTGACATGAAAGAGGGTCATTGGATGGGGTGAAAAGGGTGTTTTTCCTCTTGATTTTCAATAGGACCATTGGAAATCGTCGAAGGGATATCATGATCTTTCTTAGGAAGTGGATTAGGAATATTGATTGTAGGGATGTTTTTCTCTTGACATGGATGGGTATCATCTTGGAAGAAATGAAGAGGTATGAGGGGGACATCATGAGATGTTAGAGAGATGGGATCTTGGTCATATGTTGGATCTTGATCTTTGATAGAATTTGTTTCTTCACACTTTGGATTATACTCTTGACATGGAGCCACTTCTAAGGATGGGGTAAGAGTTTTGATACACATAGAGGATTACTGAAAGGATTCAAAGTTTGGGCATGATGGGGGATCATTATGAATGAGACTCTTAGGAGTGATTATGATTGAGATAGAAGAAGATGATGGATTAGGATCTAGGATTTTTGAAGCATGGGAGGTGTTTGTATGAAGAATTGAATTAGCTTGGATTTGTTTTAGAGACATCCCTTGAGGGTCAACATGGTCAACATGAAAGGTGTCATCATTAGGTTTATTAGGTGATGGAAGTAGTGTGGATTTTTGTTGGTAATTTATAGGAGAAGAAGGAGTGGTGGAAGAAGTGGAGGCTACATGTGGGCCATCTCTAGACATAGGTTCATGGTTTTGATCATTCTTGGGAATGGTGTTTCATTCTTCATTAAATGTGCCATTAGGCTCTTCAAATTTAACAATACCATCATCAATAATGTCTTGGATTTTATGGTTTATCTCCATGAAATTTTAAGTGTTATGTTTATTATGTCTATGGTATGTACAATAGTTGCTAAAAAATTGAAGTCCACATGAGTTTTATTTAGGTAATGTGATTAGATTATGCTAAAGAAGGTCTTTTAAGGATGACTCAAGGGATTGTCCCAAAGCTGTGAACTCTCTATCCATGTGATATTTGGATACACGTGTCTTTGGAAGAAGTGTCTTGTTGTCTAGGAGAAGAGTACACATGGTCTTTCTTAGAAATTTTCTTTTGATTTTCAAGAACTTCATGTTCTATATCATATAATATTTTTAGCATATTTAATTTAATTTTTTCATTCTTGATATCTTGAATATGTCTCTCATGATAGGTCATTGATTTCATTTGGTTGATATGAATGCCTTATATTTCTCTCTTGAGCTCTTGAATTTTTTGATCCAAGGTGGTCATTGGTTCTCTTGTTTAGGCTATATATTTGGCAAGTGTGATTACCTTTGGATTTGAATATTTGACTTTTTGACTTTTTTATTTTCAAAAATTTATAAAAGAATACAATAAACAAATGAAAAACAAAACAATGTCCTAAGGATCCTTTTGGGTAATGTGAATCCTTTTTTTTCAAGTGGGGAAGGTGTTTGAAATATTTAAACGCATAAGACACATTGACAAATGTATTCAATTGTGAGTATCAATCATTGTATACAAAATAAATTATGGATAATAAGATTCAACTATAGGTTATACAAGCTCAACTAGGGATGTCTTCTATATACAGAAGGTACGTGAGGCCCATGTTTGTAGATGAAAGAAAATGCTGCCAAACAACATGGAGGAAATAGTAATCCGATCCTCATCTTCACTTCCCAAAGGTATAAAGTTATTTGGGGATTAATAAAGATTGACATTATTCTACTTCCAAGAGGCATGCATTTTGATTCAAGCCTTTCTATTTATACTCCAATGGAACATAAGAGTTGAGGTCATCTCGTAGAGTGATCACTTTTCTAGGTAGGCCCCCTAAAAATGAAAAAAACAATATCCCTTATTTATGTTACCCTTAATCTCGTTAACAAGGATGAAATAAGAAAATATACATAAGAAAATATTGAGGATGAAAAGGCAAAGGGGTTCATTTTAAGCCCAAATCCAAATGTGCATGGTTAATTTTAAGCCCATTTTTCCAATGTGAAGAAGACACACCAAACAAGTTGACCAAAAGTAAGTAATGATTTTATGATAGAAAAGAAGACAATGATAATGTTTTAAAATTTAAATAAGAGGTTTTGGAACAAGTGCACCTTGATTTCACACTTTCTAATTTTTTTATGCTCCTTTGATCCACAATCATAAGCTCCAAGCTAGCTAATTCACAAACACAAATCAAGTGTGTAAAATCATGAGAAATATAATAATATCAAAATAATAAGTTAAAAAGTTGATTCCACATGAAATTACAACTCATAATAGACCATTTTCAAAAGAAATAAAGTGATCTTATGATGCATTGATCTATGTGCAAACAAAAGGCAAGCTCATCATAAAATTACAAATTTATTTTTTCCTTTTGACCTACTCAACAAGATCCAATTTTTTTTCTATAATTTCAGCCCCCCCAAAAACAAATGAAAAGAAAAGACCCCTACTAAAAATTAGAGAGCTTTCCAAAAATGTAATATTTTTAGAAAAAAACCTCAATTTGTGCCATAGGGTCCCAATTTATCAAAATATACCAGTTTTCAAAGATATGATTTTTAAGCCATTAGTTTTAATACAAATAAAAAATACAAATAATAAAACCCCTATAGAATTCTCAGACCTTTTAAAAAATGTAAAATTTTCCAAAAAAATCATTGATTTTTGACAATAAATTATTTTTCATGAAAAATCATAAAAAATTATAACCCCCCCAAAAATGATTGGTAAAATATGATTTTTGGTCTGAGACATCTTTATAGCCTCCCCTACTTGTAATAAAAATTTCAAAGAAAAATACTAATTCGTTTCGAAGATATTAAATCAAATCTTTTAAAACCATAAGGTTTTGTCTTCTACTTCACCTACACAATGATTATTTTTGAAAAACGTCAACAAAACAACAATAAAATGTTAGGGTAAACCTCTAAAAATATAAATGTAAGAAGGATAATATTCCCACTATGTGTGCTAAAATGACGATGATTGAAAATTGCATGCAAAGGTATGAAATCTAATCTAGCCCAACCATAAGCAAAGAAATTGTTGGCGCTCAAATCAACATATTGGATTTCCTATGGACTTTCCACTTTAATGATGGGAAACCCAAAGTGATTTGGCCAACTAACAAGTCCAACCAAAATGGAAGTTTGAACTTGTGCAATTTTGGCTCAGCAGGACCAAGGCTGGTAGCCCTATACCTCAACCCAAATCTGTCGGCTGTAGGATTTTTATAACAGATAATTGTGTGGAAATGATATAATCTATGTAAAATGGAAAGTAAGAATTTTGTAGGGAATTGTTTGGTATATTTTAAAGTTGTAATGCTTGAATGAAAGAAAGTTGTTTTAATTATTTGTGCCAATATAAATGTTAATTGCTCTATTCAATGCTAAGAATTGATTATTTGCAAAATAGACCAGTGCCTAAACCTCTCAAATTTAATCTCTATTCACTTAATTCAAAATGAATCCTATGTATAACTCTGGAGACAATTTGTAATTAAAAAAATATCACTTTAAAGGTGTTCAAACAAGCACATAATTTAATATAAATCTACAGTTAGTCCTATTGAATTTAACTTTACTTAGAAAGACCAACATGATAGAATTGAAACTTGAAAACCAATATTTCAATCTGATTATCAAATTATAATTTACTAAAAAATATATTTCATCAAACTACACATTAAAGAAAATCAGAAAATTTATCACAGAGAACTAATTCAAATAAACAAAAGAATAGATATCACCAAAATTTAAGAACAAAAAGTCTTTGTATTATAGAAAATAACCAATCAATGGATACGTGCTTATAGTGCTCCATTTTTCTTAGCATATCCAGGAAACAAAAAAACATGAAATGACAGTAGTCATATTATCATTGTTCTTTTTTCCTGCACTTGTGTCATGTATATAAAGATAACAAGGTAGTTATGGTACAATTTTGAAAGGATGCAACCTTTCGTAAAAGTATTAACTTAACATAAAATGACTAAAGTTGTTGAACTGCATAATTAAATGAAACAAAGACTTAATATCCTAGTAGCCTCCACGCTACTTGATGTGCTCCAAATAGTCTTCTGAGGCGTGGGTGCCAGCATCGTGGATGATATCCCTTGCAATAATCTCCAAAGTGACAAAGCTTTCCATCTTACCATTTTTTCTCGAATAACTACTTAACTCTATGAATTCTCAATCTCTGTGTGTTCTGCGCAATCAAACTATATAAATTTGATCTTGATTACAGATGTCTGTAATTAATATGCTCCTTCATGTGATGCATAACATCCCATTAATGTAGCCCCTTTTGTACTCCTTGAATTTTGAAATGTCATATTGTTCATCATCATATACTATAGCGACATATGACTGATGGTGGCACCTTAGAATAACTCCTTTTTATTTCTCCATTCATCGGCATAGGTTACCACACATACTCCATCGGCCATCGGTCTAGTTGATTTCACCCTTCACCGCTAGTGAAACTTACACCGATGAGTTTGTCACTATAGCTTTCCCCTATACTGTTCCATATTTTATCGACATATCTCACATCGATGTTCTTATCGGCTATCAGCCTAACTTGTTTTACTCTCTACCGCTGGTGAAGATTTTTTGATGACTATATTAGAGTGACTTTTCTTGATGACTCTAGACCCTTCCTTGGTGTGACATACAATGATATGTCCATCAGTCATCGGTCTAACTCCAATCTTGCTTAGCCGCTAACATATGTTATGTCGATGGTCTCGTCGAGGTAGGCTATGCCTATCGCCATCACTTTTGATGATGTATCTAACTTCCTTTCTTTCGTTGATATCCTTACCTCGGTGAAACTAAACTTCATTTACAAACTGAAACTATGATCGACCAAGGTCTTGCAGATATTGCAACTTGTACTTAATTTAAACCATTTGCTTATCCTTGATGGTGAATGCCATTGTCAAAACCCAGTGTTACCTCAAAGCTTCCCAATGGAGAATTGAATTTTAGGATTTTGGAGTGTATACATTGTGACGACCCTGTAACAATGATACATAACTAGCAGTAACTATTCTCATGATAAAATTAAATATATCCTCAAAAATCTATTGTATCAACAATGACTCTTTCTGGGGATGTATGCTCTTAATGAGCATAGCAAGATTCTATTTTTCTCTAGGAGAGAAGACCATGACATAAAATAAAAGAAAAGGAAAAAGAGAAACATAATACATAATGTAGATTGGGTAAGAGATTTCCTTATTATCCTTAGGAGAATTTTTTTTTCAGATACTAACCATGCATTGGGAGTTCCTAAATGTGGCCTTCTGTATCATGCCAAAAATAAGAGTTCTCACCTCCTTTTCCAATGATGATGAAAGGACCTAACCATAAGGTATAAAATTTTCCATGCTTTCCCTTGTCTTGTTCCTTTGCATTCTATTTTAATACCTAATCTCCTTCCTAAAATTTTCTCTCTCAAGCATTTTAATCATATAGAGCTTTGACCTATTATTTCTGCTTGAAGTTCCTCTTTTGGGCATGTCTTCTCATTTCATCCAATTCTACAAGTTGATTCATCCCATCTTCAATGAAATTGATATCCTCTAACTGTTCTTCCTTGACAAATTTGTACACCGGTAGAAGATTATTCAATGGTAATCTAGCTTGTTTCCCATAAACTAATTCATAAGGTGCACATCCTATTAATTTATTGATTGTAATCCCGTTTGCCCAGAGTGCAATAGTAAATTTTGAATCCCATGCTCTTTTTTTTATTACTTAACATCATTTTTATGATCTTAATTATATTTTTGTTACTTGAATCTTCCTGACCATTTCCTTGTGGATGGTAAGGGGAAGAATAAGATGGGTCAATACCATACTTGTTACAAAAATCAAAGAATTCTTCTGACCTGAAACACATGGCATTGTCACAAATAATCTCGCATGGAACACCAAACCTTGTCATTATATTCTTAGTCAAGAATTTTATCACTACTTTTCTTGTTGCTTGTCTTGTGGGTATAGCTTCAACCCATTTGGTAAAGTAATTAGAAGCAACCGAGATCCATTTATGTCCCCCACTTGAAGCATCAACAATCTCACTAATGAAATCTATGCCCTACATCTGAAATGGCTCCTCACTAGACAAAGGTTTAAGAGGTGATGCACCATCATATTTGAGTTTTCTTGAAATTTTTTTGGTAAGCCTCATAATTTTGGACATAAGGGAAATCAAAGAAGCTCCTATCGTTAAATCACCTGATTTCTCAAAACCATTTCAGTTGTTTTCATTTGCTTCATATCATACTGTTGCTATTGTTTTGTTACAGAAAAATGATGAAGGCTATGAACAACCAATAGAATTTTTTAGTAAAACTCTTCAAGCAGCAAAATTGAATTATGATATAAATGAGAAACAAGTATGTTCCCTGGTGAAAGTAGTAAAATTCTTTAGGCCATATTTGGTAGGGGCAAAATAATAGCTTATGTTCCTAATGCAACAACCAAAGACATATTCAGGCAATCTGAAGTCACAGGAAAAATATGTAAATGGGTGAATCATGTCCAAGAATTTAATATAGAAATTCAAATCACTAAATTGGTCAGAGGTCGGGGAGTAGCCAAACTCACGACAAAATCAAAACTGGATGCAATACAAGTAAATCAGGTTGATCTAAGTGAAATTGAGGTAATTATTGAAATGTCCCCTTGGTATACTAATAGAGCATATTTTTTAAAGATATGAAATGTCAAGAAGGCCCCATTGACGGTTATAAAAGAATAATAAAGCTGCAAGCATCTAGGTATGCCTTGATACAAGGGGATTTTTATTGGAAAAATAGGGATGGTATACTTTTATTTTGTGTAGATATGTGTCAGGAAAAATCAGTATTAAAGGAGCTCCATGATGGGGTATGTGGTGGTCATTTTTCAGTAAGGACCACTGCTCATAAAATATTAAATGTTGGATATTATTGGCCATGTTTGTTTAAAGATTGTTATGCATTTGATATTTGTAAACACTTCCAATACTTCATTTGTCCACACAAGCTCTGCACCTTTCTTGAGCATATTAGCAATAGGCTTGATTATTTTCGAGAAATTGGATACAAATCTTCTTACAAAGTTTATCTGCCCAAAAAATGATTGAATGGCCTTGACTATCTTAGGGACTTGAATTTTGTCAATAGCTGATATTCTGTTAGGATATATTCTTACTCCTTTAGACACAATATGTCCCAAAATATTTCCTTCAATTACTCCAAAATGGCACTTCTTGGGATATATAGATATCCCATACTCAAGGGCTCTTTTAAACATTTTCTCCAAATTCTTAGAATGGTCTTCTACCTTTTTAGAATAGACAATAAGATCATCTTGGTAAACTACCATAATGACATCAATAAAACCCTCAAAAGCTACATCCATGACTCTTTGGAAAGTAGCCCTTGTATTAGTGAGTCAAAAAGGCATTCGAGCATAAATATAGGTTCCCCACAGTGTGATGAATTTTGTCTTGTACTATTCCTCCTCTTTAAATTTCACTTGGTTGTACCCAGAGAAACTGTCCATCATGGATATCAACTCATTTCGTGTCACTTTCTGCAATAACGCTTCCATGTTTGGCAATGCATAGTTGTCTTTAAGTGAAGACACAATTAGATTCCCGAAGTCTACACAAAGCCTAATGTCTCCATTCTTCTTCCTAATAGGTACCAAATTTGAAACCCATGTGAAATGTCTAATTGGTTTTATTATGCTAGTGTCCCTCATTTTGACCAATTCTTCTTTCATCTTAGGAGCCAAGGTTGGATTTATTGGCCTTTGTCTTTTCCTAAATGGTTTTGCATCTAGTTTAAGAGGTATCTCATGTTGGAACAAATCTTCTCTATAAGCTTTGAGTTCATCATACAACCAGACAAATACATGTCTATATTTCCTTAATAATCTTATAATATCATCTCTGACCTTTAGGGTTAAATTTTTTCCAATAAAAACCTCTTTAGGAGTATGTTAATTCCCCAAATTTACCTTCTCTACTTCTACTATTGTGCCAATAGCTTTGGTTTCCTTCTTTAAATCTCTGTTGTCAAACATTCTTTCTAAAGCCACCAACCCTATTGGAATTTTATTGGTTTTAAGTTGTATCACCTCTTTTCCAAATAAAGTCTCATTCCCATCCACTGTCTCAACATGAGCATTCAAGTCTATAAACTGATCTTCACACTGTTCCTCACATGTCAGAAATTTAATAATATCTCTTTCATCCTCAAAAACTTACCTGTTGTAAATGTTATTAGGTACTGTAGGTCTGGTCTTAATTTCTACTTGTATGATGTCTTCACAGGGAATATCATTGTGCTTCACTGCCAAGGTAGCCATAAAATCCACAAGAATATTTTCTGATCTATCTACCCAATTTATAGCAAAGGCATCAAAGCATTCTATTGAGTCCCGAACCTCATTTCTATATCTTTTTAGTTTATAATTTTTAGTGACAAATTTATTTCTAACTTGAGATACAATGAGTTCAGATTCACCATAAACACAAAGAGACTTAATACCATGCTTATTTTCTATTCTAAGGCCAAGTAGTAGTGCCTCACACTGCAACATTATTAGTACAATCAAAAGATGACATAAAAGAGTATTTAAATAATTTCCCATTTGGAGAAATAAAGACAAGACCTACCCCATTACTGATAGGCCAACACTGGGGAAAATAATAAGAAGAATTAATGATTTATAATGAAGTTCGGCTGGTCTATACGTGTCAATCCGAGAGCGTAAGCTTGCGAAAGGTGTCCGAGCAATATGCCATCAAGGGATGATAGTTGTGAGATGAGGGATTATGAATGCAGCTACAACACACAAAATTGAATCTATGAAAAACTAAAGAAATCCCAGCGACAGGAACTGTCACTTCCTGGCGACAGGAACATTAGAAACATAAATAAATATTAACAACTATGAGGATAACAAATGTAACAAATCACAAATTCAACTAATCTAGAGGAAACAATACCAACACCAGGCATATAACTAATCTAATATAATGGTTTACTAATATAAATCTGATAATGCTATATTGATTTATCTCTTAATATGATAGCAAATTCAGAATATGCTGGTTATTATTAATAATTTGTATAATAATGAGAACGTAATAATCTGTCTTACCCAGCTATGATATTAATCTAACAGCAGAATTATTTATATAGACTAACTATTGAATTGGAGAGAAACCTTATTCTATTAACAATCAAATAAACCAAACTTAAGCTACAACAATTATCAACACAATCTACAATAATTCACAATACTAATAACCTCACCAAACATCCCAAGAGTGGGCCCTTTCTCTGGTTTGCAAGGTGAGTGAAGAAAACTAAGTTCTATGTTACTGTGAAGAAAACCAAGTTCTATGTTACTGTAACCATGTAAAATCTGCTGCTTTTATTTATTTCAAAATAATAACATTCAAACCTGCACACAATAATGTTTTCCTTGCTGGAAGCTATATATTAAAAATCTGCAGAAAAACATACATATCTATATCCTCACTACTTCTGCTGCTTATATAGATGCAGCTTTAGAAATTTAATAACTACTTTGTTATGCACTCTACAAAAAGAGTGGCTATTACATAACAAAGTTATAACAAAATATATGGCTTGCAACGAATAGCCAATTTGCTGTCATCATTCAAACAGAATACTATTTCCTGCATTCACATTTGCTAAACCACGGTTTGTAACAGTTTGGAAAAGTCTAATTATTGGGCTTTCCACGTGAGGCTTGGATATCCCTCTTAACAATAGTATTTCATCTCCTTAGCAACAATAATAATGTAGTTATTTGTTGCATGGGTTTTTTTAACAGCCACGTAATTCTTGGGAATAAATCTCAGCTGTAATATATGCTATTTTAACCACATTCATTGTTTGCATGTACAACCATCAATCTAAATAATAGAATGATCCATAATCCCTTCAATTTAGTCTGCAATATCCTCTCCACATATGAATTCAGCTAAGCTGGAAGAGTTATGTGTTGAGCTGGTAACAGCAGCAAAAGATGGAACAAACTTTGAAAATTGAAGTCCAAACTTGTAATAGTAAACTAGAAAAATCACATTTTGAAAATGGCCTCAAACTTTTCCATCATCCACTTTTTGAAGATTCTGCCACGTGGGATTGTAATTGGGCATGTTCTGGACAATACCCATGTCTCAGATTTTTGAGATTCATCCGTATCTGTTTGCAAAAGGAAATGCAAAACTGACTGTCCTTATTTTTAGTTGGTAATTATTCCTGTCAGGTTCTTTCTCAACATACTCCTTGGTCAATATTCTTGGAAGGAATAATGTTTTAAATTGTTGAGGAAATAATGAATACCAATAAGATATAGCAAGCAATACATTTCAAAGTGGATGGAACTTTGTATTTCTAAAATAGCTACAGGAAGATATATAGCAGGCGACAGGAAGAACCATAACTTGTTAGATAAAAACAATCTCATCTATTTATTCACATATTCTATCTAATAACTAGATTAAATATTACTCATAAATATTAGATCATATGCAATATAGAAGGATAAAAAGGAATATAAAATGGGGATAGAAATGAGTGTGAAGGCTTATACGAAGGCTAAAATATGGTATAATTTGGGACATAAAATGCTCTCATCAATTACCATCTTTACAACATGACCCATCAAAATACACTTTCCATATCATATTCTCATTTTCTCTAGCATGTATTTCAATAAGCTTAGTATTCTTCACGTCATCTTTAGAAATAATTACCTTGAATTTTTCTATGTCAGTGTCGTAGAAACATGTTAGTTGATTGGGACCCACTTCCTCAATAATGTAAGGGGCCCTTGGTTCCCTACCAATTCTTACATTCCTTACATTCATTGGGATAGAGGCGTAAGATAAATCCAATTGAACATTTCCACCTACCAAGTTAGACCATTGTCTAGATAATAACATTTCATAATTGGTTGGGACCTCTACCACAATAATTTCAATTTTATAAGACTTTTAAGGACAAATGAGAAATTTAAATTCAACATCTTTCATTATTCCAACAACATGAACATATCTATTATCCATTGCATAATACTTTCCATAAGTAATATCAACTTTGATTCCTAGTTCTTTCATAACTTCATATGGAATTATATTAACTATTGCCCCTGAATCAGTCATGCAGTTTTAACCAGCTTGTTGTTTATTAACAATGCTAAATAAAATGGATCAACTTGAGAAGGAGTTTTGTTCATAGTTGTTCCTAAATATATTACTGGTGTTTTCTGCTTCTCTTTTGTACCTTCTTAGAAAAACTCACATCAACTATTATTTTAAGAGTCTCATTCCTATAATTAGGGAATTTCATAATTTCCATTAGAGGGACATAAATTTTTACTTATGATAAAATTTGTGCCATGAAAGAGTTGCAGTCAGAGATTTTCTTACCATAGTTCTTCTTGTCAACAAGTTTGGTTAATTTTGGAGGTGGTGCTTGATCTACTTGTTTCCTTGAGACTTCCTCCTTTCCTTTCTTTACTTCATTTTCTTGGCTGCTGACCTTTGTAAATATTCCACCTAGTTTCCCTTGATCATTATTCATCGTTATGTTCCTCAAGCGGTAGTTTCTATGAACCTGCTCCAATGCAGCTATGGTATATGTTCTCTTTTCTTCATCTGTCAATCTTTTGATCATAGGAGTTTCCTCCTCATCTGAAAACACCTACTGATTACTCTGTTGTCTTAATCCCCTATCTCTGGCATCAGACATATATCCATTCTTATACGAGTCATCTCCCCAATGTGAACTAACTGACATGTTATTGCACACAGGTTTCTCATCATCCATTTGATTCTCCTCTTGTAAGATGCTTTTGGCTATAAAGCATTGCCCTGATGCATGAGGTAATTCACAAACTTCACACCAAGGTTCACTATCAACAAAATGATTTGCCTTTTTTAGTGAATCAGGAGTATCCCCATTGGATTTTTTATTAATTGGTTTTCCATGCTTCCAAGTTGTATTGCAAGGTATATCTTGCAATCTATATCTTTCATTTTTTATGAATGGATGATCATTTATATTTGACTGAAAAATTATCCTTTCCTCTACTAACTTGAATATTTTTAATCATATTCATTAGCTTATCCATTTTATCTTTTTTGTTGTTATGCTTAGGGGCTTTTGGATTGAACAATCTAGGATCCTCTCTTTTAGAAACTCTTCCAGCAGCCTTCCTACCATTTTCAATAGTAATAGCAATATTGAAAGCCTGCTATAAGGACATTGGCCTTTGAGATCTAATTTCATAGTGAATCTTACTATCAAATGCACTCTAATAAAAATTTATTAAAAAAGAGTCAATAGGTTTGATGTCTCTTGGTATCCTATTTAAAACTTTGTTGAATCTCTTATTGAAGTCCATTACTGATTCATTTTGGTTCTTTTTTATGCTGGTTAACTCATGCAATGCAAATGATGTATCATTATGATTACCAAATTGTTCTACAAATTGGTTTAAAAAATCATCACATCTTGTGATGGATCTATCTAGAAATCCTCTAAACCATTTAGCTCCATCCTTAGTTAGAGATTGAACATAAGGTTTCATAAAGACATCTTCATTATTTTCTTCAAACTCTTCAATGACATTTTTAAAATTTATACATTGCACCTTAGTAGATTCTGATCCACTTACTAAAAAATTTGGAATAACACTTCTTAATTCATTTGTTATAGGGTTTGGGAATCCTATTATACCAGTGAGATCCAATTGTATTTATCTCTCAATACCATGGGAGCCCCGAGCCTTAAATTTTGATGATTATTATTTGTTTGAACTTGAGCTCTTTGATTATTATTCTGTTGACCTCCATAGTTCTATTGTCTAGGATTTCTAGGATATCGATTTCCATTATTTGTTTTCCTCCAATGCCCATCATTATTTCCCCTCCTTTCTCTATCACCTTGTTCAAACAATGGGTTAGCATAGCCATTATTTAAGATATATTCAATGTTTTTCCTATGAGGAGGATTGTATGTTGCAGCCCTGCCCTTAGGATTTCTTTCTCTATTCTCTATTCTTTCTTTATTTGGCCTCTCGATTCCTCTTCTACTCCCTGGTGGTGTAATAATTTGGTCTCTGGTTATTCCTAATTTACCCAAAATCTCATTAGGTTGTTCTTTTAGAACCTTGGCACTTAGCTTATTTGTTGAGGAAAGGTCAACAAACATACGAATGGCCTCAGTTATTCGCTGATGGGATTCTTCATCACCCTCTTCATCTTCACCCTCATCTAGTTGGAAATTATGTTCATTTATGTATGTGAAGAAAGGGTTTCTATTATCCTTATCACTAGTGTGATGACTGAATTATGGATCATCTTCTTCATTATGTTGTCTTCTTTCTACGAAGTTCTTAAATCCTACAAATGTCATATCTGAGTTGGGTTTCTTACCTCTCTTTGAATGTGTATTCAAATCCAATTCAGTATGATTGTCTGATCTTTTGTATAAAGACCTCCTAGCCCACATGTATCTGATAGACACACTTCTAGGGTTATCTCTTATTCTCTTGACAAAACACTACATATATCACAATAGAGTCACCACCTCACTTTCTGAGGAAATCCTCGTTACTAAATCTAAGTTCTTTTCTTCCAGTAGAGTCTACACATATCAATTCTGGTCCGTGAAACATGAATCTTTGGGTATCCTCACAATGCCAAATTGTGAACAACTCCCCAACAGAGTGGCCAATTTGTTGGTGCTCAAATCAACAAATTAGATTTCCTATGGATTTTCCACTCCAATAATGGGAAACCCAAAATGATTTGGCCAACTAACAAGTCCAACCAAAATGGATATTTGAACTTTTGCAATTTTGGCTCTATAGGACCAAGCCTAGTAGGCCTATACCTCAATCCAAATTTGTCGGTTGTAGGCTTTTTATAGAAGACAATTGTGTGGAACTGATATAATCTGTGTAAAATGGCAAGTAAAAATTATGTAGTGAATTGTTTGGTGTATTTTAAAGTTGTAATGCTTAAATGAAAGAAAGTTGTTTTAATAATTTGTGCCAATATAAATGTTAATTGCTATGTTCAATGCTAAGAATTGATTATTTGCAAAATAGACCAGTGCCTAAACCTCTCAAATTTAATCTCTATTCACTTAATTCAAAATGAATCCTATGTATAACTCTAGAGACAGTTTGTAATTAAAAAACTACCACTTTAAAGGTGTTCAAATGAGCACATAATTTAATATAAAACCATAGTTAGTCCTATTGAATTTAACTTTACTCAGAAAGACCAACATGACATAATTAAAACTTGACAACCAATATTTCAATTTGATTATCAAACTGTAATTTACTAAAAAATAAATTTCATCAAACTATACATTAAAGCAAATCAGAAAATTTATCACAAAGAACTAATTCAAATAAATAAAAGAATAGATATCACTGAGATTTAAGAACAATAGGTTTGTGTATTATAGAAAACAACCAATCAATGGATACATGCTTATAGTGCTCTAGTTTTCATAGCATATCCACGAAACAAAAAACATGAAATGACAACAGTCGTATTATCATTGTTCTTTTTTTTATATATATTAAGTTTATTTAAGCTCCCATTTTAGGAATCAAACACAAGATCTTGCTATTACAAAGAGAAGCAACAACCGCTGCACTGCAGGCCAATGCCTATCACTGTTCTTTTTTCCTACACTTGTGTCATGCATATATAGACAACAAGGTAGTTACAATTTTGAAAGGATGCAACCTTTCGTGAAAGTCTTAACTTAACATAAAATGACTAAAGTTTTTGAACTGCATAATTAAATCAAATAAAGACTTAATCTCCTAGTAGCCTCTTACACTTATTGATGTGCTCCAAATAATCTTCTAAGGCGTGGGTTTCAACATCGTGGATGATATCCCTCGTAGTAATCTCCAGAGTGACGAAGCTTTCCATCTTACCAATTTTTCTTGAATAATTACTTAGCTATGTGAATTCTCAATCTTTGTGTGTTCTGCGCAATCAAACTGTATGGATTTTATCCTGATCACGGATGTCTATAATTAATATGTTCCTCCGTGTGATGCATAACATCCCATTAATGTATCCCCTTTTGTACTCCTCAAGTTTTGAAATGTCATATTGTTAATCGATGTATAATATAGTGACATATGACTGATGGTGGTGCCTTAGAATATCTCCTTTTTTTAATCCATTCATCAGCATAGGTTACCCCGCATACTTCATCGGGCATCGGTCTAGCCAATTTCACCCTTCACCGCTAGTGAAACTTACATTGATGAGTTTGTCGCTATAGCTTTCCCTGATATTGTTCCATCTTTTATTGTCATATCTCACAACGATGTGCTTATCGACTATCAAATTGAATTATCTTACCCTCCGTTGCTGGTGAAAGATTTTTTGATGACTATATCAGAGTGACCTTTCCTAATGATTCCATTCCCTTCCTCGGTGTGACATACAATGATATGTCCATCGACCATTAGTCTAGCTCTAATCTTGCTTAGCCGCTAACATATGTTATGCTTATGGTCTTGTCGAGGTAGGATATGTTGATCTCCGTGACTTTTGCTAATGTATATGACTTCGTTTCTTTCGTTGATATCCTTACCTCGGTGAAACTCAACCTGATTTATAGACTGAAACTATCATCGGACAAGGTCTTGCCGATATTGTAACTTTTACTTAATTTAAACCATTTGCTTGTCCTTGATGGTGAATGCCATTGTCAAAACCTAGTGTTAGAGGATTCCCAATGGAGAATTGAATTTTAAAATTTTAGAGTGTACACATTTGTGACGACCCTGTTACAATGATACATAACAAGTAGTAACTATTCTCATGATAAAATTGAAAAATATCCCCGAAAACATATTATGTCAACATAAATCATAATAAACATTCAATCATTATCCAATAGAGCTCTTCCTTGAGAATGAATAAACAAATGAAATAAAATCAAACGAAGTTACGAAATGCACTTAAGATATTCTTGACTTCATTGTCCTCCTATCTTCCAAGATCTTGTATTGAAATGTTGGTGCTCTCAGATTCATTAGCACATGCACAAGAGGCTATGAAAGAATGAATATACTTGATTGATGAATAAATGATAGTGATGATAGATTGATAATGATAATAGTAAGATGATAGAAAGATAGTAGCAAGATTAGATAGAAAAGATTGGACACTTGATAAGATTAGATGAGATCGATTAGGGTCAAAATGAGGAGAAAATATCTTTTAGAGAAACCTCATGAAAACCAACGGTTGAGATCAATAGGTGATAAATGAGTGGCTAAGATTAAAATTAAATTAGTGTTTTGGTATAAGTGAAGGAGATTAAGAGGCAAAAGGAGTGAGTGGCTAGGATTAAGAGGTGTAAGAGGTATGTTGACTTTTCAAGGTGCATTAAACTTAGACACGGACTAAGTGGAAAATTTCAAATGAAGAGAGAAGTGACAAGTCATGCATGGAGAAAAACTTAGTAGTTGTTCCATGTGATTAAAGGTGATTGGCTAAAATGGAAAGAAGAGGATTTATGAATTTGTAAAATAAGTAAAGGTGTTTATTTCATAAATAGAAGAAATAGGCTTAATTAAAGAAATAATAATTTATTTAATTTTTAGAAGAAAATGACTAATGAATTATTTAAATAAATAATAAATATTTGTTTAAATAATAGTAGAAGAGACTAATGAATTAAAAAAATAAAAATTAATTGATAGAGAAATTTTGCTAGTTTCATGAGGACATTTTTAGGTGTCTACAGTACAATATATTATATTTTCCCCCGCCTTCACACTTGGGGAGCAAGGTTTCATATGTTAATCTTCCTCTTCCCTTTCTTTCTAAGGATCTACTTTCCTTAAGTATAGTGGCATTTATTTTCCATGAATCATTATTTTCTTATAAGGAATTATTTTTCTTTGATTTGGGATTCTCTCTTATGCAAGAGGTGTGTATACTTGATCATAAAATCTTCTTTGTTTGTAAAAGTATGTTCCTACTAACAAATTCCCTTAGTTTGGGTTCTTAGAGTATGTTATCCTTCATCAAGTATCCCTTTTTCATCTAAAAATAGGGGGATAAAAGGGTGAATTCTTGTTCTCTTCCCCTCTTTGTCTTGAAGATGTTGTCTTTGTTCAAGAACTCCTCTTGAAGGTAGACATATTTTACCCAAAATCTCTTTCTTCAAAGGGTCTCTTCCCACTTGCAGATATCCTTTCACGATGATCTATTCCCTTGGATAACAAGAGTGTTCACTCTTTGCTAAGGGTATAAGTGTACATTGTTGTTTTAAGAACATCTCCTTATTGTTGGAAGCAGGTATCCTTGTCCTCTTTTCCTTATGATGTCACCATATTCCTATATTTCATCATCATAAGGATGGGACATACATATGGCCTCCTTGTATATTATGTATCTTTTTGTTTATTGATCCCTATGAATATATTGCTTTCCATATGACTAATCACCTTTTTAGATCCTTATGGAGACAATGCTTTCCATATGATTGATCACATAAGAAACCCTTGAGAACAAAGGATTTTAAAGCCACCCCTAAGTGCAAAAAATTTAAGCCACCCTTGAGTGCAAAATTTTTAAGCCACCCCTAAGCACAATGTTTTTTAAGCTGCTTTTGTGTGCAAACTTTTTTAAGTAGAATTGAATAACACAATGCATCTTTCTAGACCAAAAATTATCCTTCCCTTTTAATTTAAGATTAATGGAACTATCATAATACATCTTTATAGCCTTTCCTTATTCACATCTTCTTCTTCCATGGATCAAATAGAATGAAACAACTTGCTAGGCTATTGGATTTGTGGGCCCTCTCTCTTTCTTTCCATGCTCTCATAGCTATGTTGGTGGGTTAGATCTTGGAGTTTTGTCTCATTTTTGGCAATTTTATTACCCTTTCCATGTTGTCACTTAGGCTCTTGCAATATCTTTTCGAACATGATATTAGTGGTTGAGACATTTCTCAATCAAGGTTTCTTCTACTAGTTGATTTGGAGTTTTATTTTGGAGCTAACCCCTTTTCTATTGGTGTCCTTATCTTTTGTTTTTTTTCTTTTTCTTTTATTTTTTGTACCCTTGTTCATGGATTTTGAGTTGAGATCCTTTTTTGGGGGGCTTGCATCCTTAAACATACTGATGTCTTATCTCTTTACATTTTTTCTAGTGAATGGTCATCTCTCTTTCTCTGTTTCTATTCTCTCTCATCTTCCTTTACCACAAGCATGAGATTATCTCATCCTCTCGCTAAAGTGGGGGCTAAATGTATCATCCTAACTTGTAATCACCTAATTAGAGTACAATTTAAGGACTATTTTGCACCCACCTTAGTGTGTTTTCTATAGAAGGACCTCGTATGACACTTCATTGACACCTAAATTTAGATATTGGTCTCTCTCATTTCAATCTTTTTTGAACTTGAGGTTAGCCCTTATTTTTAAATGTGCTCCTCTATTTTTCCTCCAATCACATAATTCATTCTATCACTTAGGCCATAAATCACTATTTGTGGTCTTTGTGTTTTGTCCCGACCTCAAAATTAGTTACAATTGATAATCCTACATCTACCCTATCTTCCTAACATACAGTTCAAAATTGGGTTGATTTTCCTAGGTACAAAACAATTCAAACATTCTGTACCCAATAAAAGAATGCTTTAAAAGTTTTGTTCCTACACTTTTTGGCCCAAATTTGGCTCAAAGCCCTATGTGTGGATTTTAGTGGGATATTAGGTTTGTAGTCGACCTGCTTGAGTTTAACCCCCAAAATATTGTGAGAGGTATATAAACACAATATTCTATTCTTATTTTGGAAATCCATTACTAATCTCAAGTATCCACTATTGCGATCAAGCATTCATAATTTACCTATGAATTGCAAGGAAGAAAATCAAGTTCAGGAACTATCAAGCAACCAAGTCCAAGCATTCAAGATCTAGAAATTTTCTCAAATATTCAAGGTGTTCCTCTCCATAGTTATAGCTTATTTTACAAGTGGAGGCAAAGAAAATGAGTTTTCTATTAAGGAAGGAGATACACCTACCTCTTCAAGTATTTTTCATCCTTTCTTAATCAAACATTGTGGCAAATCACAAAATCCATTACATGAGGTTTTGCCTTTCATGATTTCTTTTTCAATATTTTATGTTAAGTTTAAACTATTGCGTTAACATATTAAATTAAATTCAAAGAAGCATTTGTGTTGCCAAGATATGATATACTTCATTTCTTAGATCTAGCCTCGATTACATGATAACACACTTTTCTTTATTTCATTTTATTTTAAGGTTAATTCCTAAAAAAGAGTTTAACAGAAGAAAAACCCTTTATACAACTTTCTTCCCTAGTTTTTTGTGTGCAGGAATAGGTTATGGAGCTATCAGGACTTTTCTAGATAGGTTGGGAGCTATTAGAGCATCCTTAGAAGTTTGAGGCAAAAACCCAGGGAACAAAACATTTCAAACATTTTATTTCTAGGTACGCAATGTTTCAAATATTTTGTACCTCCTAGAAATAACTAAAAATTGGTTTATAGATAGGTTACAACCTTCAAGTTCTAGATCAACAATTATAGGTATTTCTAGGATTTTTTCTATATGATATTTAGATTTGAAGCAACATATCTTCTATTTTGGTTCAAAATGCATATAGATCTTCCCTAATCTATATTTCTTATCTCATTACCATTTCCCACTTCAATTTTACATATTTAGTGAAGGATCATTGACCCATTCAATGCTTGGAACCATCCTATCCTATTGGGACATCTTCCTTTTGAATGTGCAACTTTGAAAAGGAGAAGTGGTTGACCTCTTTTCATTTCTACACACACACACACATACACACACACAAGACAACTAACTAGGAAATGAAACAATGCAATTAGAGTAAGGAGAAGGAATACAAAGTTAATGTCACTGCAAGGAAGAGTGTATTGTATACCCTTAAACCAATGCAAGGAAGAGTATAATATTGTGTTTAAGGATTTCAATTTTATTGTTTGAGGGTTTCAATTTTACTATTAATATTGGGTTTAGGGTAATGGATATAGTAATTAAAGAAATGAATTGACATATAAAGAGATATAATGCTAATTGTATGCAACTAAGTATAAAGTGTAGAAATATAATACCAAGTTCAAGTATGATAGAAGTAATAAAAAAACAAAACAAATTATCAGTGGCCAATAGGAGTGAACATAACACATAGAAATCTTCTCTCTTGTAAGAAAGATATGTGCATTGAAATATATAATTAGAGAACATTATAAATTCAATACATATTTCAATTGGTGGACTTATCTAAAGCCATGAATGTGGTAATGAGTATGTAGGATATAATACTACATTAAATAACTGTGATAGAATACATTTAATAATAAGGCATATGCATTCAAAGATATAATATGACAAAATTATAATTGGAGGTATCACTTGGCCTTCATAATAGAACATCATAATAAATGGATGTGTGCACCATATAAAAACAATACCACATTCATGGAATATATTTATGCAACTATACATGTAGTGGATATTAATGGGATAAATTTTAAATAAGCATCTTATTGGTTCCTCCAACTGATGTTCTAGAAACTCCTAATAATTAGCCATTTTCTATCAATAGAAGACTAGATTCATTGGTCAACTGACAAGATTTAGTCACAATATTGTAATCTTCTCCTTTTTAGGCTTTGCAAGACCTAGGTGGGTGGACCTAGTAATACTTATGGATCTTAACCAATTTTAGACAAGTATTATAATTCAGTAGATGACTCTTACTATATTTAACAAAAATACTTATTATTTAATTTAGAATTGGCTCAAGATTCTGATTATATATCATTCATTCATGCTCAAGAGTGAAAATAATTTAAATCTACCCTTAATAACATAAAAGTAAAGATGGTTTTCATATTTAGGCGTTTGGATCCCTCCACGTTTTTGTTGGAAACTGCAATTGAAACAATTGTTGTATTGTCATTGATGTCAAACCTTAATTGGTAAGACTGTTGCTACTTAGGAAAGTATTATATCTATTTGAGTGTTGCTAAAGGGATAGGCAAGGTTGGTAACAATAGCACCTAGGGAAAGGTTGATGATACTACAAAGTGTACTTGACTATGTTGTACAATGATGAGACAATGTATTGTTTATACTAGTAAGACTAAAGACTAAACTGGTAGGCTTGACTGAGCAAAAATGGAGAAATCATGTTTAAGCCGAGTAATGTTAGTGTTGACCGAGTCAGTGTATGCCAAGAAAAATTCTAGTGTCGACCGAACAATAGTTAATTGCCGAGGAAGATAGTATAAGTCGAGGAAACATTTTTAGTAATGACCGAGCTTTCTACATGAAGACCGAGTAGTTGATCACAGTATTGACCGAGCATCAACATTTTTATATTTGAAGAGAATTTAGTTTTGGAGCCGACATTGTTGAATTCTTGGATTATGTAAAACATGTTGACTTTATTTATTGATTGTTTGAAAGCATTAAATGCACTGTAAAATATTTTATTGTAAATCTTTAAGAGATTTGAGATGATTCTAGAAATGAAGCCGAAGAACATGAAGCGGGTAGATTCAATGAATCTGACCTAACCCTAAGATCTACGAATGAGATTGAGCAGCATAAGATGAGTTAACCTAATTGAGGAAAGGGAACCTGAGCATTGGATATGCAAGTGCATGGGTGAAAAGAGAATGTTGGAAGATCAGTAAAGTTTTATTGACTGTATAAGCAGAAAAGGCTGAAGGAGAATTGTGGTGGTTGCTTGAAGAAAAGTTCTGAGCAGATCATAAATGGAGATGGAAAAGTTTCAAATTCAATAAACTAGCATTAGTGTACAAAATCTGATCTGATATTTGCAAAGTGAGTTGTATGTTTTTCAGATAAATATTGCTGCTACTTTCTAACCATTGTAAAAGTCAAAATCCTTTTAACAGAGGTTGACCTAACAGTCATATGTTAAATCCTTTGAACAAGGTTGCATTCTAATGGAGTGTATGTAAGACCTATGACAAGGCTCACTTTTAATAGGGTGATTGAAATCCTTTAACCGGGTCACACCTAATAGTGTGTATTGTAACCTTTGATAGGGTTGGCTTTTTACCGAGCTCACTTCAGAAGAGTGAAAATAATAGTAGCATGTTACAAAGTGGTTTTTCCCACATTGGGTTTCCACTATAAATTCTGGTGTTAATACTTGTGTGAATATTTGGTTTGAACATTTCTATGTTTTACAAGTTAAGTTACAGCTGGGTAGTGGACTGCATTGTTATATGTTTCTATTATTGAATCAGTGATGACTGAGTTTGTTTTGGTTATTGGATCTGATTTAAAGAAAAGTTTTTAAGTTTGTCTTATACATCAGGACCTGAGAACAATTGATTCACCCCCCCTATCTATTGTTCTAAATCATATTAACAATTGGTATCAGAGCTTTGTTGCTTATTATTAGTGTTTACAAAAATCAAGTTTAAAGGGGCTTGAAGCAAATGATCAGGATGTATAAGAAGGAGGTACCGAAGATGAATAAGGAAAACTTCCCTACATGACAAAGTTTGATGAAGCTGCATCTGGCCGGTATTGGTGACTCTGCAAAGTACTACATTGAGAATGGCTATGTCTCACCTGTTGCACCTTTGACTGCCGAAGAAATGAGAGCTAAGCAAGAACATAATTAGGCAATGCTGGAAATTGCATTTGCCCTAAGTTATCTAGAATTTGAGGACATTAAGGATTGCACAACTACTAAGGAGATGTGGGACACTCTTGCAAGGATCTATGGTGGTGACTTAAATGTACCGAAAGTAAAGGCCAAGAGTCTTAGAGGTAAGTTTGATGAAATGAGAATGCAAGAAGGTGAAAACATTGCACAATATTGTGGTAGAATAAAATAAGTTGTGAATGATATTAGAGGAGCAAATGGGGTTATTGATGATGAAACTATAATTGGGAAATTACTAAGAACCCTGCGTCCTATATATGCTATTAAGATCTCAACTATTTAGGAATCTAGATGCAACTCTGCTAATGTGCTTACTTTGGAAAGTTTGGTTGGTAAGCTGACTACTTTTGAACTCTCTAACTATGATAATTTCACTGTTGGAAGCATTGGTAATGTTGAATCTGCTTTCAAGTCACAACTAGTTCTGAACAAGCCAAAGAAAGAAAAAGAAAGATGCATCAGTGAAAGTGAAAGTGAAAGTGACAGTGACACTTTTGATGAAGAACTGGAAGATCTAGAAGCTCTTATGGCTAGAAGACTGAGAACAGAAAAATGAAAGTATAAAGGTAAACTCCCTATTACATGTTTTGCATGTAATAAAGTTGGTCATATAGCTGCTAGATGGCCTGATAGAAAGGATAAAGATGATGAAAGAAAAAGAAAACACAAAGACAAAAGGGACGACAGAAGCTACCGAAGGAATAAGGACTACAAAGGAAAAGGTAAGAAATCTTGTTACATTGCTGAAAAAGAAACTGACACTGATAGTGATGATTTTGAAATTGAGGTAGTCTATGTTGCAATGAAAGATGAATTTGATGAGGATGATAAAACTGCATTGATATTCTATGTGAACAAGAATGATAAATGGATTATTGACAGTGGTTGTTCACATCACATGACTGGTGACAAAAATAAGTTTGAGACCTTACATCGTTGTAGAGGTAAAAGTGTAAAATTTGGTAATGATGCACCATGTCCTATTAGAGGAAAAGGTTTGATTAAACTGACTGATAAGATATCTTGTGAAAATGCATATTGGGTTGAAGGTCTTAATTATAATTTGTTAAGTGTTGCTTAGCTCAATATAACTAGTTATCGAGTGGAATTTCATCACAAGCAAGCTAAAATATTTGATGCTACTGGAGAACTAATTGGAAGTGGAGATCAGACTAGAGGTAATTTGTTCTATCTTGAACTATCTAAAGAAACATGTATGATTGCACAACTTGATGATATTTGGTTATGGCATAAAATGCTATGTCATGTTAACTTTGACAATCTGGTAGAGATAAGTAAGAAGAAAAAGGTAAGAGGTCTACCTAGATTGAAGAAACTTGAGAATGTGATGTGTAAGGAATGCTAGTTAGGAAAGATGACAAAGTCAAGTTTTAAGAGCAAATCCTTTACTTCTGAAAATATTTTAGATTTGGTTCATACTGACCTTTGTGGACCTATGAGTGTACAAAGTTATTGTGGTGCTAGATACTCTATCTTGTTTGTTGATAATCATACTAGGATGATGCATGTAATGTTTCTAAAAGAAAAATCTGAAGCTTTTCAATTCTTTAAGTGGTATTTGGCTAAGGTTGAGAAGGAGACAGGTAGGAACCTGAAATGTCTTAGATCTGATCGAGGTGGAGAATTTACATGAAATGAATTCAATCTATTTTGCAATGATAGAGGAATTGAAAGACAGATGTCTGCACCTAGAACACCTCCATAGAATGGTATAGGAGAAAGAAGAAACAGATCTATCTTGGATTGTGCAAGGACATTGTTGATTGAAAAGAATGTGGCACAAAAATATTGGAAAGAAGCTATAAGCACTGCTATCTACACTCTTAACCGGGTACAGATCAAGAAAGGTACAAATCTGACACCCTATGAATTATGGCATGGGCATGCACCGAGTGTTAAATACTTTAGAATCTTTGGAAGTAAGTGCTATATATTAAAAGACACTAGGAATGGAAAGTTTGATGCTAAGAGTGATGAAGGCATATTCCTAGGATATTCCACAAAAAGTAAAGCTTATAAGCATTTGAAATCTAACACTAACAAAATTGTGGAAAATGTGAATGTCAAAATTAATGAGTATGCAGAAAGAAATGAAGCTGACAACAAAAGAGAACTAGAAGATTATAGATCTTTTGTGTACATTGAGGAAGAAGAAGAGGCAAGTAACAAACTTGCACCTGATGCTGAGTCTCGGGTAAGCAATGCCGAGCGACAGACAGATGCTACCGAGCTTCAGGAAAACAGTGCCGAAAGAGAACAAGAACATGCTGAGCTACAAGAAAATGCTGCTGAGTATCAGGAAGAGGTTTCTGAACATTCAGAAGTTGAATCTTACAATCTTGTTGGGGAACTTGATGAAATAGAGGAGAGAAGAGCTGAACCCATTTTGGTAAAATATGTAAGAAGACATCACAAGCCTGAACATATAATTGGAGATAGAAATATTGGAATTCAGACCAGAAGTAAGACTAAAGATCCAACATGCCTACTGTGTGAATTTGAACCCAAGTCAACTAGAGAGGCATTAGAGAATGAAGACTGGATACAAGAAATGAATGAAGAGATTGACCAGATTGAGAAGAATGATACTTGGACTATGGTGCCGAGACCTGAAAACAAAAATGTTATAGGAACAAAGTGGGTGTTTCGGAATAAGATGAATGAAAATGGTGAAATAACTAGGAACAAAGCTAGGCTGGTATGCAAAGGCTACACACAAGAAGAAGGAATAGATTATGGGGAGACATTTGCCCCTGTAGCTAGATTGGAAGGAGTAAGAACTCTGCTTGCATATGCTGCTTATAAAGATTTCAAGGTATATCAAATGGATGTCAAGTCTGCATTTTTAAATGGTATACTAGAAGAAGAAGTTTACATAGAACAACTAGAAGGTTTTATTGATCCAAATAGAAGACACATGGTGTGCAAAATGAACAAAGCACTATATGGATTGAAGCAAGCTCTCAGAGCATGGTATGAGAGGTTGCACAACTATTTGATATAGATTGGATTTTCAAAAATAAATGACACAAGCAATCTGTACATGAAAGATGAAGAAGGTAAAGGTATCCTGTTGGCAAAATTTTTTGTGGATGACATTATTTTTGGTGGACAAGATGCATTGTGTAAAAGATTGTCAAATGAAATGCAAACTGAATTTGAAATGAGCATGTTTGGTGAGATCAAATTCTTTGTTGGTTTACAAGTATATCAGAGGAAGAAAGGAATTTTCATTACACAATCTAAGTATACTAATGAAATACTGAAAACTTTTGGGATGGAAGATGCTAAACTAGTGAGTACTCCTATGGTTACTGGACAAAAGTTATCTAAGAATGATGATGCTACAGAAGTGAATCAGACTTTGTACAGATCCATGATTGGAAAATTGCAGTATGCTGTACATAGTAGACCAGATATTGCACTAGCTGTTGGGATTGTGGCAATATTCTTTGCCAATCCTAAGGAAACACACATGATGGCTGTGAAAAGAATTATGAGATACTTGAAAGGAATTGCTGACTATGGTCTATATTATAAGAAGGATGACAAATTTGAACTCAGAGTTTATATAGATGCTGATTGGGCAAGAAATGTAGATGACAGAAAGAGTACTAGTGGTGGAGCTTTCTTTCTTGGACAAAGATTAGTCTCCTGGACGAGAAAGAAACAAAATTGCATTTCCCAATCTACTGCCGAGGCCAAGTATGTTGCTACTGCAGTAAACTGTTCAAATTTGGTATGGATAAAATAATTGTTGATAAGCATGAAAGAAGAAATCACTGAACCTGTTGTTATTTTCTGTGACAACACAAGTGCTATCAATATTTCTAAGAATCCAGTGATGCACACTAAGACCAAGCACATAGCAATCAAGTATCACTACTTGAGAGAATTAGTACAAGATAAAGAAGTCTGAATGGAATATGTGAATACAAAAAAACAATTAGCAGACATATTCACTAAAGCTTTACCCAGAGAAGCTCATGAGTATTTGAGAATTCAATTAGGGGTCCTTCCCCTAACTAAGGCTGCCTAGTCAAGCTAGGAGCACTGCATCAAATATGCTACAGTAGAATATTTGACAAATTGATGCTGAAGATTGTCACACTTTAGGGTTGGCCTAGAGTTGTGAAAAGGAGCAAAGACAAGGAATCAGTCATAAGCAAGATGACAGAGGGAGAAACACTGAGCTGCATAGATATTATCTACATTTGATGGATGTATGTGTTAGTTGGTACTTTGGCATTTTTGTCAAAGAGGGAGATGAACTGATATGATAACACATGACACTGAAAAGTAAGGGTGATGAACTGAAATGAAGGATCAGGATAGAGGGAGATCTGAATACTTCTGATGGTCATAGAAGTGAGGCTTATAGGATTCTGAATCAGAATGAAGCTAAGGATATTATAAATAATTCTCTGATGAACAGATAAGTTTTTGGATTGGTTGGTAATCCATGTGTTATTCAAGTGATATCATATGGTGTTGCCATCAATGCCAAAGAGGGAGACTGTTGGAAATTGTAATTGAAACAATTGTTGTATTGTCATTGATGTCAAACCTTAATTGGTAAGACTGTTGCTACTTAGGAAAGTACTATATCTATTTGAGTGTTGCTAAGGGGATAGGCAAGGTTGGTAACAATAGCACCTAGGGAAAGGTTGAGTTATCTTGATACTACAAAGTGTACTTGACTATGTTGTACAATGATGAGACAATGTATTATTTATACTAGTAAAACTAAAGACTAAACTGGTAGGCTTGACTGAGCAAAAAAGGAGAAATCATGTTTAAGCTGAGTAATGTTAGTGTCGACCGAGTTAGTGTATGCTGAGCAAAATTCTAGTGTCGATCGAACAACAGTTAATTGCTGAGGAAGACAGTATAAGCCAAGGAAACATTTTTAGTAATGACCGAGCTTTCTACATAAAGACCGAGTAGTTGATCACAGTATTGACCGAGCATCAACATTTTTATATTTGAAGAGAATTTAGTTTTGGAGCCAACATTGTTGAATTCTTGGATTATGTAAAACGTGTTGACTTTATTTATTGATTGTTTGAAAGCATTAAATGCACTGTAAAATGTTTTATTGTAAATCTTTAAGAGATTTGAGATGATTATAGAAATGAAGTCGAAGAACATGAAGCAGGTAGATTCAATGAATCTGACCTAACCCTAAGATCTACGAATGAGATTGAGCAGCATAAGATGAGTTAACCTAATTGAGGAAAGTATTAGAGGGAACCTAAGCATTGGATATGTGAGTGCATGGGTGAAAAGAAAATGCTGGAAGATCAGTAAAGTTTTATTGACTGTATAAGAAGAAAAGGCTGAAGGAGAATTGTGGTGGTTGCTTGAAGAAAAGTTCCGAGTAGATTAGAGATGGAGATGGCAAAGTTTCAAAGTCAGTAAACCAGCATTAGTGTACAGAATCAGATCTGATATTTGCAAAGTGAGTTGTATGTTTTTCAAATAAATATTGCTGCTACTTTCTAACCATTGTAATAGTCAAAATCCTTTTAACAGAGGTTGATCTAACAGTCATATGTTAAATCCTTTGAACAAAGTTGTATTCTAATGGAATGTATGTAAGACCTATGACAAGGCTCACTTTTAACAGGGTGATTGAAATCCTTTAACTGGGTCACACCTAACAGTGTGTATTGTAACCTTTGACAGGGTTGGCTTTTTACCAAGCTCACTTCAAAAGAGTGAAAATAATAGTAACATGTTACAAAGTGGTTTTTTTCACATTGGGTTTCCACTATAAATCTTTGTGTTAATACTTGTGTGAATGTTTTGGTTTGAACATTTCTATGTTTTACAAGTTAAGTTACAACTGGGTAGTGGACTGTATTGTTATATGTTTCTATTATTGAATCAGTGATGACCGAGTTTGTTTTGGTTATTGGATCTGATTTAAAGAAAAGTTTTTAAGTTTGTCTTATACATCAGGACCTGAGAACAACTAATTCACCCCCCCTCTCTGTTGTTCTAAATCATATTAACAGTTTTGCACAAGAAAGCCGAGCTGACCAGTCCCTTATCCATTCACATTGTCAACATGATATTACCACTTGTGACAATGACAAAAAAATACAAAACTAGTGATCTTTTCAACCACCAATACATTACAAAGATGGGATCTCTCATAAACATGTTGGTAACATTCTTCTTAATCTTGAGATGCATTGCAATAGTCTCCAATCATTCAACAGAAAGCCAAATTTAACACATTCCTTGAACACAAGCCTTTAATTTAACATTTGTTACAATAAATGTGTAACATGAATCATTCAAACTCTAGATTATTTTGACTAAAAATAAAACTAAAAACATTCAAGATACATTACAAAATGTTTTCACATCTACATTGCAAACTGATTTAGTTACCATTGTCCCAAATCTGATTATATTACGTTGGAACTAAAGTTTAAAAGAAAACCAAGCCATGAGCCAACTTGTACAAGCAATTACAAGAGAAAAACTAGAGAAAAATGGAACCCTTGTAGAATGAGAAAGAGAAGAATATAGAGAAAAAGAGTCTGCAGATGAAATTTGTAGTTGACACACGTCCTCCTTAAAATTCGATTGCACAAATATTCTCCTCTCTACAATTGAAAAATATTTCCCTCATTCATTATATGATCTGATTTGCATTTATCTTCGTCAAAACTAATAATATTCCCCCTTTGATATGTTCTTTTCTAATTGAAAACAACCTTTATTTATGTATTAATTCTCCCCTTGCTTTACAACTCAATATATTTCACTATTTCATCCTTTATCCTTGCAATCAATTGAATAAAATGCATATAGATGAGAAAATAAAATGATGCACATTAATCAATTGAATAAAATGCATATAGGCGAGAAAATAAAATGATGCACATTTCATGATTGAAATAATTCCTTTTTGTGAGAATGAATTTCACATGCGCATGGATCATAATCATTACCCCTTTTGGAGTCTCTTGCAAAAACTTTTATATTTGAAAGAAATATTACCCTTCACCTTCCTTGGTAAAAGATATTTCACCTCCCCCATGCTATCATACCTTAAACAATAGAATATCTGCAATAACCACATGTCTGAATGGAAACTCCACTGCAAAAACAAGGGTATCTTCGAGTGTGGGCACGAAGGATGCCTACAAAGGCTATTGAATTTGGATTTACACCTACTAACGACATTTCATTTAAATTTTCAAAACCCCCTTTTCAACAAATCTTCTCTGCGCTCTCTACAAACACTCTGATCCATGGAAAACCTCAATTCTTTGAGATATTTCTTCAAATGGCTCACACGCACGCATGTCCATGCTTTGGCGGATGTTCCAAATCTTTCATTCTTTTTGCTTTGAAATCTACCACAAAACTCTGGCAATCCAAAACAGTGATGCTACTATTGAAACACCATTGCTGCTCACATCTATTGTTTCCATACATTGGGTCATATTAACAATAGCGGAAAAACACAATGAAAAATCATGCCCATAAACCCTAACAATGACGCCACTTTCTCTCCTGCAAGTTCAGGGCACACATTTTTATATTTCTCCTGGGAGCCCATTCAAACAAATTATCCCTCTCACTCAGAGATGGGTAACACTTCTCGTGCATGCCTTCGCTGACATGGCAGAATTATTTCGAACTCGTTGTTAGAAAGTAGAGATAGAGATAGAGATAGAGATAAAAAGGGAGAAATAAGGAGTGTGTGGGTGTATGAGTGAGAGGTAGATATATAAAGAGAGAGGGGTAAAGAGGGAGAAAGAAATATATAAATAAATAGAGGGGAGAGAGAAATAAAGAAAGGAGACGTTGAGATACAATGACAGAAGTATGAAGGGGAAATATGGAGTGTGTATGAGAGTGATAGAGAGAGATTTGGGAAGAGGTTGAAAGGGAGACGTTAGCTTAACTTACAAACAAAATTCTAATCTATTTATTATTTAAGTTAAAAAAACTCGTGTAAAACTTAATATAAAGAACATTAAAATATTATATCTATATATATTAACTCCACATGTATAGTGATAACAAGAGCAAAAAAACTCTTCATAGACAAAACTTAAAATATGTAAATGACAAAAATATTTATTCATTTTTATAAATTTAATATTTATTATAACACACAATTTTATAATCAATATAAATTCAACTAAATTATATAAATAAATAAACTTTCAATTATTTTATTACATTTATTAGTTCCAACATTTTATAGAGAAGTGTTCCTTAATTAAGAGTTTAAAAAAAAAAAAACCTATAGTGCCATGTAATGCTAATTATCATAAATTAGATCCTCCCAAATAACATGGCCTAATTTCACATTATTTTTGTTTCACTAAAGTTTTTCACATTGTTTTTGTTTCACTGAGGTTTTCTGTAATTCATTGTTCTTTTGGTCTTAAAAGTATTACATATTTTAATATCTAAAAAGACTCTTCCCATCCGTCAACAGACTTGGTCAACAATAGGCGATGGTCAATTCTCAATGCCAACATACCTGTTTCTCTGAGTCCTCCAGGGTTCACCTTGCACTGGATCTTCATATTTTTGAAGCTCAATATTGACTTGGTAGTAGGAGATAGACAAGTGCTCATTTCCTTTTTATTTCTAAAATGTGGAGATTGAATGGACCTATCGATTCAACTTTCTGCTAAAACACAAATTTGACACAGATCTATCTGGAGGTTTTGACCAGCACAAGAAAAATTTGGAGTAATTTGTTTGCGAATCTCCTGAATTCTGATGGCATTTTATTCAGGGTGAAATTTGCATTCAAAAATACAATGACGAAAAACAAATCCCAATTAAAATATTCATTTCTCTAAAAGGTTTATTGGCGATAAATACAGAACATACCAAAATGTGACCATGAGTCTGAACAATCCATTCTTGTAAAACCAATCTTCTATCTCAAAATATTTGTTCTCATTCATATAATATTCTCAACAATCTGTTAGATTTTCCAGAATCAGAGAATGCCACAACGATTTGAAAACCATCTCTGTGGTAATTGCATAAGAATGTATGAAATACCCAATGAGAAGATCTTCTCTGGTACAGGACATGCATAACATCGCCTCATCCAATTTATTCATTGAACATACATAAATACCAAAATATTGAACAAACAAACAATACCACAAGCAATGATCATTCAAGGCATCACAACATTCTTGTGCGTTTGACAAATGCATTTCAGGGCCTCATTTCTACAACCAATCTGAGAATGTGCATGTCATTGTAGGCACAAAGACTCATCTCTTTCAATTTATCTTATCAAACACTTGACCTCTAATCACCTATATTTCACATCCATCACTACAAATTTACTTCCCATGTGCAGATAAATGAACAAAGAAAGAAAATAGAGTGCTGAAAAAATGGGCAAATGAATGCGGAGATGGAAATACAGTGGCTACGCGCGGCTCTTTGTACTAGTGCAAAAAAGTGTTAATAGCACTCTACTTTATTGGGAATGAAAACGAGTGGGCAAGATCACTTGTATTGTCTTGCTTCCCTTGTGGAGAAGTTTACGTTGTTAGTCCCTGCCTTAGGCAGGAGACTAAAGTTTTCGATTGTTTATAGCATTTCTTTTTTTTTTTCTGGGCGGAGATGAAAACATTGCTGATCTCAAATGTTTGAGATTATAATTATTAATCTTGAATTTTCCAAAATTCAATGCTAATTTTTCATTGGCTTTTTCGATTTTCGCCAGTGGTTTTAAACAATTTTAAATAGGAAAATTTATATATTTTGCATCGTTTTCTAAGAGATGAGTGAGCTGCCTTTTGGCAGTTTTCATGAGTTGTCTTTTGCAAGTGTGTAGGGAGTCAGATTTTTTTTAATGGACACGAAATTAGCTACGCAGCTGACGTAATGTCATCATACTGAAATGACGGCACTGCACAGTTATTTGTTCATTTTAATCAATAAAAATTCGTTATTTTTAACTTTTTCATTGCATCAACAATTTTTTTTCCTACTTTTGATTTATGCCACACATAAGGAAAAAATGATAATGTCATTATCGTGGATTTGAACCACTTTGCCTTTTTTATTATTTATTTAACTCTGATTTTTGCCTCTATTTTAATCATATTTTATTTATTATTTTAATATTAATTGTTACAATTATTTTGAATTATTTATTATTATTTTGATTGTTTTGAATTATGAATTACTAACTTAAATTAGTTTTGACCAATTTATTGTTGTTATTACATATAACTTTTTTGAATTGGTTGATGTGACAATGTCTTGCCATACAAACAAATTAATATTTGTTAATTACTCGTTTTAGTTTACTAGGTTTTACAATGCTTTGTTTAAACTTAGTTTATTTTGTAATGTTTAAAATGTTGTTAAAATTATACTTTTTACTCTGAAGATATTTTAGTCACTTTTTTATTTCAATGCAAATAATATGTTTATTTTATATTATGAATTTTAGTTTATTCAAGCATGTTAGTTTATGTAATTTTAATTTCATATCATTATATATTTTAAAAAAACTTTTACATCTTCAATATGCTTATTAAAAATGATAAAACATGAAAGACATAAAAAGAGATATATTGTAACATATAATAACTTATAAAAGAAAATTAAACTCTATACTTCTCCTTAGTTAAAAATATATGTCATAATTCGTATGATAACAACATAGATAGAATGATTTTTAACACATGTAGCACACTTGTACCATGACCAAATCATTTTGCAAAGTTCAAACGATTCTTCTCTATGTAGTCTTGTTCTTTTTTTAACTAGTGTTTATTGTTTTCTATAAAATATGTATAGATGAAATTGATTTTATAATTATCTTAAAGATTACACATTTCTACAATCTCTAATTTATCATCAAGATAAAAGAGAGTTTAAGAGTGTCTTAAATTAGATTGACAAAAAAAATATTTGCTATAAAATTATTTCAAATTGGTGTAAACACAATTTAAAATTTGCATAGGATAAGAATACAATATATATTATCTATGGCTTCAAATATATAACTTTGAATATATTGAATATACAATATATATTATCTACAATATATACAATATACAATATATATTATCTATGACTTCAAATATATAACTTTGAATTTAGAATTTGTCTATAATATATTCAATATATTCAAATAATATAACATTGTCTATCTAGCTTAAAATATATATTAATCTCTACAAGGAGAATTTATGTTTTGCCAAAATTTTTTATAACTAATTTCCACCCTACAAGATATGAACTTGTTCTGTTCACAAATGTCTGGACCACGTCATCTTATTGGATTACAATTCCCAGCCCATAAAATAACATTTGCATTTAGTATTAATGAATATTACTTACAATGCCAATTGTCAAACTTCTTGCACCATACTTTCTTTCCCTTCCTACTTCATTTTTCCTCTCACCCACCATTTCCAATTTCCCCATTGCATTGTTGTGTTTCGTCCTTCTCTTTGTGTTTTGTACACCATCCATTCTCTTTACTTATGACATTGTTTCTCTTTGCATAAGGCATGGACTCCTGCTGGGCACAGCTCTTGTTAGATGAAATAATCATCTCGTTCCTTTCAAATATGAAATGCCTTCGACGTTATAAAAAGTTTCATTTCCATTTCAATCGCATCAATGTGTATTCTAAAATTATTTCTTTTAAATAATTAAAAAGTTTCTCCAGATCCGTCACTGCACTCTTACAAATGAAACTTTAGGATATCATGATTTGAATCATATATGATTCAAACAATAATATACATTTAAAATCTCCCTTGGAGGCAAACAATTTGGAATTTCTTAGGGCATGCAGGGTCCCCTTGTGGGCCCAACTTAATTTTCTTCAACTGGACTTGGAACCAACTTGAAACTGTCCCTATATACACTTACATACAAAACATGAAGAATATAATCATTGAAATTTAGATTTTTGACCTTTTATGTACTCCTCAAAACAAGCTGAGAGTCTTTAGATCTACTCTAAAAAACTGACCTAATGACGTTATAAGACCATGAAAACTAGTCAGCATACAAACTGATATACTGGGAATCACATTGCAAGATGGTTTCACTTGAAACTGCCCAAGATATGAAATTTTAATCCTCGATGTTGGCTAATTTAGTACTGAACTACAACTGGACATGTTTGAACTCTTATGAAACCTTGTCAACTCAATACCCTTAAATATATCAAATCTTGCTTTAGGAAACTGTAATTGAAATAGTATGTTCATTAAGATACTATGAGGATGCATGCCAAAGTAAAACTCATGAATCAACTTGGCGGTATCCTAAATTTTGAGAGTCCAAATCCATTATTAATAAGAAAGTTTCTCCATACTAAAAAAATCAAAGGAAGGAAGCTTTATGACACAAATAAATAGAACTAACTAATCAAAGCCTTCAGAAAATGTTAGAATTTCGACCTGCTGCAAAGATGATGCCGACAGAGTCTGAAGAAGGTTGCATTTTAAAACTCTAAAAATGACCCAATTCAGGAAATCAAATTTCCTATCTCCAATAAAAATCTTAGCTTTCCACAAGGTGTTTTGGTTTTTCGACCAGACCCAAATCCGAAAGTTAGGTAGTTATTTTTTAGTTAGTTTATTATTTTTCAAAATAATTTGTAATAAGGGTTGTCTTTTCACCCTAAAGAGGTGTGAAAGCCACTCAAACACATATATACATAATGTAAAATGTAGAGAGAGAGACAAATTCAAATAAGCAATTAGAAGAAAAATATTTGAAAGGGAAGATGTAAATATTAAAGCATGCCTTTAATATAAATTTTAATATTAAATAAAAGACTCTTTTGTTTATTTTCAAGGCAAAGAGATTACAATTAAAATGTGGATTCATCCTTTGTGATCAATAAATAGATTATTGAATTATTCCGATAGAACTTTATTTTTGCATTGGATATTTTCATGCATTCTTTGTTCGACAATCAGAATAGTGTGAAATATATTTATATATTTCCTTATCTCTGTCTAATCAGACTTCCAGCCAGAGAAGTTAAATTCCTTTTGGACTAACAGAGAATTGCATATAAGATTTGTCCTTTGCAGAGCTTAGGAGTAATTGTTGATATTTAAATAAATATTGTCTCATAAAGTTGTATGTAAAAATCCTAGTTATAGTTGATTCTATCACCCGAATAAACAAAGGCACTAGTCATAAAAATCATTGGAATATAATTATTGGTGTTATTAATTGAAGTCATAAATCTATATAGTTCCTTCTTCCAAGCATCCAATCGATTATTGATAAACCTTACACAAACATTCAAATCATTTCAAGAAATCACATAACTTTATGTTGATCGAGTTTGAGGATTTTGCCAACCGAAGAACTCACCAAGTCTAAATTCACTATAGAAAAGCCTTGAAAAAAGTGATTAGGTTCAAGGTGAAGGTTTACTTGCCTAGGTGTAACAAAGCCTAAAGTGCAGGGGAATTTGGATTATTCCCATTTGTTGGCTAGAACTGATTTGGAATCCTATTGGAGAATTGGCATGCTCTTGGATTTCCAATCTGTGGTTTTGGGAACCAACAGATTGATGACCCTATTGGGGAGTTGTTGTGACAACATTATTCAAAATTTCTGGTGATCGGAGAGTCAGACTCTACTGGAGACAAAACTCAGAATCAGTTGTATGATTTTGTCCTTCTTATGAAGAAGGTGGTGACTCTATTCAATAAGCTTTCAGTTGGTAACTCTATTAAGGGAGAAGACTTAGAAGGAAATGGTAGATAGCTTTTTTCAAATGTATCAATCATTTCAAAGAAAGACTTTTATTCCAAATGGCATCAGGCCATTGGATTTTAGCAATTTTGATTATGAACCTAGCAAGTTATCCTCACAACTTTCAAAACTTGTACCAAAGTTCCATGGAGAATCCAGGATAAATCAACATTTCAACATTTGGATGAGTTTTATACATTTATAGAGGATTGTGAAATTTGTGTAGAGGATCAGGTAATGAAGCTATTTGTCAGGGCATTAGAAGAGAATGCAAGACAAGCATATGAATCATTACCTATACACAAAGTATTTCATCTTGGAAATAATTTGAACAATGGTTCCTATATGAATTCCATGATGCAAGCGATGAAGATAACATGTGTTATGAACAATGTGAAGACCAAAGCTGTAACATGGAGGAGGATCTTGGCATGTCTCCACTTGATGCCTTTTTCAATTTGGAAATGTATGAAGGTGAATCTACGATACAGTTCTTCATGAGGATGTGTGATATTTATCAAGAGATACCTTCAGAGGTCAAACCTCCATCTCATGAAATATTGAATAAAATATATGAGTTAGGGATTGCTCATGACTCTCGGTCATGTAGTTTTCTAAAGTATATATATGATGAAATAAAGGTAGAAGATAATGAATACAACATGAAACATACAATAGATGAGGCCCTGGATTCTGATGAAGAAGAAAGTCTGAATCAGATGGAAGAAGATTTCGTCCAAGATGAGACTTTTGTGGAAATGGATATAAAATGTTATGAACAAGAAGAAAGATATATGGATGAAGAATCTTATATATCCCCTTTGAATGAATTTCTAAATTTGGAAAGACAAGAGGGTGAGTCCACAACCTATTTGTTCATAAGGATGATGGGTTTCTATTTGGAGATACCATCAGATATCGCACCTTCAAGCAGGGAATTTCTAAGAAGGCTTTATGATTTGGGGGTCTCTTTAGATGACCCTGATTTGAAGCTCCTTTCTCAGAAAGTAAAAGAATATAATGAATGCAATGTGAAACATACAAATGATGTTTTAGATCCAAATATAGAAGAAATTTTGGACTAGGTTGGAGAAGAAACCACCCATGATAAGAGAGAAAATATCAGTGAATGTGAAAATGAGGAAGAGGATTATCTCAGTGTGGAAGAGATTTCAGCCTTGTTAGACATAGAATATCATAAACATATTGAGAGAAACAATCCAAATTTTTTCTCAATTCACCACAGTAGACAAGTTAATGAATCAATACATATTCAGGGGGTACTAGATGAAGGATATGATAATTTCCAAGAGTCAAATAGTGGAGATGAAATAGAATTGCATACGGTGTATTAACCTAGGAGGACGCTTCGGGAGATAATGTCAATGAAGATATTAGTCTTGTTGATGAAACACTTGATGATCCAAATGAAAGCTCTCAGGAAAGAATGCCTTAATTCTCTATGTTCCTGAATCCATTGTTTGAAGAGGAAGACGAAGAAGATATGTCTAAATTCTCTATGTTCCTGAATCCATTATTTGAAGAGGAATAAGAAGAAGATATGTCTGATTTCTCTATGTTCTTGAATCCATTATTTGAAGATAATTTTCTATGTGATCAAGTCCATCAACATCACAATGAAGATAGAAAACATAATGATACTTTTGAAGACGACGAAACTCAAGATATGTGTGGAGAGGGTTATTTAGAAGGTGAAACATGCATTAATTCATCATATGAGCAGAAGTTGTATCAAAAATGTGAGGATGAGATGGAATCAAACATGCATAATGAGGAGAATGTGTAAAGAATAACTTATTTCTTGAATATGAGTTAAATTCTTTTGAGGAAATACATATGAGCAAAATATGTGCAAGAAGACATAACTAATCAAATACATAGGGATTCTCCATTCACCAAAGACCAAAGTGCATCCGATGATTTCTCAAAGGCAAAACAAAAAGAAAATACCAAAAACTGCATTGCTAAAGCAACAAGTATTGTTCACAAAAATGATGGCATCATATTCAAGAGATCCAAAGTGTTACATGATCAGAATCAAGTGTTCAATAGAGGAAATGATCAATGTTCAATTTTGGGGGACCTGGGGCCACCCAATTTTACTTCGCATCAGATTAAGTATGGATACTTGGTCTGCTTCTCCAGAGATAGCTGGAATCTTGCTATGCTCACAAAGAGCATATGTCCCCAGAAAGAGCCACTGGTGGTACCCTAAATTTTGAGAGTCCAAATCTATAATCAATAAGAAATTTTCTCCATACTAAAAAAAAATCAAAGGAAAGAAGCTTTATGACACAAATAAATAGAACTAACTAATTGAAGCCTTCAGAAAATGCTCGAATTTCAACCTACTACAAAGATGATGCCGACAGATCCTGAAGATGGTCGCATTTTAAAAATCTAAAAATGACCCAGTTCAGAAAATCAAATTTTCTATCTCTAATTAAAATCTTAGCTTTCCACGAGGTGTTTTGGTTTTTCGACCAGACCCAAATCCTAAAGTTAGGTAGTTATTTTTTAGTTAGTTTATTGTTTTTCAAAATAATTTGTAATAAGGGTTGTCTTTTCACCCTAAAGAGGTGTGAAAGCCACTCAAACACATATATATACATAATGTAAAATGTAGAGAGAGGGACAAATTCAAATAAGCAATTAGAAGAAGAATATTTGTAAGGGAAGATGTAAATATTAAAGCATGACTTTAATATAAATTTCATTATTATATTTTAATAATAAATAAAAGGCTCTTTTGTTTATTTTCAAGGCAAAGAGATTGCAATTAAAATGTGGATTCGTCCTTTGTGATCAATAAATAGATTATTGAATTATTCAAACAGAGTTTTATTTTTGCATTGGATATTTTCATGCATTCTTTGTTCGACAATCAGAATAGTGTGAAATATAAATATATTTCCTTATCTCTATCTAATTGGACTTCCAACCAGAGAAGTTAAATTCCTTTTGGACTAATGAAGAATTGAATATAAGATTTGTCTTTTGCAGAGCTTAGGAGTAATTGATGATATTTAAATAAATATTGTCTCATAAAGTTGTACGTAATAATCCTTGTTATAGTTGACTCTATAACTTGGATAAACAAAGGCACTGGTCATTTAAAAATCATTGGACTATAATTATTGGAGTTATTAATTGAAGTCATAAATCTATATACTTCCTTCTTGCAAGAATCTAATCAATTATTGATAAACCTTACACAAACATTCAAATAACTTCAAGCAATCACATAACTTTATATTGATCGAGTTTGAGGATTTTGCCAACTGAAGAACTCACCAAGTCTAAATTCTCTATACAAAAGCCTTGAAAAAAGTGATCAGGTTCGAGGTGAAGGTTTACCTACCTAGGTGTAACGAAGCCTAAAGTGCAGGGGAATTTGGATTATTCTTGTTTGTTGGCCAGAACTGATTTGGAATCCTATTGGAGAATTGGCAAGCTCTTGGATTTGGAATCTGTGGTTTTGGGAACCAACACAACCTTTGGTGCAAGATATTAGTGATCAAAGTTGACTACTTTCAAACTAGCATAAACATGTCGATATTAAAACACAAACTACATTTTCTTTTGGCCTTGAAAAAAAATCAATTTGGCTCCTGAGACCAAACAATTGTGCACGGGGCTACATTTATATCTAGAAAAGTTGAGGAATTAATTTTCATCTCTTGACCATCATTTGGATGCGATATTTAAATAAGTTCAAATTGAGCCCTTCAATAGAAATTTCATTGTACAAACTACAAAAACTATGAACTACAAATGATTTGAAGTTTGGAAAAATTATCAAACTCACTCTTGGGACTCTGAAAATTTGCAAATGAGTACAATGATATACTAAAAATTGTAGGCAACCATTGGCTTCTCTTGAAAATTAATTGATCAATTATTATTATCTTTCAAAGTTGGTCCTCTGATAACTTTTGCACAGTGAAGTCAACAAACCTTAATAAATTGTGTTTGGTTTTGATTCAACAAAACTATCAAACAAAGTCATTAGGCCATGAAAATATACATATGGGGGCTCACTAACTTGTTGTAAATGTAGGGAAATAACAAGTTTTTCATGACATTCAACTGGTTGTGAAATGCAAGCCTCCAAAGTAGGCCACTTAGACAATTCTAAAAATGTGCATAATGTAATTTTGTGCTAACCCCTCAAACTAAGTAAATGCAAATATGACCGTGGAGGCTAAAAATGGACAAATTCACTTAGTGATAATGGGTGAAAACAATACCAAAGTCGTTCCTCATGACAATTATTAGGCTTCAACTTATTAACTTTGACAAAACAATTAGGGGTATATTTAGGTCTCTTAGTCAAATTTCATCTCGTGCACGCATATCAAGGGTCCAAATCTTTGGTGGAACATACCAAGTGCCTTATTCATTATGTTCCTTACTAAAAGAAAATCATACAAACTCTCTAGTTGGTAGCCCCAAGCTACCAAAAAGGTAAAACCAATACTTACCCCCTATCAAAACTCCATTTTTCATCTTACAAAAATATGATCAGGTCAAAAATATCATTGAATACTATTTTGACCATACATATCATAATTGACATTATTCATCCTTTCACCATAGTTAACCTCATCAACGCAATTGACATTAATCTAAAAATGCTAGAAAATGATCATCTATTAATAATCTAAAAATGCTAGAAAATGATTATCTATTAATACATATAAAACTTAATGCATTTTAGTTATCTATCTTTTTAACTCCTTTAAAATGATTAATTTGAAATACATTTAATAATTAAAAAGACATATAAAACTTAATGCACTTTTAGTTATCTAACTTTTTAACTTCTTTAAAATTAATAATTGAAAGGTTAGGTTTCACGTAAAATGCCATTTAATAATTAAAAATACATTTAAAACTTAATGCACTTTTAGTTATCTAACTTTTTAACTTTTTAAAATTAATAATTGGAAGGTTAGGTGTGCTTAAAATGCTTACACTACTTTTAGTTATCTATCTTTTTAACTCTTTCAAAATTAATAATTAAAGAGTGAGGTATGCACGCTACTATGCTCTTATGCTTACACTACTATGCTCTTCCCTACTACTTATTGAAGTTACATATACTTTTAATTATCTATCTTTTTAACTCTTTCAAAATTAATAATTAAAGAGTGAAGTATGCATGCTACTATGCTCTTCCCTACTTTTGGTTATCTATCTTCTCAACTCCTTCATTGAGAAGATGGATTATATAAGTTAAAGTTAAATTTAGTAGTAAGGAAGTAGTTCCAACATTTCGCGCGCTCCTGACTCTTATGCTTCCCTACTACTATTTTAACTTATATATATATACTACTAAATTAACTTATATATACTACTTTAAAATTAATATTATTGGTTAGAGAGTCTGATACTCTTCCCTATTACATAGTCAACTCCAAATTGGGCCTACTACTCATTAACTTCAAATTGGGAATTCATTAACTTCACATTGGGAATTGTACTCATGCTCTTTCCTAATATTCATTCAACTTCAAGTTGGGAATGATTCAACCGAGCCCCTAAAATTCTATGGTAGGGAGAAGTTGGGAACTATGAATGGTCTGCCAACTCCCCAAATAAGCGGCAAAGAAGATACGATTAACTCATAATTGTTATACTAACATCAATACAAAATGGAAGGTTCAGTTTAGAAGGTTCACGTAGTGGCCATTCCTAAGATACGAGGGACAACAAATCAATCCCCAAACTTATATAGTTCTAAATAATTAACTAAAGACTATTAACTAAGACTAATGTAAAATACTAATAGTAAGTCACCATACGACTATTTTGGCTAGTTGTCGCTATTCAATTTTTTTAGTAGCAATTTATAGAACTAATAGTTGCTACTCAATTTTTTAGTAACAATTTGTAAATCTAATGACCATGAAAAATGAAATCATTAATACAAAAATATTTACAAAACCTATTTTAAAACAAAATAATTAATAAATAATTATTTAGAAAAAAATCGTCCTTTTCAATTTCTTTATAACAACCCTGAAAAGTCAGTTTTTAAAAATCAAAACATATTATTTAAACCTTCCGACACCGTATTACATTGAAGTATATTCAGATAGAATTTGGGTAAAGAGATCCAGGTATAGTACAAGTTGGTCTATGAAACCCTAGATAGGTATACGTGGAAACAAAAATAAATACAAGATTTTGGTAAAGCGGACATCAACCGGTGCCAGTAATGCCGGGATCTTGTTGCTGGGCCTCGGTTGCTTTAATGGGAGGCTCTTGGCGCCCACGCACTTCCACCTCCTCCTTCTTCACTTCAATTCCGCCCGCATCTTTTGGTGATGTTAAGCTCTCCCTCGTCTTGTTCACACCCCCTGGAAACCGACTCGTACGTGGTGGGTGTGAACTGTCCCTGCCCCTGTGCTCCTTGAGCTCCTGACATTCTTACTCTTACTCTTTCTCTTTCCTGCCTTCCACAATCACACTCGCAATCACAATCACATTGTAACTCGGACTTCCTGTTTTTATAGCGTGTATGGACAGTCTGGCAATTGTGGATAGCCCCTACTCCTGCAGGCAACGCGTATGTATGTCGCAAGGCCTCCGTGTCCTCCCGCTTATCACCCACTTTTCATATAAATGGACGCTACCGGGCACCGTTGGAACTTCGCATTTGCATCCATCTGTACTTTTTTTTTCCAACAAGATTTCAACACAGGAGTCTTCAAGCAGATCTTTACACGCTATAAAATTTGAAACAAGTTGCAAACTCAGTTACAAAACCTATCAACCGACAAATATCTTTTTATTTTATTACAAGTTAAATTATTTGATTTATATGATCTATTATTCAATTTTAACTTACATATGTTATATCTTACTAAGGATTAATTTAATTTTATTAATTTTATGAAAATTATGTTTTTAAAAATTAGATTATGTTTTTTTAGATTAGTCACAACTCATCCTTTTCTTGGATTGGGACACCCCACAACCAAGTTCTCATAGAAGATTTGTAATAATTGTTGTTGGGCTTGGGAACTACTAGCTATGCCAAGTTTCTACAGAAGATTGAAGTTGCGATTCATGATTTAGCTAGTTAACCATAGAAAGATGAGGAGAAAGCCATAAATGTTTTTTGTAAGACTTGTAATAATACAATGGTGTATCATGATACTATTTCCAATCCTTCCACCACTAGTACATTTGAGGCCATATTCAGACGGCTATCTGTCGGATTTGCAACGCCTATTTGTCGACACTTCGACATATGTGTCTGTCGGTGTTTTTGCGTTGCAAATTGCTACAGAAGTGATAACCGTCGGTATTCCGACATCATTTTCCATCGAAACTTGCCACATTAATAGCAACTTTACTATGGGATTTCATACGGTATATCTATCGGAACTCTGACAAACCATGTGGAAGTCCCGTCAAAAAATTTGTCAAAAAGGTTGTCGGAATGGCGACGCATATGCAATGATTGTCCAATAGGAAAACCCGTCGGAGAGATAGCATTCCCGTCGTGAATATCTGTCAAAAAGGGACTCTCTTCGACATTATAACTGTCGGGAGTGCGATGGATACGCAGTGACTATCCAACAGGACAACCCGTTGGATGTGTAACAGTATTGTCGCACATATTTGTCGAAAATGGGTTCTCTTCGACGTTATACATGTCAGGAAGGTGACAGATATGCAGTAAGTGTCTGACAGGAAAACCTGTCGGACGTACAACACTGTTGTCAAAATAAACTTAATTCCTGTCGAAAAAGCGACGGATATGCACATTAAAGATAACAAAGCTCAAGAGACCATCATAGTTGGTCTTCGTCTTTGGTCCATATACTGAAAAAATATTTTACCTTTCGTTAGCTCATCAAATGAGGGAATTTGAAAGAATTTAATAGAATACTCTCATGATAATGTATATTATTTAAGTTGACGTTGCACGAATTTATCTACTTCGTGCACTTGTAGACTACAATGACATCGATAAAGAAGCATCTCCTCCCATGGCCTACATTACTTAAGCCACGAGAGGGGATGCTTCTTTATGTCTGTCCTCGTAGTCTATAAGTGCGCAAAGTAGATAAATTTGTTCAGCATCAAACTAAAATAATGTACGTTATACATGAAAATATCATCTATTAAATTCTTTCAAATCCCCGCATTTGATGAGCTAATGAAATGTAAAATGTTTTGTCAGTAATATGGACCAAAGACGGAGACCAACTATAATGGTCTCTTTAGCTCTACTATCTTTAGTCCTAGCTACTAGGTAAGGCCTGGAAGACTTATACTCGTCGATCGTCGAGAATAATCACCACCTTGCCTTTATGTACATTGTATAGTATCCAATATAAGAGAAGGCAGAAAATATGAATGGATAAAAGAAATGAAAGATACAATAATATTATCTTATTTTTTACCTTCTCATAATTGATCCCAATCTCGCAAAAGTAATTTTATACGATTACTAACACATTTCGTGCATGGATGAGAAACAGTATCCAAAGTTTCTAGATTCTGAGAAGAGGTATGAGTGGAGGCCAAAGAAGGGATATTTGTGAAGGTTTTATAGACATAGGTTACTAAATCATCATCTTTGCATTGGTACTCAATCTGGAAACCCTTGTCCTCACTTTTGTTCCACCTCAGCTTTCTCTAGAATTTTAGACATCTAGCAAATCTCCACAAAAATCCCTTCTGGCGTCCACTAAATATATGTCTTCTCAGAATCTAAAAACTCTCCATCATTGATTCTCATCAATATACGAATAAAATTGTGAGAAAATGCTTAATCCCTAATTCAATCTTTGACAAATAAAATTATGTCAGAACACTTATTCTAAGGAAAGCTCACAATGTTTAGAGACACACTTGACTCCAAGTGCCATGTACAACAAAAATAATTTGTCCAATTTGGATAGTAAGTCTAATTTAACTAAAATGACAACCATAGCTAACACAAGAGGCTAACCTATTTTAAATATTCTTCACTTTCTCAAACCATAGTTTATGTACTTAGTTGCTCCTCCATAAGAATATCTGCAATCAATGGTTCTTACATGAGCCCACAAGAATAGCTTAGTAGCACAATAATTATAAAATAAACATGTCCTATATTATAAATAGCATTTGCTTTCATTGAAAATTAAGACATTTAACTAAGTACAGGTACATGATGTTTATGTCTATAATTTATTTCACTTACTTATTGCGTACAGGTACATGATTTCAAATGACAGTACCGCTAGGAATCAATGCATCTTTGATAACAGTTACAATGCCATTCTTTATGAAGTAACCATCTATTTCCCTTCTAGCTTCTTGCACACCATCCTTGTTGATAATCTGACCCATAAACAACAACTTTAAAGTTAATCAAGTATAAAAACCTTTAGAAAATATGATAAAGACATCTCATTCTCCTTTCCAGATGCTAGGGGCAAGAAAAAGACAATAACCGTACCTTAACATTATCTCCTATTCGAGCATTCTTGTCAATAATTTCCCTTTTCACATGGCTATCTCTTTCGATGCCAATTGGGACACCCCCTTTTCCTAAAAGAAAGATTCTCTCTTTATTCGTCTGCACATAATCATATAAATATTAAGTTCAATGAATTCTTGAATTTGAGGTAAGAGTATCAAGGAAAATATCTAAGGAAAAGATAAGAAAATATATACAAAATTTTCTTAACATGAATATTACTTCAGTGGGAATACAAAAATAAAATCAAAGTTAAACAAGAAAAGCAGGATATAAAGAGCCGATACTTCATAGTAATCAACACCCATGAGTAAGGCATCCTCAATAACTGAACCTGCTGAAATCCAGGATCGTAGTCCAACAACAGATTGATGAATTTTGTAGTTCTGCATCAAAAAAAAATACAATCAATTCCTAGAGTATACACATAATCATACGTGTGTGCTTATGTTCATGATGAAATATGATGTTAATACCCTCTAAATGAGACTATGCATGCAGGAATCAACATAAAACTTAATACTCAAGAAGTGAAAAAGACCCTTTAACATGGCTATATATGTAAGAAACAATATAACACTTACCATTATAATACATCCCTCCCCAATAACACTATCAGTGACATCTGCATCAAGAATCTTTGATAATGGAAAAAATCTAGACTGTGTATATATTGGAGCCGATCTATCATAAAAACTGCCAAGCAGAATAAACTCTCAGTGAAAAGATCTGATGAAAGCTACCAGATATCTTATCAACTAAACATAATATTTGTATGAAAAAACACTTAACATTACCAGATGTCAAATCTAAAATGCCAGCAATGAACCATCTTGAAGTTTATGAAATTGCAAAATAGAATACCTAAAATCCGGAATAGGCTTCTTGGTGATACGCAAATTCACATTATAAAATGGTACTGATATCTTCCCAATATCCAACCATTAGTAAGTGAAATAAATTATAGACATCAACATCAACCTTTTCCAATCAAATGATACTTTTTCACTACTTGTCCCCTCTAGAAGGCATGACAAGCCTACAAATAACCTAAAGAAGTGGTATAAGCAACACCATAATCATTAGAAGCATGGTAAAGCACCAACGAGAGAAGGCCAATTCCAAGCTAAGCCAAACAGTTAATAACTAACTGTTACTGGTTACATGGAGGTTGTAAACCGGTTGGAGAGGCTTATTAGAGAATGGATGCGTATGTTTGAGACACATGGGAGTAAGGGAAGATAGAAGAATCAATAAATACCAAAGAAACAATGTAACATACTCGGGTTTTTAATAAAATGTAAATTATTCTCCAACAGACCCTATCATTGCCCATGAGGGTACAGTCAGAATCCTTATTGACTTATTTCTTCTTTCATGAATGGTATGAATAGATATGGATTGGTGTAGTATGGTTATGTATTTACCATGAGTTTTGGATAATTTTTATGAAAGTTGAAAGTGTTTTGAATCCTCTAGACGTGACTGTTCCTGTACATTCAGGGTATGTAATGATTAAAATGATTTGATGCAAGGTTGAATAGATTTAATCCTCTAACCTTGGTGTAAAGAAGTGGTATGGTTAGTCTTGATGCTATGTTTCATTACTTAATGTTTTCAAGGGTCTTTGAGATGAATGGAGGGATTTGAGCCTTGTTTATGGATGACTGTCCCTAACCAATCAGTACAGGCAACAGTGAAATATTGTGAAAGAGCGATGGTTAAGAGTGTTCCTTGAAGGGAATGGAATGGAAAAGGCTTATTATCATATATTATGAGGTTTCAATTGTGTTGAATACATGGCAGACATGAGATGTGCAAGTTAGTTCATTGATTGCTTGGATAGCCCAATTTGGGGGTCACTTGTAGAGGGGACGGTCAAGGTCTGGATGATTGGTCCATTGGAGGACCTTATTTCTTTGCATAGATGATCATTATATGGTCATAGTATGGTGTTTGATCCATTGAATGGATCTAGAAAGGTGTGGAAGTGATTGTTTGGGAAAGCCCTAGGGTATTACTCATGTGTTATTGATGTTTTATGCTTATGTGGTTAGTATAGCATAAATTGTCACTCCTATGCCACCAGATATAGATAGAAAGAATCGATAATCTAGATCCAAACTATAAATCAATGATATCTTCATGGCACCTACCTGGTAGTAGCTTATAAATTATATCCTAAAACATGGATGGAAACCAATAGATTAATTGTTGCACTTCATTATTGCAAGCTTCTTCGTAATTACTATGTACCATACAATGCAAAGCCTATATGGAATTGCAGTGAATAATGAAACATATCACAACCTTACCAAATAGTGAATAATGAAACCATAAGTTCAATTACATTCAACTCTTGATCTTTCAAGATCATTTGACCTTCATGAGTCTACATGACTCTCTTTACATGCCTTTTCCAAGGTGCCCTACACCATAGATCAATGCTCAATTTTTCATAGCCTCTTGTGTTTTACCAATAGTTGTTGCACCCAAGTAGGTTCATTGGGAGTGATTTTCCAAATTAACCCAAAATAGGAACTTGAATCATCAATGGTGCAGGAGCACCAAGGTCAAAGGCAGGAGCCATGGAGTGCACCAGGGTCACTAATAGATCCTTGGGTGGAGTTGAAGACAATATGGCCTTCAAGGGTCATTGGATTATGTATTAGACCAATAATGGTCATGTAATGTTGTTTGGATCACATATTTATCATATTGTAATCAAATCTTGAATGTAAGCCTTATTGGTATTGATAAGCCTAAAAGGTACCTAGGGGTCACTAGGAATGGATATGTATTGATCCTAGGTTAGGGGATTATGGAAATGACCTATAAGGGTCTAAAAGGATGTAATAAGGCCATTAGAGCCTTTAAATATTGTTAAAAGCACTAAGAGTGCAAAAACTTGTAAATTGCCTATTTTGGCAATATAAGCCTAAAAGGCTTAGTTGGGGTTAGTAAGGGTTATAGGTTAATTTGGTTTGCCAAAGGTTTTTTTTAAACCTTTTATAAGTCTTTAGAATGGGCTATGGGTGTTGTGTTGTCGAGTTGACAACTTTTGTTGTCAACTTGACAACAATTTCTTGTATTTTATTAGTAACAGTTAGTTTTGATTGTTAAAAGACAGTTAGAATTAGTTGGATGGTTACTCAGGTTATTTGGAGAGTTAATGTATTTTGGGATTGGATCCATGAGGAGAAGGTAGATAGATATGATCTAAGATATATGAAACAAAGAAGAAGAGGAATATCAATAAAAGATTAAATTCTCTACAACTCTGGTAATCCACTGTCCCATGGATCAGTCAAAGTAACAATGAATCATTGCAATTATGTTAGATGTGATTTGGATTGGGAAAGGTAGAAAATACATTGTTTGAATCACTTTTTATATCTTTCTCACACTTATTTCATTCACTTTATCATTTTAAGGCAAGCAAGGGACAATTAACCAGTGATTGTGACTAGTTGAAGGACACAATTAGCACATTAAGGGTTGTAACCCTCTATCATGTAAAGGAACTCCCACCCCTGTGACCTCTATAGTTTGGTGGGAGATGACTTAGTATATTCCTTGTATCATATGTGGTTTTGGATGTAGGGAAGGGCACTAGAGGATGAGGGAGCAGTGGCAAGCCTAGTGAAGTCACATCGAAGGCTGCAATTGGTAAGTACCAGTTATGGTTAGAAGATACCCGACGAAGAGCGGGGGTATTTAATGGTTGAAAATGTCTATATGGATGTAGGGGAAGGTGTTAGAACCAGTCTTGGGGTTGTGAGTTGCAGGGTAGGGTGATTTCTACAAAGCCCTAGGTTGTTAACCCAAAAAATGAGGGTTTATTGAATGGGAGTGTAGAAGAGTGAGTATGAACAAACTAAGTTGAAAAATTGTTTTCTTTTATCCTTTACCAAGACTATTTCATGCCTTGGAGTCTTGGAGATTAGTGGTTCTAGGAGTTGCTTTGTTATGGGAGGGCTAATTAGGCCTTGATGGAGAGCTAGAGGGTGAAGGAAGTGTTCACTAGACAAATGATGGAGGACTGAGGTTGACATGGGGTTAGTAGATCTGAAAAGGGTATTTGAAAAGGTAGGTACTTCACCAGGGTGTTTGGGGACTTTTTGTGAAAGTGGCAGATTACTGTTTGTGTAGGGCTACAAGACAGACCTAGAAGGGCTAAAGGAGAGGAATGGTGTGTGTTGAATAAACCAGAGTAAGTGGGTGTTGAAACATGGTGAATAGACCATGATGAGATGATATATGGTTTTAGGATCAGAGTGTGGGGTCTAGTTGGAGTTTTGACATGGTGGAGGCACTAGGTGGCCAAGGATGGAGTTGGTACTAGGAGGAATTGCAAAGGAATGAGGAAGTGAACTTGTGTAGCATGGATGTGGGAGTGATTAACAAAGTCAAGGAACTCTACTTGATCCTTAAGTGAGGCTAATTCCTTGAGTGGAATCCAAGTTGCTTGTTGAATCCTCGAGTTGAATTGGTCTCCTTAGGGTGATAGTGGAGGGATCTGCATCAATCAAATTTAGATGCTCTATTAAAGTTAGAAGTTGTTTTCAAAGGTGTAGAGACTATAGTTTTCAAAGGTGTAGAGCCTATAGTAAGAGATCTAGTTGAAAAGTTGAGAGATTCAATCCTAGAGGACAAGTGAAGCTATAAGCTCTGCATCAAGTGGTATTAGAGCTCGGTAAGAGTTCTTAGGAGAAAGAAAAGATGTCAGTGGGAGATGGAGAAACCAATCTCATAATACCACTTGAAGCATTGCAATGTTAGAGTGGGATAAAGGCTACATTTGAGACCCTATATAAGGAACAACCTTATTGAGCTTCACTTTGTTTCGAGAATAGTTTTATATTATGTACTAAATAGGGCCAACCACGTGAAGGTGGAAGCTCATTTGGCCCCACCCCCCCTAACATCTCTCTAAATTCCCCATTAACATCTAACATTCATTCATGATTTCATCCATTAATAAAATGTAACATTCATTAATTATCACAGGATAACATTCATTCACACCTTGTAAAATTTATGAACATTCAATAGCACATAATTAAATTTATTGGCATATAAAAATCAATCATTATCAATTAAGGTGCATAGATGACAATCATTTCTTTTTCTTCTTTTGGTTTCTCATTTTTAAGAAGAGATTGCTAAGAGGAGCATCGATATCATCATGATCATCTCCCCTCTCATTAGATCTCAATGAACACCTAGTTCTCTGTTGATGCAAAGGGTGGTCATCTGCAATAACATATAAAAGGGTTAAATTAAAAACATTTTATTATAATTTGTTACAAGTATTTCAGTACTTTAAAGGCCATAATTGTATAGCTCTTTACCTGATCTAGTCACATCATCAACTTGGAGATCAATTTGTTTGGCCTTGGCCTTAACCTCAACCTTCTCATTAACAATGGCCTCTACACTCTCTATAGCTGCAATATAAATTATTACATTAATCGAAACACCAATTGCAATTAAATTTGTATTACTACACCAATCCATATAAGATGTTTACTTGTATTAATAATTACATATAAAAAATTGAATAGAAAATGTATACCTCCATCACTGTGATGCACATCCTCATTGTCATCATCACGCATAGGTTGTGTACCAGAATTGGTAGGTTGTATTCCAATTTCATACGCATTCATGTTATCATTGTTTTCTTACTTAAAACAAATATACTCACTTTATGTTGGAACTTAACATCAAATAAACTAATTGGTAAATAATTAAATTTGAAATAATCATCATTTAGCTTACTTACCGTGATGGATCCATCAATAGAACCTTGTGCACTTATTCTTTCTGCCATGACTTTATAGCCTTGTTGGAAGCCAGTTCTCTTGTCCTCTTCTGTGAGACTTATATTGAACTCTACGCCTTGCATTTTTACTTGGTATCCTCAAATTTTATTTCATTATTTCATCAAAACAAAAGATATTGCAAATTATAAATAAATATTATAAAGATCAAATTATTATTTGCAGTGTTAAAATCCATCTACATATTGTATTTTTCCTCATATAAATATGATAATATTAACACTTACAATTCATGCAGAAAGTTTGGAATAACTGCTAGAGCCTAGCTTGTGTTTCCCGTGCTTTTGTAGTCTTGCCTTTGTTTCCTTTGATGTGTCAGACAATCTATGAAGAGATTGAAATATGTTAGTTCATATAAATATGAAGAGTGTTTAGTACACATTTACATTCTTAACAACATCACATACCTTCTTCTGTTGTCTAGTTGTGTAATTCCTTTTTTTATTTCATTTTTCTCGTTCGCATCCAGAATAAGAGATTGCCACTCTAAATTAGGAATGCAAGGGGGGCACTGGTACTTCAGGTTTTTGGATAATGTACACCTATACTGGTCCCTAATATACCTCAAGCATAACCCAGATTTTCTAAGGAGCTTACCCTTCTCAAATGCACGAGGTCCAAATAATTTTGTCATACTCTCTATGAGAGCATCCTTTAACTTTATATCTTGGCTTTTCCACCTTTTAAGAAAAAAGATAGTGTTAGATTCAAAAATGAAGTGAAATTACCTTTAATATAGTTTAAGAAATGGATGTAATGATAACTATCCTAGTAATGATATGAAATCAAAATAGTGGATTGGGGTTTTAGTTCGGATATGATGTTCCACCCTGTACAGATGGTGGGCCTGAATATCCGCAAACACTCATCACCAAGTTTACCATAAAAAACATCATTCCCCGCAAAATAATCATGGGATCATTAGTCGAAGGATATAATAGTATAAAATAAGAATGCAATAGATGTAAGCTTCTCATATTGAATGCAAGGTGTAATTAACATACGATTGTATAGTAAAATAAAGGTCCAATGTTTAAAGTACCTGGAAGTTTTTCTATTTTCAAGGGAACTCCTTCTTCGTCGCTCACAAGAAATATGCAATCTTTCATCATTCCCGTACTAGGAATACGAGTACATCCAAGAAATTCACCATCAAGTGATGCATCTCATGTTGTATAAATTGAATCCATTACGAAATGACCCTCATAAAGAATACTTCAAGGAAAATAAACATATATATAATGACAGAGAAAATAAAATCTATGTACGAGTAGGTGGTACCATGGCATCAGTGGCTATGCTACGTGTTGCTGACATTGCAGGACACAGTACATATGAGCCTTTCATCGTATGAGGCGGTGATAGTAAATGATCATTGATAGGTGCTGAAGAATAAGATTGTTAGAGCATAATAAAAGTAGTGGTTAGCATGGACAATATTGTTAGACACTAAAAAAAGATAGTCCAACATGCGATCTACCTGAACCAGTTGCAGTACCTTCATCATGGTCGTGAGGATCAAAATTACACAAAAAAAGTTGTAAAAGCAACACATCCACTTATTTTTTTTTGACATAAAAGACTAGTATAACATAAAAACTATTATTGAACTTTTGTTATAATTAAAAATTACATTAATACTTACTCTGTAATTTTGAGATAGGTGCATCAATTTAGTTGCCCTCTTTTTTGACTCAGGAGTCGAAGGGAATATAGATGCCAATTGAGCTAGTCTTTTTCTAATTTTTTGGAGGCATTTTTTAATTATAGAGACCGGGTCATCACAAATAGTGAAATCAACATCTAGGTCCTCGTCAAAGGACTCCTCCTGAGGGACTGCGGGTTCCTTTCCCTTTCTCTGCTGACCACCTACCTGTGACAATAATATTACTAACACTATTAGAATTAATCTTAAAAAGTGATGAAAATAACATATTAAAAAATACTATTTAACATTTTTCTTCTATCTAATTTGTAGTGTTAGCCCATTTTCCTGTCAATGCCAAAAAACCAATGAAAATGGTCTTATCTTGTGCAAACCCTAAGAAAATTGTCTTGCCTTGCATGCACAGTTTTGATCTACGAAGAAGATCTATCATGTTTCATAGCTTACGAGCTTAGCCAGGGATAGTTCAAGATGTGTTCAAGTTTTGGTTTAGATTGCATGTGCTCAAGTGTAAAACCCAGAAAGATATGGTTGCTTGAAGGTTTGAGAAATAGGTCTAAATCCATGTCCTAGGGCTTCATGAAATTTGTTTAAGTCCAAAAACCCTAGCCAAGGTCTATTTTCTCATTAGTTTTTTGGGCCACTTAAGTCCCCATTCTGCACATGTCTAATTTCCTTATCTAGATTGTTATGTTTCTAATTAGAGATTACCTGACTGAGTGTTCGCTGAATCTCCAAGTTCTCAGACAGTTAGTCATTTTATTTAGCAACTTGGCAATTGAGTGTTCACGTGTTCTCTTATTTCTAGCAGTTAGTGCTCTAACATCTAGCGATCTAGCATGCAGTCTTTTTCCCTTCAGTCACCGAATCTCTTGATAAAGTAGCTAAAACATGAAACATTTTGAGATTCAACAAGGACCATGGATGGATAATCAAATCAACGACTGATGTTTGATCGCGAGATTTAACCAGGGGTCAAGAAAATATTATGAGATCACGCGAATGCTTTTGTCACCCATTCTCCAGACCAGACCTAGGTTAAGAAAAAGGTTCGGTGATCAAGCGAAGTCTATAGTTGTGTGATCTCGTGATAGAGGTTGAGCTAAAGGTAAAGGTTTCAAGATTAAATATGAGCCATGGATGTAGATTTCATCGAGTGGTGGTTGCATATTCTCTGAATGTAACACAAGGTTAATGATTGACTCAGTGATCACGCAAATGCTTCATTCGCATGATCTCCAAACTGGACCAAGGTTAAGTGAAATATTCCGCGGCTTGGAGAATGCCTTTAGTCATGTGTTCGCTAAATGACTTGGGGTTAAAGGTTGCTTGCCGAGGTTAAGATAAAGAATTTGCAAGTCCAATAAGATCTGACAGTAGTTGTGATGTTGCAAAGGAAATATGCTTGGAAGTTAGTCATCGCGACATTATGATAGCCATCGATTCAAATAAAGACCGATGCGATAGTGGGTCCAGTTTTCAGGTCATGTTGAGGTGCTCATTCCTGATTGGATGTCAAGATATGATGATGTGGCCAGACTTGTTAAAGATCAATTTACTATTGTGTCGATTAACGAGAATCACTTGATCTATTGGGAAAGAGATGAATTGATGATCATGTTTTAAAACTTATTAGTTAGCCATTGTAGGCAGGATTTTAATCTTTTTCTAGGGTTTCTTGTTGGGGTTCGTTACAATGAGCCATAAATGACAAAAGGTAGATCAAATTTGATTTTTTTGGGACGATTGTAGGTAAAGAAATGATGAGGAAGATATTGGTGGTCGTTGCGTGCTGATTTTGTTTCCTAGGGTGCCATGTCGAATTAATGCTGAGGACTAATGTTTGACAAGGGTGACTAGGGTTTGATGGATGTCAGAGAATTCCATGATCTGTGCATGCAAGCTCTCTTTGGGTGGTCTTGGAATTTATTTTAGTTTTGCCTGCAATAAGAAATTGGTTCAAATAGTATTTGCAGTTAGCCTGTTGATGATGAAACCCAAATAATTGTACAATCAGATTTGATTTGATCTTCCCCAATTTCTAGGATTTCTTGATTGCTTTCATTTATTGTTGTACCTTGTAGTTGTAGACCTAATTTTTCCCTAAATGATTTGTAGCTTGTTGTAATCCTTTTTAAAGATTTCCAAGATCATTTAGAAGGGTTCCAATTTTTGGTACCCTTGAGGAGTTCCTGGTTCTCTACAATTTTCTTAGAGCTGGTTCCATGAGTGTTTCCTTCATGTAAATATATTGCCTTCTCTATATATAGGGTGTTCCCTCTTTCCTTTTTGTCTTGGAGAATAGAATATAAGTTGTAACAGTTTGTCTTATGAATAAGATCTCAATATTTTCATACTACTATCAGATTGTCTCCATTTGATTCTTGAACTTGTTGATTAGAGCATCAAGGGTGTTTTAGTCTTTCTATTATATGTCTGAAGATGTCTGCAATAGAGTTTTTTTATATAAATAACTGAGTTTAGTACTAGTTTTCAGATGTGTATGAGTTGGGATATCAAGTTTATCTCATACTTATCTTTCAGTGGATGTTGATTAATGTATTGCTTGTTCCTAGGTCTCTTCTAAGGGGAAGGTTAAAATCCTTTGAATAGGTGATGGCATATCTGAGTACATAGGTGGATTGCTAAGTAGGATCTGATCAATAGTGTATGATTGATGTAAGGCATCAACATATTAGAATGTATTGTCTTCTCTATTCATAGCTCCCTATTGCAGTGATTTATTTGACTCTGTTGCTCATTGGATAAGGCATTGGTCTATGAGAGACTTAGGGTATTTCAGGGATCAATTCAACCCAAAAAATTTAAATGAAATAATTTTTCCTTTCATGTTTGATAGGAGGAGTTAGAAGTAGTTTCTAGTTTTCAAGATTACTCTATGCAAAAGGGATATTGCACAAGATATGGTCAACATTCATTGAGGTACTTGTTACCTAAATGAGTATGAAAGCTATTCCATAGTCATATATCTGCAGACCTTTTGTTTGTCAAAATAAGTCATGTATGTGCAGATAAGGTTTACTCGCCTAAGTGATGTGGAGCTCAAAGTGAAGAAGGTCTTTGCACCTTATGTTGTTGGACTTTCCTTGTCCCTTTTCTGTTGATGGTGTTGAGTTTGTTTTCCAAGTTCTCAATCCCACAATTTGGTCCTCAAGTTCCCACCTAGGAAAGGGGGTTTCAATAAAAACAACCAAAAAAATGGCATCTCTACTGGGGAGGCCATAATATAGAGTCAGATTAAAAAAAAAAATTAAATCTTCTCACCAAGTGTGGGTGGTGACTCTGAGTTCTATGTTTGATCAGTGCAGTTTCTGATAAACAGTGTGTGAAATCCTGGTGAAGTTTTGTGTTTATTGGAAGGAGATACAAAAATAAGTGTAGTATTTTCATCTTCACGGAGGTGATGACTCTACAAAGAAAAGAACCCGATGGAGCTACAAAGAAGGCTATAGATCTACCCTTCTTCTCAGTCAACAAGCTAAGTTTCAGCTACAGTACTTCCAGGTATGTTGATTTTCATATGCAAATTTTTTATGAAAATCAAGTGTAAGAAATGTATCCCTATCAAGTGTTCAACACTAGTGTAAAGGGATGAATGTAAGTGGGCAGTTCCTTATGGAGGAATATATGCCCTTTTATTTTGGTGGCATTGAAGGTGCCCCTAATGAGTTTTCTACTGAGGATGGGGAAGGCTTGCCAAGATTCATGGCTAATGGATCAGTTTCGACAAGCCAACATGTAGATGATCTCATGTATTTATTTGGTAAGATGGATGTTGATCATGAAGATGTTGCCATGAGGTTCCTTGTGCAGTCTCTTTCACATAGTGCAAGGGATTGGTTCATATCCCTTCCTTCACGTTCAATCCCTTCTTGGGATGTATTAAGAGAAACATTTATAGAACATTTTGATGAAAGAGCTGATATGGATGTGTACGAAATAAAAGATAAAGATCATATACAAGACATTAGTGTCTCCGTTGATCCCACCATCCATGATATTGATTATGAAAATCTTCTCATCAAGATTTCTAATCTCAATAAGAAACTTGCAGAGAATAGTGCTGAGATTTGGCGGTTAGAGGAGGATAAGAGATTGTGAGCACTGGCAGTTCTTTATGTTGATCGTGAAGAGGCCAGTGATTCTGATGTTGATTCTCATTATGTAGAGAGTATTGATTATGATGCTAACTTTGAGGTCAATGCATATGAGGATGTTAAAGATGAATCTGAAGTTGATGATATTTCCATTTGGTCTACAGATTTTTCTTCTTATCAACATGAGAAGGCAACTTTCTTGTCCTAGTTTGAGGATGTTTTGTGTAAAGTGCAAGAAAATGAATATGATGTAGAAGATGATTCCTACACTGATTTCTTTCCACAAGATGATTTGAGGCTAGAGATGTCGGTCCTTGTTTCAAACAGGGATGATGTTTGCAACACTAGGGATGAGGCCAATAAAAATGAGAATAAGGTCCAAAGTCCATTGAGCAATGAAAAGATCTCAGCACTCTTGGCTGATGAATTCCAAAGGTATGCACCTGATATGGACTTTGATTTGCAGCTCCCCATTGACATATCCTTTGACACTAATAATGAGGTGGGTGTTCAAAGTGATGAAGATGATCCATGTGTGTTAGAGTTCCCCTCATGTATTGACTCTGCAACAGAAGAGGTTGAAGGCCATGACAGTGTGTTTTCCTGTCATAAAGATTCCAGTGATGAGAAAATTTCTTCTTCATATCCTTTTCCTTCTTTTGCCAAATATGAAAGTGAATATGAGAGTATTGAGGAATTTATCTTCAATGATTGGGACAGTAATTCTTTTGATATAAATAATGATGTAGATCAGTGGTCCCTGTGTCACAAAATTTTTGAAGACCTTCACTTGGTTCATGATCCAGTTAATGAAGACATTAGGGAGGAACCAAATTTCTCAGTGGCTAAAGAAATGCTTGAAGGTGAATCTAATGATCTAAGTCCTTCTCAGCCAGGTATTTTTATAGTAATGCATGATCACTATGTTTTATTTTTTGATGCATTACTAGATCAACTTTTTATTCCCAGTCATCAAGAAGAGATGGATGATGTTCCATACTTTTTGGAGTATGAACATGATAATGGATATGACTAGAAAAACATGGGTAGTGACCAATGTAGTTTTATTCTTCAGCCCATGAGTATTCACATATGTTGGTAGCAAGATGATCATGACACTTTTAGGTGGTAGGTTACATATGTAGATGAAAATCAAACCTTTGACTTAGGAGGGTCTTGATTTTCTTTTGGTGGCCCGGGGCCACCAAGTAAAGTTTTTATCTTGTAAGATATTTTTAAATAATTTCCTTTCAGTTGTGTGTTTCCTTTCCTATTTTCCTGGTTGGTTTGCCAATTTTTTGAAAAGGTTCCCTGATAGTTTATTTCCTATGGGTGGTCTACTTTCTCCAAAAATTTTGAATCCTTGTCATGCCTACAAGAGGCATGCATCCCCAGATAGAACCAATGTTATCCCATTTTACTGCCAATGCCAAAAAACCAATGAAAATGGTCTTATCTTGTGCAAACCCTAAGAAAATTATCTTTCCCTACATGCACAATTTTGATATGCAAAGAATATCTATCATGTTTCAGAGCTTGCGAGCTGAGCCAGGGATATTTCAAGATGTGTTCAAGCTCTAGTTCAGATCGCATGTGCTCAAGTGTAAAAACTAGAAAGATATGGCTACTTGAAGGTCTGAGAAATAGATCTAAATCCATGTCCTAGGGCTTCATAAAATTTATTTAAGTCCAAAAACCCTAGCCAAGGTCTATTTTCTCATTACCTTTTCAGGCCACTTAAGTCCCCATTCTACACATGCCTAATTTCCTTGCCTGGGTTGTTATGTTTCTAATCAAAGATTACGCAACTGAGTGTTCACTGAATCTCCAAGTTCCTAGGTAGTTAGTCATTTTATTTAGCGACTTGGCGACTGAGTGTTCGCGTGTTCTCTTGTTTCTGGTGGTTAGTGCTCTAACATCTAGTGATCTAGCGGGTGGTCTTTTTCCCTTTAGTCACTGAATCTCCTGATAAAGCAGCTAAGTCATGAAACATTCTGAGATTAAGAGAGGACCATGGATGTTTGATTGTGAGATTTAACCAGGGCTTTAGAAAAGATTATGAGATCTTGCGAATGCCTTTGTCGGCCATTCTCCAGACCAAACCCAAGTTAAGCAAAAGGTTCGACGATCAAGCAAAGTCTGTTGTCATGAGATCTTGTGATATAGGTTGAGTTAAAGGTAAAGGTTTCAAGATTGAATATGAGTCATGGATGTAGATTTCATCAGGAGGTGGTCGCGTATTCTTCAAATGTAACACATGATTAAGGATTGACTCAGCGACCACACAAATGCTTCATTCACATGATCTCTAGACCAGACCAAGGTTAAGTAAAATGTTCCATGGCTTGGAAATGCCTTTAGTCACGTGTTCGCTGAATGACTTGAGGTTAAAGGTTACTTTCCAAGGTTAAGATAAAGACTTTGTAGGTCCAATAAGATCTAACGGTGGTTGTGATGTCGCAAAGGAAATGTGCTCAAAATTTAGTCATTGTGACATTACGATAGCCGTTGATTCAAATAAAGACCGATGCGGTAGTGGGCCCAATTGCCAGGTCATGCTGAGGTGCTCATTCCTGATTGGATGTCGAGATATGATTATGTGGCCAAACTTGTCAAAGCTTAATTGACTATTGTGTCAATTAACGGGAACCGCCTGATCTATCGGGAAAGAGATGAATCGACAGTCATGTTTTAAAATTTATCAGTTAGTTGTTGCAACTAGGATTTGAATCTTTTGCTAGGGTTTCTTACTGGGGTTCATTACAATGAGCCATAAACAAAAAAAGGTAGATCAAATTTGATTTTTCTGGGACGGTTGCAAGTAAAGAAATGATGAGGAAGACATTGATGCTATCACGTGCTGATTTTGTTTCCTGGGGTACCATTCTGAGTTAATGTTGAGGACTAATGTTTGAAAAGGGTGGCTAGGGTTTGATGGACATTAGAGAATTCCATGCCCTATGCACGCAAGCTCTCTTTGGGTGGTCCTGGCATTTATTTTAGTTTTTCCTGCAGCAAGAAATCGGTTCAAATTGTATTTGCAGTTAGCCTATTGATGATGAAACCTAAATAATTATACAATTAGATTTGATTTGATCTTCCCCAGTTTTCAGGCTTTCCTGATTGCTTTCATTTCTTGTTGTACCTGGTAGTTGTAGACCTAATTTTTCCCTAAATGATCTGTAGCTTGTTGCAATCCTTTTTAAGGATTTCCAAGATCATTTAGAAGGGTTCCTGGTTATCTGTAATTTTTTCAAAGCTGGTTCCATGAGTGGTTCCTTCCTGTAAATATATTGCCTTCGTCTCTGCATATAGGGTGTTCCCTCTTTCCTTTCTGGCTTGGAGAATAGAATATAAGTTGTAACAGTTTATCTTATGAATAATATCTCAATATTTTCATACTATTATCAGATTGTCCCCATTTGATTCTTGAACTTGTTGATTAGAGCATAAAGGATGTTTTAGTCTTTCTATTGTATGTTTGAAGATGTCTGCAATAGAGTTGTTTTCATAGAAATAACTGAGTTTAGGACTGGTTTTCAGATGTGTATGAGTTGGGATATCAATGGTATCTCATACTTGTCTTTCAGTGGATGTTGATTAATGTATTACTTGTTCCTAGGTCTCTTCTAAGGGGAGGGTTAAAATCCTTTGAATAGGTGATGGCATATCTGATTACATAGGTGGATTGCTAAGTAGGATCTGATCAATGGTTTATGATTGATGTAAGGCATCAACATATTAGAATGTATTGTCTTCTCTATTCATAGATCCCTATTGCAGTGATTTATTTGACTTTGTTGCCCATTGGATAAGGCATTGGTCTATGAGAGACTTAGGGTATTTCAGTGGTCCATTCAACCAAAAAAACTTAAATGAGATCATTTTCCCTTTCATGTTTGATAGGAGGAGTTAGAAGTAGTTTCTAGTTTTTAGGCTTACTCTATGCAAAAGGGATATTGCACAAGATATGGTCAACATTCACTGAGGTACTTGTTACCTAAATGAGTCTGAAAGCTATTCCATAGTCATATATCTGCAGGCCTGTTATTTGTCAAAAGAAGTCATGTATGTGTAGATAAGGTGTACCTACCTAAGTGATGTGGAGCTCAAAGTGAAGAAGGTCTTTGCACCTTATGATGTTGGACTTTCCTTGTCCCTTTTTTGTTGATAGTGTTGAGTTTTTTTTCCAAGTTATCAGTCCCACAATTTGGTTCTCAAGTTCCCACCTAGGAAAGGGGGTTGCAAGAAAAAAAACCAACATGTAGTACAATAACAAAGAGGTTTACCTACTGGGAAGAGGTGCCTACAGGATCATCATATTCCCCTCTTTTGGCTGCTCGATATTGTGGCCCTGTGTTATTATTTAAAGTTAACCAATAATTAGAAAGGACTAGATTAATAAATTTCATTAGAAGATGATGATGGAGATGAGGTGGATGGTGAGGAGACTCTCAAGATGTGGCTAGCCAAAAAACTCAATTATTTAATGGTACATAGTATGTACATGCACCCCCATGATAGTGACATTGTTTGTATCTATGCAATTCAAATTGTAATCAATAAGTATCTCTTCCCCTTCACGTATTGATTCTATCACACATACAAATACATGATTTCCCTCGTGGGCCTCAAATATTCAATTGGGTTTCTTAATAGTTGATAGAGGTCACGTGCTATTTATAAAACCTACAATATTCCTTGATGCTTTTGGCCTTCCGTCAATGTATATAGCCACTCTTCTACTTTGCTCATTGTCTCTTTGTTGAATATAATTTTACGAGAGTGCATACCTACACATACTTTTTTTATATTGAACAATTCGCATCCAACTTTTGTAATCATAACAAGGTCCAACATAGTCCATCAATTTGACAACTTTGTTGTAAGAGACCTTTATGCCATCCATGGAAAATAGGCCCAAACCATGTATTGACGATGGTGCAATGCGATATATCTTGCCTTTAACACTAAAATCAGTGTTTATTGGAGGAAGTTCCTTGTGGACCCATTGTTTCTGTAGATATTGGTACCTAGAGGGCACCTCGATGTTACCTTTTCTCTCATCATCATAAGAACATGACCCCCCTTGAGCAAGGAAAAATTTCATGTGTTTATTGAATTTTCTTCTAGTATTTTGACCTCTAGTTGATCTTCCTAATTCAGACATACTACATGACTCAATTTCTTCTTCCATTCCTATATTTCCTTCACTCGAGGGAGAAACATCTGACAAATACCTATTTGTTGCTACCTGCACTCCATCAAATAAAAGAGATAGCAAGTAATGCGAGATATTTTGCAAATTGTGAAATACATTAATCTCTATAGGGTGTATTGACTTATACCCATCAATCTATGAGACTCCGTGGGATGCTCGTGAAAGGGGTTCAGGTACCTACATATGTAATTCAATTATCTTATGTTAGCTAAAAAATTCATGATACATATACTCAAAAATACATAGTAAGTACATTAAAAACCACAAGCATCCCATATGAATTAAAAACATTAAAAGGTACATCACAAATTAATTAGATTAAGCATTGATCAAATAGCTGTACATTTCTATCAAGAAATCAATATTAAATATATTAAGTAGTGATCACGTAACTGTACATTTCATTCATGTCATTCATCTTCTTCTTCATCCAACTCATCACCATGATCATCATCATCATCGACATCATCACCACCACCATCATTTTCATTGTCTTCATCATCATCATCATTAGCATCATCATCATCATCATCATCATCAGTAGCATCATCATCATCATCATCATCATCTTCTTCTTCTTCTTCAAGAAAAGTTGTGTCAGGAACATCATCGACTAACTGTCATTTGTGATCATCATCTACATCATATTCTAGTTGTTTGCAATCTTCTTCCATCGCATTATACCTCATCGGCCTTCCTCTTGGATCATGTCTAACCAAAAAATACCAATCCGATTTATGTGGAACCTCTAAGTAAAATACCTGCTCACATTGGCTTGGAAGAACATAAGGATCATCCCCAACTGGCTCAAACCACCTTGTATTAATCATTGAAAATCTATTGTCATGTTCAATAACAGTTCTATCAGGATCATTTTGATTAAGTCATAGCCTATACCATCTGATGACGAAGAGAACTAATCTGAAGAAATTAAAATCACACTCAAGTATATCATCCAAAATGTCATAGTATCAATTTTAAGACTCTTGAGGATGTAAGTCATTTCTAGATGAAATATTAGTCACCTGAAAGTCTGCACTTATCCTAGAATCACAAGTTTTCTTCATGTCATCCAACTTTTTGATGCAAAATTTATGACCATTGCAAAACATAGCCTTGTGGTGTTTGAACTACAAAAATATGCCAAACATGTATAAATTATTGCATCGAAAGTTCATAAACGTACGGGTGATTAACAAATTTATACGTACCTAGAAATCTCTTAAACCGATTGGCTAAATCTATTTCCCTTTGTGTAACATTTGGATCTCCATTACGATGAGCTTCATTAACCAATGAAGACATAACTTCCCATTTTAATGTGTGACCTAAATAATGACATCATTCAATCCATACCATCATCCAATCTTGATTGTTTGCAATATACAAATGTATTGCATCCCACTCTCGAGTAGCTGTACAAAAAATAAATAGATGACTTACAACCAATTAATTTTGAAGATTAAGAATTAATTAACAGCTACAATAACATCATATAATTTATTACCTCTCACTTTCCTCATTCTACCTTTGCCCACCAAGTACTCCCCTTCAAATTTTCTAATGGTGTTGAGATCCCAAATGCGATCTATATGGATCTTTACTGCAAGCTTAGGAAGATATGAATAGTAACATACACCGTAGTCTGGTATATCATATATCCCTCCACCATAGAACCCTCACGACGTGCTCTTTTCCAAACCATAGCCTTCAAAAAATTTAATTGCCTCTCAACCATCCACATTGACCGAGTGTGTACGGTTCCACACAATTCAATCTCCTCAACTTGGTGTATGATGTAGTGTTCTTGTGCATTGAAAAAGGTTGAAGGTAGACACTTTTGCATTTCACATATTAGATGAAGAATTCTTCTCTTCCAATATTTATATCTTCTTTATGGATTTCTTTAGATGACAACCACCTACAAGACATTCAAGACACAAAATATATAAACACTAGACTTTACAATATATTACATAACAACAAAAACAAATTGCGAATAAAATAAATATATAAAACAAATTGAATAGATATCATTGCTTACCTCGTGTATTTTTCAAGATCATATATCACTTGTTTGATGTTATTGTCAAAATTCTCTGGGAGAGATAGGGGTAGTACGTACTGCAACAATTATAAACATAATCATGTCATTCTTTTCTCACATAATACAATGAGAAGTACATGCAGTTTACAAATATATTGTAAATAAAAAAGAACATGAATTACCTTGATGAAGGTATGCCAATCATGCATTTTCAACCCTAGCCCAAATTCACTTTTGTTTGATATGGTATTGCTTATGTTCACAACAAATCCTGTGGAAATCAAATTTTTCGTATGACTTCTTTTATGGCATCACTTTGCTACTTTTCTAATAACTAAGGAAGGGCACTTATATTAATCTATTCTCCATTTCTATTTGATTCAATGAAATTTTTCATTGCATGATTGGATTCATGAATGTCGCTACAAATTTTGACAATTTTTTCTGTCTTTAACTTGGTATTTACCTAGTTGAATGAACAACAACATTACATAATTATTGTGACCATTTTACTGCAAGATTTATAATTACATGCAGATAACTATTAAATAATCAAATACCTGGAACAATCATTTCTAACATAATGTGATCCATCTTTATTGACATCCATGGAGGAATGTTATTGTTGATGATAAAAATAGGCCAAACAGAGTAAACAAATTTTAGCTCTCCAAATGGATTGACACCGTCCGCTGCCTGCAATGAAAGCTTGAGATTTTAAGGTTCTTCGATAAAGTGTGGCCACTTTTCCTCTATGTCTTCAAATGCAGAACCATCTGCAGACATTCGAATAATGTCATCTTGACTCTTATTGTGTGCATGGTAATCCATAAATTGTGCCAAGCTACTACACCTGAAAAATATTTGCAAATGTGGTATAATGGGGATGCAACGAAGAACCTTGTGAGGCACCTTTTTTTTTATTTGATCTATTTGATATCTACTCGTATGACATTCAGGGCATTCTATTACAAATTCATGTTCTTTATGATAAATAATATGATCATTGGGATATACATCTATTTCTTGATACTCTATTCCAATAGCTTTCATAGTGGCACATAATTCTCGATATGAGTGAGGGAGAATATTCGATGGTGGTAACAAAAAATCACCTATCAATCTATAGAAAAAATATAATTTGTTAATATTAACAATATTTATGGTACATGTTTCACCCTTTAATTACTATAATGACATATATGACATACCTTGGCATACGTGACATTGTTATGTTGGATAAACCATTCATAACCTTTAAGTTCAACAACAACAATACAATAGAGAGAAGATTTGTTTGGGAGCCTTCGTAAAGGGTCATGGATGCCTTCTCAAGTAGACGTATATCATAGATGACATCAAAATCATCCTGATCATCATCATCAGTTGTGCCAATACCAAATATGTCATGGATCAATGTATTAGTACCATCATCTTCAAATGTGTTATCTGGCACATGATCATCATCTTCCATGGGATCATAATCTTCAGCTTCAATATTCACACCTCCATGATCCCCCACTTCCAAAGCTATATTATCCATATTCGCACCTCTATGGTCCATATCA
>BSBK01006687.1:92500-528262 GCA_027943335.1 Chamaecyparis obtusa
ACCACGGTCAACATTTCAAAATAGTGAATCGATATCCTTGAGCACAAGCACCAATAACATCAAATAATGGAGATAAAGCATGGGCTAGGGCACGACACCAGTAGAATGCGGTCATTTTAGTGAGCATCTCAACAATATACAATGGTGTCATTAAACGTGCCAATAATATCAACAAACGTGAATCCAAACATTTCAAAATAGTGAATCGATATCCTTGAGCACAAGCACCAATAACATCAAATAATGGAGATAAAGCACGGGCTAGGGCATGACACTAGTAGAATGCGGTCATTTCAATGAGCATCTCAACAATATACAATGGTGTCATTAAACGTGCCAGTAATATCAACAAATGTGAATCCAATTTCTTGATTTATGATCAAATAAAATGCAATGCATTTGAAATTTACGGTCAAATATGATGCCAGAGGCTCGAAAGTTGCCCATCAAAGATACCAGATCAAAGATGAAGAAATCACATACCTTCGGATATGTCTTCACGCTCATCTTTGACCCGCTCCTTTTCTCCTACTCCTTTTCTCTACAATAGAAATAAAAATGACTTGGCCGTTTCACTTTTTTTTTCATCTATACCCCAAAACTGTCAGAATTTCGATGGTCTATTTAAAACCCATCGGAATCCCGACACCATCGAGGACTTTTACAAAAAAAAAAAAACCAAATTCATAAAAAAAGATTATTCGTCAGAAGTTTCTGTCGAAATTTGGCCCCAAATGTAGTAGTGCACCAAGACTTTTGAAAGCCCTCACCCTGATTTTGAGGAACATTTGAGAAGGAATGACATCAACAATAGAATGAGAGGTCTCCTAATCTTGGTTAGACAATCTATTTTGTTTTAATCTTTACCCAATGATGTAAATTATTGGTAGCGTGTGAATGAGATTTAGAACAATTATAATGCCTTGTTTGAAAATTTTCTAAGACATGAATCCATGGTACTTTGGCTAGAGGGCAATCTTGATAAGAAAGAACATGAGGTCACCAAGTAGTTGATTTTTTGATTGAAAGGCTATTATGGGTAACTATGTACTAGGATTAGTACCTTCATAGGGTTAGTATCATCAATAACTCAAAATAACAATTAAATTATCATGTAAATGCAATTCAATTAAGCAAAATGAAATATGATTGAGCACTCTATGGCTCTCTAATTAGGGATGCTAATGATGAGCTCTTAGAAAGCTTCCATTAGTGACAATCCTAATATGAGAAAATATGAAAAGAAAAGCTAAAACAATTAATTCCAAAAGAAATTAGTCTAATTAGCTCCTAGATTTTCCTTTCTAGCTTAAAATTGCAAGAGGTTTGATGCTTTTCAAATAATTGTGGATGATTATTGCTTGAATTATGCCTTTATTTTATATATTTTGGCAAGGGTAGGAGGTGTAGTTGATTCGATCATGGTTTGATGAGGGTTGAGTCCATAATTCCACCTTTGGAGACCATTTAAATATTTTTGTCCTCAAAGCTTGGGACAAGAGGACAAAATGAGTGGACAAGATTCTTTCTCCCTATGGGTGGGGAGATTTGATGTGAGCTTAATCCATGTGAGCTTGATTCTCAAATCCTATTGGTTGATGAATTTTCCTCCCATTTGGTGGTTGGGGGAAAATAGGATTTAATTAATTAAATTTAATTAATATCTTTAGCCATGTGTACCCCTTGAATGGGTTGATTTGATTTAAATTAACTATGCAATTAATTAGATTAATTGTACAATTAATCGATTTCATTTGATTGATTTGATTTTAATTGATTATATGGCTTTTAATTTTTAATTAAATTTCAATTATGACTTGATTCCAATTTAGATTTTAACTTGATTTGATTTAATTACTTTAATTTTTGCTTGGTTGGTCACTTGATTGATCTTGTCCATTTTCAAGTGATTACAAATGCCCCTCTTTGAATTGATGCATGAAGCCTATTGGTTCAAAGAATTTCCTTATCGTTTCTGACGTGAAGTCCTGATCAATTGATGTCTGATTTGATGTGATAAAAGATGTAGATTCTGATGATAAAACTAATGTAGTTTTGTTTGATTTTAGGTCCTTGATGGTCGATTTGATGATAGGTTGGTTGATATGGTACTTGATTTGATTTGATTCGATGTTTGATGCCCCTCTCGATTGATAAACAATTTTTTTTTTTGATAAAAGATTAGACTTTGATTTGATGGTTGTGCCCCTGATTCGTTGATTATGATTGTCCAAGTGTATGCCCCCTTGGAAATGAAATGAAATTTTAGCGTTGTTGAAAGATATGACGTTTTAAGTCAAGTTTGTGTGAATTAGGTCAATTAGTAATGAATTTTGATTTCATTTCCGATAATGTATTTGTGATTGTTTGATGACAAATGCCCCTGATTTGGCAAAATGGGTGAAAATTTTGGGTGGTCCCTGGTCATTTTCAAGTCAAAGATACTCTTTTTAGGTCAAAATGGGCTATATATAGGGGTAAAAGTCATTTTTACTATTCATTTTTACCTTCACTTTTGACTTTTTTCTCTGATCCTATTTCTGCATTTTGACTATGGTGATCTTGATTCGTGAGCATAGATTCAAGTGAGGATGCTGATACATGCGTCCACCTGGCTACAACCCTCCGGTATGTACTTCAATAACTCGCTTTGGCCATTAAATGCATTTAATTTGAAATTTTTTAGATTTTTACAATAAAAACCCTATTTTTTTCTTTTTCTAATTTAAATAGAGCATTTAATACTTTTAATAGCTCGTACACATTTTCTCCAGCACTTCCACTATTTTTTCGTAGTGCATCCACTATTTTTCATAGCACGTACAAATGGTAGAACTAGGGCTTGATTTGCATTTGCCCTTTTCTGCTGCATGTAAAAATTGAATCATGAATATTAGTATTTTAGCAGCGTGTACAGGTAATTCATGTCTAGTGCTTACTAAATTCTATAGTGTGTACACCTTAAAATAGTGCTTAAAAACATTTCTTCACTGCATTCACCATTTTAAACTGCACTTTTTCCTTTTAGCACTTTTAATCATTTAAACAACATGTATACCCTGTTTGGTTAAATATACCAACTGCTGAGTCAATTTTCTGAACCATCTGGTGTCGTCAATCAGTCGATTGGCTTAGGTAACAAGTCTGATTTGATAGCAAGTCATATGATGTCAGTTCGAGTCATGTTGTATTGAATGTTTCATTATCAATCCTAATTTTGATGGTGGATGATGATAAATTTTCTGTCCTCTTTGAATAGAATCAGGAAAATTGATTGTGATTTGATTTAGATTTTGATTGACTTGAAATGATTTAATAGGTAATGATGTTGATTTCTAATGTGTTTAAATTTCTTTTTGCAAGCCGAGCTTAAATTGCTTGAAGTTCGAGGCTTGTACCCATTATCATTTAGTATGATTGATGACTTGACTGATCCTGAGCACCGAGTCATTGGTAGATGCGGTCTCTCTTTTCTCTTGTCTCCCCCTCAATTCTGCATGAATCGAGGTCTACTCACAGCTATGGCAGAGAGATGGCACTCTAACCATAACACATTCCACTTACCGATGGGGGAGATGACTATTACTCTCGAGGATGTGTACAGGCTCCTGCGCATCCCTACTCATGGGGAGCTGATATACTATGACCAGGTTTATGATGGGACCACCTATAGGTGAGTCTTTGGTGACCTGACTATTGGTGATGATTCAATTCAGTGGGCCCAGTTCCCTTCCTTCCTTTCTCTTCCTATTGTCCTAGGAGCATTGGTTGGTGGTTTCCTCATTCCTGATCGGTGGGGTCATGGCTTTGTGGTTGGGTGGAGTCATATCCTAGAGGATATGATCACACAACCATAGAGATTTGACTGGGGTACCTATGTGCTGGCACAACTATATCATGAGCTGCATTCTATTATATACCTTCGCGGGGTGACTCTTTCTACTGGTGTGATTATGCTACAACTATGGACATGGGAGCACATCCTTGTCACTCATCCTATTTATGTTTGACACCATGATCCAGGCTAACCCTTCTCTTGGATGTATGAGGGGATGGTAGTGCAGGCCCACTTGGGCAAGTTGGATTATTGGTGTCGGATCATTGATAATATTGATTAGGTCATTTGGCGACCATATATTGGATGCGAGGCATGGCCTAAGGATGCAGTTGAGTTACCTTTTATGTGTATGTCATGGTGGATGATAGGGCATATACCATTGATTATTGAGTGGTTCTTCTTTCTGAGAGTTTTATGATAGTACGACTAGATCCAGGGCATGCCATAGGGATTGGGCATTATGCGCCTGAGTATAGGTAGAGAGGTCCCTATGGGCCCATAGATAGATTATTGTACTACTTGAGAGGAGTTACTACAACTGCCCCACCTTGTGTGAGATATGAGGGACCATATTGTAGATGCAGGGATGATAGATGACCATGCAACGTGGTTCACTTTGAACCCATTTCCTAGGTTCACATATCCTTCCGAGAGAGTTTTGGGTATTGAGGAGGAGTTAGATGATGATGGTGGAGATGGAGATGGTGGGGGGAGAGGTCAAATACAAGGTCATCAGGGATGACAAGGCTGATGAGTGGATAGAGGGGGCATGGTTGTTATCCTAGTGATTTTTGCTGCATCGATTCCTCCTAGGGGTGGTGTTTGGATGAGGGGTGGTCAGGGTAGAGTTTGAGATGGTGTGGACAGAGCTCTGCATTGGGTGGGTGTAGATAGATTAGCCAAATGGGGCCAACATAGATTGAGATTTTTCAGGTAGGTGGTTGCTCAGGTTGTGGCCAACATGGATTCTCAGGCCACTCAGATACTATTAGATCAGGCACAAGGTCCACCCGCACCACCACAGGCTATTCCATGGGCTCCTTCAGTACAAAGTCCTGCTGCTTCTTTTATGCCATCTTCTTCCATTATTCCATCTTCTTATTTAATTCCATCTTTGTCTCCTTCCATTCTATCTTCTTCCATTACATCTTCCTCTATGGATCCTCCACAGACTCCACCTGTATAGGCTCCTCTGCAGGCTCCACCCACATAGGTACCAGCACAGACTCCTACACCAGCCTTGGCCTCAGATGTTAGATCATTGCAGTCTAAGATGTCAGAGATGAGACATCAGGTTCCTCAACTGAGTTCAATGATGAAAACCTTTATGGCTGTTATGAGTCAACATGGTTTATAGGCTAGCTCGAGTAGAGCTCCAGATGTTGATCGTGGTCCTGATGGTGCCGGTGATTTTGGTACTTGACCTATTTTTGATATGAGATACTTTATTCTTTGATGTATATGATGATTCATTTTTTATCTCAAGACATTGGACTCACATTATTCTTTGATTAGTTGATATTACTCATGCTTTGATACTTGTTGATATTTTTGATAGACTTTGATTTCCAAATACTATCAATTTTGATGATACTATGGACTCTGATACTCAGTTGATAGATTTACTTTATATGATGTCATCATGTGTTGGACTTAATTTTTCAAGTGCTTTATATGATATGTAGATCTACATGATTCTATCCCTACATGCTTTTATTTTTTTATGCCTTTTTTCAAATGTAGTTTATGATATGAATTCATATGTTTAATCTTCATTGATGCAAATGTTTGTCTTATTTATGACATAGAATAGATGGATGCATATGATACATATTTTAATGTTGTATGATGATGTAATGGTTTAATGATTAATGCAATGTAATGGTACTTATGAATGGATTTATTTGTATAATAAATGTAATGGATATATGGTATATAAATGTGATGCAAAAATGTGATGGATTCATTTATGATATTGGATGATTTAATGATTAATGATATGACTGAATTAATGATGATTCTAGATGTAAACATAAATGATCTAAGTTTCAAATATATTTTAATGTTTTATATGTATGAATTTGGATGAATGCACCTAAATGAACAATGCAATGTTGTAGTGATATGATCTTGAAAATGCAATGATGTAGAATGAATGTAATGCAATGTTTGTAATGTCTTAATGATGAACTAATGCTATTTACTTATATAGATTAACCAATAAATGTAACTAATGCAATTTAATGAAATGAACTAGTGAAGGATTTAATATGAATGCAACCTAATAAAAGATAATGCATCAAACAAACTAGATGTATGCAATGTTTTAAGATGAACTTAATGAAATGCAATGAGATTTAATGAATTGCTATGAATAATGAAATGTGATGACCTAATAAAATGCATATGAATGAATTTATAGATGAATGCAAACTAAAGTAAATGAGTTTATTGGAGATGACCTAGAATGATAATGAAAGATTTATTTGAGAATGAATGTAATGAAGATGGCTAATGGAATGCAAACTAAAATGAATGCAAGGTAAAATGAATGCAAATTAATGCAATTTAATTTGAATGAACTTAGGTTAATGTTTTAAATGGATGCAAATTTATCATGATTTAAAATGAATCTAACAAATGCCATTAATCTAATGCAAAGCACCTTTTGTTTTTTGTTTTTGATTTTGACATCCAACACACTCTATCATATGTTATTTTTGATGTGCATTTTGATATTTTATCTACTCCACCCCCTTTTAGTTTTATCTCTTTCAATTGATGTTTTCAAACTAAGAAAGGAAAATCACTTAAATACATTTAATCTAGGATGGATGAAGCTAACTATCACTATTCACAAATTGGGAGCTTATATTCATCATTGAGCAGTTTTTGGAATCTTGAAATTAGTACAACTATCACTATTTCAACTATGATGATATGAATACTTCTTTCCTTTTTACATGGTGCTTTCCCATCTTTGGCATGTCTGTCATTGATTGAGACCAATCATGAGAGTACGAATATCGATTTTTTCAGATTCTATGTTGCAAGTGGATTTTGGTATTATGATATTTAACATCAAAATATCCAAGGTATCCTTTTGCGTAAACGAACAAAGATCTCAATTTCCTCATATGTACATGTCCTCGATGATTCTTTGATGATCATGTCCTTAGAAAAATAATACATACTTCAAAATTTTGACCTTAAGACACTCATTCAGAAATCAATAAAATATCATGCTTTCATCATAGGTTGTCTAGTTTAGAAACTTTCATCGATTCGCTAGAAAGACATGATTTCATCAATCAAGTCAACACTTAGAAAAATTTTGTACCATTTTTAAAATCCATATTTCAAGTATAGTTCCATCCATTTCATAATTTTAATCCTGATAAAGATAAGTGTTCTTGTGAGATCTTGGATCAAAATTTTGCATTTGATTGAAATTTGGATTTAGGATTAGGATTTGATTGAGCGTTTCACTTGCATTTTGATGAATTGATTTAGCATCCAATTGATGTTTGTTTTGGTGAATCCTTCCTCCTTGATAGTAGATTTTTCCCCTAGTTTAATGTGATTGCGTTATGGGACTTGGGTCAATTTGCAGATTGGATTAGTGATGAAATCTTTAGGTACTTGCAAATGCAACTATGGGGTTTTATTATGCAATATATACAAATGCTAGCGAATGCAATATTTACAAGGATGACCAGTAGGCATGAGACTGACTTGGACTTTCAATGGTGCCTATTTACCAGGTTTTTACCGATTGAATGGATTTTCTCTCTTTTTCTATTTTTAAATCTTTTTTACTTTTTTATTTTGCTACCAAGGTGCCTATTTGCTAGGTTTTCACCAAGGTACTTTTCTCTTTTCTTGATTTTTTTGTATTTTCTTCTTTTTTCAATTTGTTTTGTTTCCATATCATCAAGGTGCCTATTTTCTAGGTTTTCACTAGGAAAACATCTTTTTGAGGATCATTTCTAAATGTTTTTGGCTTGATTCATGCTCAATTTTCCACTGTTTTCGATCTTTTATGCATTTCTGATTTGTTTTCTCTTTTTTTCTTTTCAATGTTTTTTGGTATTTTTTAGGATCTGTTCTAACTATATACAATAAATAGGATGCTCTCTCATATGATATCTCTGATACTCTTTTTCTCTATCCCTCTTTAATTGCTTTAGGTGTAGAACCTTTTCAGGTGTATACTATTTATTGGCTCTTGCAACTCTTCTCCTTCACAATCAGCTAGTTTATAAGTGCCAGTGCCAAAAGATGAAGTGATCACAAAGGGTCCTAACCAATTTTCTTCCCATTTTCCTTTCTTCTCCCTTTGTGCTTGGTTCTTGGGATTTTCTCAAAAAACTAAGTTACCTATTTGGAATGCCCTTGGTTTGATATATTTTTTATAATTTCTAGTCATTCAATTCTGATACACTTTTAATTGATCAAAAGCTTGTTGTTGTCTTTCATCTAGAAGTTCTAGTTCATGCAACCTATCAACTCTATAGTCTTCTTCACTTAGTAAACCATGCAATGATATCCTTAAGGACAAAATTTCTACCTCCAAAGATAAAACTTCTTATGCTCCATAGACTAGGGAAAATGGTGTAGCTCATGTTGGCATTCTAATGCTTGTTCTATAAGCCCATAGAGTAGAGTTTATTTGAATGTGCCAATATCTACCTAAAATATCCATAGTTCTCTTCAATATTTTTAGAATTTTCTTGTTTGTAGCTTCTTCTTGCTCATTACCTTGTGGGTAATATATTGAAGATGAGTGATGTACCATATGAAATTCTGTACATAATTCTTTCAAATCCTTATTTTTGAAATGCTTTGCATTATCCATTATGATGGAATGAGGAACACCATATCTATAGATTATGTGATTTAATATGAATAGGAATATCTACTTTCCTATGGCGGTGGATAAGGGTACAACTTCCACCCATTTGATAAAATACTTTGTTGCAGTAATGATGAATTGATGACCATTTGAAGATGGTGGATAAATCATCCCTATCAAATCCAAACCCCATTGATAAAATGGCCAAGGTGTTCTCATAGGATGAAGCTCTTGTGCTGGTACGTGGATCAATTTCCCATGATATTGACATTTACGATAAGTTTTTGCAAAATGGCAAGCACCCTTTTCCATGGAAGGCCAAAAATATCCTATCTAAGAAGTTTCTTAGCTAGGGTTAAACCATTCAAATGCGACCCACAAATCCCCTCGTGAATTTCTTGTAAGGCTATGGTTGATTCCTCTTTCTCTAGACATCTTAAAAGAATTCCATCTAGACTTTTGCGATACGTGTTGGATATCAAGGTATAGCAAGAAGCCTGGTGTATAAAGCTTTTCTTTTGATTTCTAGTTTGGTCTAAGGGTAAGATTTGGTCTTTTAAGTAGGTGTAAATGGCTCCATACCAAGGTGATTCATGTCCTATTAGTAAAAAAATGGTATGAGGATGTGAAGGGTCAAATGCGGGTTGCTCAAATTCTTCTACTAGGAATTCATATCTGGCGCTTTGATCTGGTATTTGGAGAAGTGATGCCAAAGTAGCCATTGCATTTTTGCTTTATTCTTATCCCTCAGTGCTTGCTCAAATGTGATCAGAGTGAAGTATTTCTTAAGATTCTCAATCATATTCTCGTATGGTATCAACTTATCATCTTTAGTTTGATACTTGTCATTAATTTGATTAATAACTAGTTGGGAATCTTGATATATTTGTAGCTCTGTTACTTTCCATTCTAATGCCAACTTTATGCCAATGACCAATGCTTCATATTCAGCTATGTTATTTGTACATGGGAATAGTAATTTGTATTATTTTGGAATTGTAGACCCTTGAGGAGTAATCAAAAGTATACCTGCTCCTAACCCATGTTGTGTATAAGAGCCATCAAAATGCAATTGCCATGTCTTTGCTTCAATGTTAACAATTTCAGAATTTGGAAATTCCACTTGGATTGGATGTTCATCTTGTAAAGGTGATTCTACTAATTGATCTACTATTACTTGGACTTTGATAGAATTTTTGTCCACATACTCTATATCAAATTCACTTAGAACCATGACCCATTTGGCCAATCTCCTATTCAATGTTGTTTTGTTGAGAAGATATTTAAGGGATCAATCTTTGCAATGAGTCGAATCTTGTGAGATAACATATAATGGCATAATTTTTGGGAAGAAAAAACTACGGCCAAACATGCTCGTTCAATGAAGGTGTAATTCAACTCATATTTACCAATATTTTTCTTATGTAGTATATGGCCTTTTCCTTTCCAGCTTCGTCCTCTTGAGCCAAGGGTGCCCCTAATGCATGTTATGTAGCTAAAATATATAATATTAAGGGCTTGCCCCTGATTGGTGGCATTAATGTTGGAGGATTTATTAGGTACTTCTTCAATAAGGTGAATGCTTCTTCGCATTTATCATCCCACCTGAAAACTATGTCCTTGTGAAGGAGTTGAGTAAAATTGTGGCACTTTTCTGCTATTTGAGAGATGAACCTTCTGATGGATTGAATCTTGCCTTCAAGAGATCTCATTTGACTGATATTTTGAGGTGCCCCCATTTCCATGATTGCCTTTACTTTGGCTGGGTCTACCTCTATCCCTTTTATTGAAACTATGTATCCCAATAGTTTTCCTGATTGCACACTGAATGCACATTTCTTTGGATTGAGCTTGACTTTGAATTTCTCTACACTTACAAATATCTTTTCTAAGATGGGTAGATGTTCATCCCTTGAGTGAGATTTAGAAAGTATGTCATCTACATAGTCCTCCATGAACTTGTGCATCATGTCATGAAATATAGTCATCATGGCTCTTTGATATCTCGCTCTGGCATTCTTGAGACCAAAGGGCATAACATTCAAGCAGAATGTCCCCCATGTGCATGTGAATGTTGTCTTGTCTTGATCTTTAGGTGCTATATTTATTTGATTATAACCACTAAACCCATCCATAAGTGAGATCGAATGTCCTGCTATTAGATCTACAATGGTGTCTATGCTAGGTAGAGGAAAATCATCTTTAGGACATGCAAGATTAAGATATCTGAAGTCCGTGCAAATTTTGATAGATTTATCTACTTTGGAAACCAGCACGATGTTTGAAATCCACTTGGCATAGTCAATGGCTCTTATAAACCCTACTTTCAGCAATGTTGTAGCTCCTCAACCATGCTCCCCTTTTAGGCCACCTAGCTTCAAGCCCCCCCTTGTTTTGGCTTGCTTTGGGTTTGTTTTCTACTTGTTTGTTTTGTTGATTTTTTCTTTAGGTCTAGTTGTTCTCTTTTGGTCTTGTTTGTGTTTCACACTTTCACACTTTCGGAGGCCCAAAAGTGAGAAAGGTCTAAAAAGCCGATTAGCCTTGAGCATATTGAATCCCATGGTTTTTGGAATTTTGGAGGTCCGGGCACTGAAAGGTCTGATTCTCCAAAGAGAGTTGAACTTTTAGCATTTTGGACTTTTGGAGGTCCGAGACCCCCAAAAGGCCTAAAGGCCGATCGACGAAGGTGGCTAACATCACCCCTGATGGTTTCCTATATAAGGTGGTGAGCCATTTTTGACTCACTTGTTCTCTACTTGCGATCGTGTTTTTTGAAGCTTTCAAGCACGTGTCTTTTCCCTCAGTTTTTCTGCTCCTCAACTGCTTGTGTTTTCTTCTTGGCTTCTCACCTCGCGACGGCTTTGAGGTTGGTGTCTTTCTCCTCTCCCTCTATCCTTTTTTTTTGGTTTCTTTTCTTCCATTTTTTGTTTTCTTGGTTTGCATTTTAGCTAGGTCTTGTCAGTTTTGGTCAGTCTTGTCTTGCTTTGGGGTCGCAGGGTTGTCCCCCTAGACCCCTTAGCCACGGGTTTGTGGCCGGACCCATTTTTGAGCTTGTTTTTGAACTCAAAACCCTAAACCCTCATTTAGTCATAGTTTGGCCCTAAAACTTTCATACTTTCATAGTCTGAAAGTCATAGAGGGATCTTTTCTTTGAAAAATTAGCTAAGTCCTTTTCAGTATTTCAGTGGTTTCGCACACCAAAAATTTGGCATGCCCAAATCACCGAAACCCATGTTTTTGCACATCTAAAGCACCAAGTCCAAAACTTTGTCTTGGCCCCCTTCTATCAGTGTTTTATCCTTTTCATCCTTTCAGAGGTCATGTACCCTTGAAGGTCCGAAAGGCTGAAATTGGTTTCTAGAGGCTTTAAACTTGAGTAGTTCAGTTGTTTTTGTCTCATTTTTTCTTGCATAATTTGTGTAGCTTGATGATCTCTGATTTGTGTCCCTTTTCTCTTTGCATAAATGGTAGAGAAGGTCAACTCACTGACCATGAGGTATTAGTTCGAAGGATGTCACACACCCTCCAAAGTGGGGAACTTGCATGAAGAGATCATAGATACTAACATCGAGAACGCCAGTTGGAATGACTACCTGGTTAAATGTGCACAACTGGTAGGGAGGTCTAAGGACTGCACTTCATTAGTGTACTATTCTCTAGTAAATGCAACAACACACCCTATGTCCATCCTGTCATCAGATTTGAACACCACCCTAGCAAATTACTATATACCAGATGAAAGAATGGTCAAGAACAACATGGGTGAAGTAGTTTTGGATCTCAGGACAGATAATATTGAAGATGTCTTCCATTTACCAAAAGGGGTAGACAAATTCTACAACTTCTTCATTGGCAAGGGTATGGAATTCTATAATAGAGATGTCTCACTATCCCATGATATTGTGAACAAGGAGTACCTCATACAACCTTTACCCAGAAATAAGTTGGAAAAGATAGATATGCAGAGAAGATACATGAAAGAGGACATCCAAGAAACCATTACCATGATTAGTCGGGTGTATGGGTTGCCAAATTATGTACAACTAGAACCATGGATGATCCTGCTTATTGAAAAGATAAAGGAGAGGCAGGAAAGATTTGATTGGGCCACCATCCTCAGTGATAACTTGGATGATTAGCTAATCACAGTAAAGAATGACCCGCACTTCTACATGACATCCTGCATTGTGTACCTATTGGCTACAAGAGCAGTGTACCTAGGATTGGTGAAAGTTGGTGCTATGGGTGATCAAAATGCATGGCCACTCATAGTATACCCACAACTGGTTTGGAAGGTGTACTATACACATGAAAGTCCTGAATTATGCATTGTCAATGATGCTTTTGTGTTCGCTATCATACCCTCCATAGAAGGAGACTATGCCAAAAGGATGTCAATAGAAGCTACTACAAAAGTGAAGGCCCCAGGGGCATTCTATATTCAATTCAAAACCTTCACATACATTCAGGTGGTAGGAAGCACATTGGCCCCTAACAAGCTGCCAAGATATCCCTTAGATAGGATAATCTTGTTGGAGATGGCTCGATAACTATCGGATGCCCATGAACATATCAAACATAAGAAGAAGCATTGTTGGGACTTCCCAATTTCCATAGGGCCCCACTATCTACCAGACATGAAGACCTATAAGTCCTTGGTATTCAAATGGGATGAATTCCCACTACAGGGTTACAACCTTATAAGGACTTGATTCAATCCAATTGGTACATACAGTCATATAATGGGAAGGCATTATGTACACGAGCCCCACATTGAGGACCATTGGATAAATTGACTGGATGACTATGAGGTCAGAATCTGTGACTACTGCTAGATGAGCTTGGAGCTGGCACATACTACTCTACTACTGAGGATACCCCCAAAAGTGAAGGGAGCTGACTCTGAGGATATCTTGGATCCTATTTACAAGTTGGATAAAGTATACACCAGGGCCATTTTGAATGCAGAGGTCGATAGGGATGAAAATGATGACATCAACTTCAAGGAAAGACATGTCATCAAGGTGACTAAGGCATCGATCACCCATCCATTTCCTCTGGATCCCATACCAATGAAACAACAACCAACTCATCTCTCTAAGGAAAAGAAGAAGAAAGGGGAGGAGTTGATGCCACAGTTCAAAGAGGCTGCACCACAGAAGCCAGAAATGGTGTATAGACATGAGCACCCTATGACATATGGCTCAGCTACCCACTCAAAGAAACCCAAAACTAGAATGACGGAAAGCATAGAACCTCCAGATGCTCCCTTCTTCTAGTGGTCCCGAACCTCCGAGTGCACCAAAGAAGGAGCCTAAATTCAAGGTGACTGGACCTAGGCTGGCTGGGGTAATAAAAAAGAACATGTACAAAAGGAAGAAAGACTCCACGTCTACTTATATGGTTACCCTCTTAGAAGAAGATGAAGATGAGGATGAAGTGCCCCTCAGTAGAAGAACCTGATCTACAAGATTCTTAAAGAGAAGGCAGGTACTAGAGGATGATCAACAAGAAGACTCTAAAGGAGGAACCCAAGGGGAACCTATAGATCTAGATGCTTTAGGAGATGATAAATTTGACATCTTTGATTTCAAAGAACTTCATGGTTTCCAAGAATCTGAGCAACATGCTCCAACTGTAGGACATTCCTTATCTTTTGATCCCTTCCCTACACAGTTCACTAGTCCTCTTGGTAAAGTGGGAGAGGAAGTCTTGTGAGACTCTCAAGAATAAGTTGAGGAGGTTGTGGCTGAAATTCAAAAGGAGATTATAGAGTTGGGAAGGGATTCTTCTGTAGGTGTCACCTCTGAAGAAGATATAGCAGTACAAATTTCCTCAGTTTCATGCTTAGTTGCACCTCCACCTCCACCTATGCATCAAACTCCATCTCCACCTCTGCATCCAACACCACCTACCACTCCACTTCCACCTTCAATTCAAACTATTCCATTGCCACCTCAACCTCTGCCCATTCATGTTCCCATGCCGACTCCGCCTCCTCTGCCAATGCCTTCACCCACTCCCCTAACCACTCCTACTCCTCCCATGCAGAACCCTCCTTCCCAAGCTCCCATTCCACCATTGGTCCACACTGAAACACTGGCACAAGAGCCTCAAGAACGAGCAAAGGAAACAAAGGTAGTTGGTCAGATTCAGTCAAAAGGAAAAGATGGATCAAAGAAACATGGTGTAGAGGAAGAATAGACAAATGTGGGAGAGGAGATGAATGTGATGGAAGAGAAAGAAACAAAAGGAGGGGAGGAGGAGAGTCATGAGGAGATGGAAATAGAACACCTGACAACTACCTCAACTCTAGCTACCCCTTATGAGCCCCTCAATGCCTTTTCAAATCCCACTTGGTTCACCAAGGAAATTCAGCCAAGAACTAGGGTGTATATAGATGATGATACAAATATAGCGGCATTGGGGTGAGCATTCGATCAAACTGAATCAAGTCATCAAGCAAGAACCCTTTCATATGTAACACAGGACCAAGCGGGTAGATGGAAGGCTCAGGTGGTTGTCCCCATAATGAATGTCAGTATGGAGGAAGTCACTCTAGACGATTATGTGCTAGAAGAGGTAGACCTAGGAGAGCCGACTAGAGAAGGAAGTAAAACTTTGGCTACACTAGGATTGAAACATGCCTTAGGCTTCATGGAAAAGGATGAAGAGAAGATCAAGGCATTGATGGAACATAATGAAGCAATAAAAAATTTATTCTTAAGACAAAAGGTCCCATTGAACCTAGTAATCTTGAGGCCTCATTACAAGCTATTTTGGAGAAAAGGGGTGATGTAAATATACCAACAGATGTCCCACATTCTTTTGTTCAAACATGTGCAAACTAGAAGGCTGATTTTGAGGAGTTTTCCAAGGTGTCTCTCAGAAAGATTTTGAGGCCTTTTTGAAGTATTCTTAAAGGAATCATATCTTTAGTCTAGATTATGAGTGAGGAGGATAGTTTGGAGGAGAAGACCCTGAAGTGGTAAAAGGCACTGGAAGATCTCGTAGTAATAAGGAAGCAAGGCTTCCAAGTTTTGGTTAAAGTATATGAAGGACCAAAGCTAGATAATTTTGAGGAGTGGATCTGAGATATCATTGGCGCATAGACCATTTTTGAAAAGGTGTTGAAAAGAATGAATAAAAAGAGAGATGAAAGTTTACTTTTTGTACAGGAAATGGATAAGTTCTTTGAAGGGTTGGACCTAGACTTGTATGAAGAAGATGATGAGAAAATAATGCATCCCATAAATGTCATCATAAATTAGTATCTGGATATCTTCAGAGGAGTTGGTACAAAAGAAGACCTCCAGCAGATGTTCCATCAGAAAGAAGAAAGAAGAAAATATTATCTCGGGAAGAGGAAATACAAGGGCTTGCAGTTGGATTGATCACCTTTCAAGAGAAACAACAAGAACTCCTTGAAGGGGTCAAAATGGCTCACTTTGAAGAGGTGCAAGAGGTTTTGGATAGGTTCCATAAAGCTCACCCAAAAGTCCTCCCAAGTCGATAGGCACCCAATTTTGACTTAGTCAAATTTTGTATTGAGGAAAAATATTTTTCACACTTAACCATTTTTGAAGACCTGGATTTTCAGCATTTCGGCCCTAGAGGATTTTCGGCCTCCAAAAGTCTAAAAGATAGAGAAAGGGTCATCTCCACACTTAGTCAATTTTGGAGCTTCATTTTTTCAAGGTAACAGTGGGGATCCAAAATTTCTAGGCACGACTGCCGTTTAACTTCAGTCATCTCAAACTTCATTTTTCAATCAAAAGGATCACATCAAGAGGGTCGTTTCTTCATGATTTGAGGGCCTCTTCCAGTTAAGTCCACATGGGGAAGCCATAACAGAGAATAAAGGGCAGGATCACAAAGTATCATGAAGAACATGCACGAGTTCCAGTTTCATTTTTGAGCTATTTTATGCATGATCTTCTCTAGTCTTGTAATGCACAAGGTTTAATTCCATGCTAGGGTAGTTCTAATTAGTTTTAGAGATAGTTTCCTTCATGTATCCTCTAGTTTAGATTTATTTTCAAGTTTTAGATGCAGCTGAAACCTTAGCTGTGAAATTGAGAGCACAACTCTATAAATTATATGAACTCAATGTAATTAAGGTCGGATTTTTATCATTAATACAATACATACAATTGGTGCTTCAATCATGGTGTGATTATTTTGCTACCTTTTTGAAATTTATGAATGTGTGAATTGCTTATTTTTTATTTCAAAGAACTGGTTGATTGTGTGGTGGTTTTTATCTACAATTCTTTTAGTTCAGTGTTTACCTCTACTGCATTACTTCATTGTGACAAATTATTGAGAAGATCTCTCTTTTTCGGTGCTTTGAAGATAAACTTATCTCACGTGTGCACACATTCGTGGTGGCTTCATGATCTGATGAGTTTTGGCTTATTCTATGTCTACGTTTATTTCCATTGATGATTGCATCTACCAGGTTGAGATTGTGATTTCATCATATCTCTATTTTGTGGGTTTTTCTCATCTTCTTGATATTTTAATTCACGAAGCAGTGTGATATTGGTTTATGTCCATTAGTTTCTTTCAGCAAATTTCTTTCAAATTCTCATTACCTTGCCTCTTACCTTCCTTGCATATCAGTTGCGATAGATTAATTAGATTAATATTGTTTTCATTTAAAAGATCTAAAAATCCCCAAAAAGAGAAGTATTGTTTTTGTGTTAACACTTATTTTGTAGCCTTTTCGAGATACGAACCAACAAAGGCCTCCTCGTGAACAGATTCACATTTATCTTCTATTAAGCTATCCAAGTGGTTGAGACCCAACCTAGAAGGAACCTTGAGATTGACTAATATCATTATTCCAAGAGGGGAATTTGCTCACGTAAATTCCTAGCCATTGTCTCGTGTAAAAATGATGCTCAACAAGCAATTTTTCCGACTCTACCTTTACAAGCAAAGCAATGTGTGGATGCATCTTTTTTAGTTTCTTCTTTACTGGTCTTACTCCTCTGATATTCAAATGATGCATTATTAAGTTTGGATCTAATCCAGGCATATCATCATACGACCACGCAAAATTGATTTATTTTTCTTTGAATTAAAATTTGATGAAATCCTTTCTTTCTTCACTAGATAGAGATGTTGCTAAGTGTATGATTCTTGGCTCTGATTCTGGCCCAATATTCACTTTCTTTGTTGGTTAAATTAAGATAGGCGATCTTTCTTCTTAGTGCTTGGGCAAAGTATCCAACCTTTCTTCCTTAGGTGCCTCTGTCGGGTTTTCACCTTCAGAAACACTCTATATTTCTTTTTCTTTTTTATTTAATGTTGCCACAATGTTGTTTTCAACATTAGATTCTTTCCATTTTTTTAATTTTTTAATTTTTTAATTTTTTAATTTTTTAATTTTTTCAATTTTTTTCTGAATTGAAAGGTTGAATACTCCCCTTTCTCACTTCTTCCTGATATTTCATGGTAGAAGAAGGTTCAACCGCATTAAGGTATTGGGCCACCAAGTTATCATTCAAGAATGTGGGGAGGATGGTAGGTTCAATGGAATCCCATTCAATTAGTTCGGGATAGATAAGGGTCAAAGGATCAATGCTTTGGTTTGGTTCAATAGGGTTTAGGGACATGATTTCATTTGAAGGTTCAAACATCATATCACTTAAGTCTATGATATGTGCCTCTTTGAGATGCTCTAGAGAACTAAGGTCAAAATATTCCTCACTAGAATCCTCTAAGGTTTCTGTTGGGTAAAAATGTCTTGGAATTTAAACCTAGGGTTAGATTTTCCTATAGTAGGTTCCCATGATGGAACATAAGGCCCTCCTACCAATTGATTTCTTTCAATTACCTAACTTGGAACATCATCTAAGACCACTTGGCTAGAACTTGACGCCTGATTCTGATTTGATTATGAGATTTGTTCTTTTCCCTTGCTAGGAGTATAGGTATGGATGACATCAACCTTTTTATCTTGGCATGACTCACTTGAAAATGAATCCCATTGATGCAGGCAGAGGCAGGGAGAATCCAATTAAGGACAATCCAGCCTTGCAGCTTCAGAATTACATAGCAAAAAACACAACACAACAAGATGTTTCAACTCAATTTTCATTAACATGCCTGGCTGTAAGGCCTTCTGGGTTAGGGCCAATTACAATCATAAACAAGTTCTTCAAGATCCAATAGATCCAATACAAAATTAGCTAGTTCAGCTCTGAAACAATCAACAACTGATGGAAACCCTAAGGCAGATCTAAACTTGAGCTAGCAAGCCTTCAAGAAATCTCCTTGTCTCCAAGTGTGCAAGCCACTAGCTCTGCTACAAACAACTATCAGATGACAATATGATCTGCAAGATCTTTTCCACAAATTTTCCAACTCCAACTTTCAGAACCTCTGATCTAATTCACTAAGTCTCCAAGTCATCCAGATTTGTGACCTCTAAGTCCTCTCCTTGATTCCATAAACAACTACCCCAAACATCTTATAAATACTAATCATCAGCCACAAGTTGACTGGATGAAAACATTAACTTCGCCCCCAACAAATATTAAATTCCATACAAGTTGGCTTCAAAATAGCATTACAAACATTTAATTCAACATGTCAACCTATAACAACAACTACCAACAATAAATGCACCAATTCGGCCCAACAAATCACATAGAACTCCAGTTAGTAAATCAAAACTACCGAGAAACAGTGAAATAACCGAGCACGCCAGGCATCGCCGAGCACTAGTGTCGACCGAGCACCGCATGCATCACTGAGTAATACTTTCACCGAGCGCTAGAGATTACCGAGTTCCTTTAGTGACCAAGCTTCCTTCAATGATCGAGACCGTCAGTCAAGGCTACAACTAAGTAACACCGGCCAAACAACACACCTCCATGCAGATTCACCGAGTACCCTAGAATGCTCCTACATCAGACACCCTAGGTTTGAAAAGATGTTCATATGTGAGAAGAACATCATCTGAGATTCAACACATAAACCCCAAACTGGTTCTTCACATACAAGTCCTCCACCTTTTCAGCTGGCATACTTTTCCATTTCAGCTTTCTCTATCTCTTCAAATCTTTTCTTGACAACACATAGGTCTGTTCTCCAAACTGATCATTTATTTTCTCAAGATCCACCAACTCAACTCAGCTACCAATACTCATGCTTCTCCTACTGAGCATTGTATCCAAGAAAAGCATCAGGGAAAACTTCTTGTCATCCTTCTCAATAGTAAACACATTTCTGACACAGTCATACATAGCTCTACAATCATATTGCCAAGGTCTACCGAGCAATATATCACAACTATTCATCTTCACAATGTCACATAACACAAGATCCTTGTACTAGCCAATTTAAACATCAATAAAGCATTTTTCTCTTACTTTTAGAGCATGAACATCTTGCAACCATCCAATCCTATAAGGACAAGGATGCTTCATTCTATTCTACCCAAGTTTCTGAACCATGTCCTCAACAACAAGGTTATCAGTACTTCCACTATCAGCAATAACATTACAGAGTTTACCTCTAGACTTGCATCAGGTCCTAAACAAGTTACTCCTTTAACAAGGTTCCTCCTTTGTACCGAGCAATGTTTGTCGAAGCAGCAAGTTATCAAATTCAGGTTCATTCTCATTCACCGCAGCAGTTCGTCGGTCACCAAGATTTTTCTGTGTACACTCAAAAGAATGGTGTCCTTCCTCTCCACAGTTGTAGCAAGTACCTTTAAAGATAACTCTACCTATCTTCTTCTTTAGTTCCACAAGTTTTTGTTCATCTTTTGCATTAGTCAGTTTATCCTTCACTGAGTGATCAATCTTTTCCTTCCCTCGAGGATTACTATGTTGTTTCCTCTTCAACTTATCTTCTACCTTCAGAGCATACTGATAAGCATCTTCAACAAAATCAATCTTTAGCATACCAAGCTCATCCTGAATATTGAATCTCAAACCATTCACATACCGAGATACCTTTTCCTTACCAAGCTCTCAGTGTGCAGACGAAATAGTAAGTCTGTAGAACTCGGTATAATCTTCAACAAACAAATCCTTCTATTTTAGATTCTGAAACTTCTTAAACAAGTCAAGCTCATAGTCAGAAGGTATGAACTTAGCTTTCAACTTAGTCCCCATCAACCTCCACTGATTGATCTTCATTTCACCTTCATCTTCTCTATCTCTTTGTAGTTCTTTCCACCAAATAGAAACATATCCTTTCAACTTTGTCTATGCTAATCTCACCCAAAGAGGATCTTCAATTTCTTCTAGCTTAAAGAAATCTTCAAGTTCACCAATCCAATCAATCAAGTTCTTGAGCTTCAAAGTACCATAGAAAGTAGAAACTTCCATTCAGTAACTACTACTTAACCGAGCTCCAGACCTAGGCAACCAAGAAGTTCTATCTTCACCAGATCTATCCCTCCAGTCATCACCACTAGATCCAGCAGGTTCAAAGTCTTCAATAGCTTCCTCATAACCATCTTCAGTACCAACATTCTGAGGTACACTAGCAATAGCTCTCATAATTTTGGTCACCATGTCATTCTTCATCAACTCCATCTCAGATCTAAAATCTAATTTCACCTTCTCTGTAATCCTAGATTCCATAATATCATAATGATCTGCAAGTACTCTAGGGTCCAATCTTCTCGAAGGCATCCTTAAAGATAGAGAAAACCTCTGCAACAAATCCTACACCGACCACCTTGTGGAAATCTCCAAGTTGTATGCAAGTCAGATCTCAACCTGCCACCTTGCAAAAACAACTAGGGCAATATCCACAAGTTCAGTGCTCCGGATCTGCAATTTAATCATACAACCTCTTCTCCAACAAGATCAACTTCACAAGATCAGCCTTGCTAGGTCAACCTTCACTCCACAAGATCAACTAAGCTCTGATACCACCTAACACAGGCAGAGGCAGGGAGGATCCAATTAAGGAAAATCTAGCCTTGCAGCTTTAGAATTACACAGTGGAAAACACAACATGACAACAAGATGTTTCAACTCAATTTTCATTAACATGCCTGACTGTAAGGCCTTCCAAGTTAGGGCCAATTACAATCAGAAAAAAGTTCTTCAAGATCCAACAGATCCAATACAAACTTAGCTAGTTCAATTCTGAAACAATCAGCAATTGATGGAAACCCTAAGGAAGATCTAAAATTGAGCTCACAAGCCTCCAATTAATCTCCTTGTCTCCAAGTGTGCAAACCACTAGCTCTGCTACAAACAACTATCAGATGACAATATGATCTGCAAGATCATGCAATATCTTTTCCACAACTTCGCTAACTCCAGCTTTCAGAACCTCTGATATGATTCGCTAAGTCTCCAAGTCATCCAGATCTGTGACCTCTAAGTCCTCTCCTTGATCCCCTAAACAACTACCCCAAATATACTATAAATACTAATCATCAGCCACAAGTCGGTTGGATGAAACCATTAACTCCCCCCCAACAAATATTAAATTCAATATAAGTCAGCTTCAAAATAGCTGTACAAACATTTAATTAAACATGTCAGCCTGTAACAACAACTACCAATAATAAATGCACCAAGTCGGCCCAACAAATCACACAAAACTCTAGTCAATAAGCCAGAACTATCGAGCAACAGTGAAATAACCTAGCACTCCAGGCATCACTGAGCACTAGTGTCAACCAAACACTGTAGGCGTCGCCGAGTAACACTTTCACCGAGCGCCAGAGATTATCGAGTTCCTTCAGTGACCGAGCTTCCTTCAATGACCGAGACCATCAGTTAAGGCTGCAACCGAGTAACACCAGCCAAACAACACACCTCTATGCAGATTCACTGAGTACCCTAGAATACCCCTGCATCATCCATTCCCAATTGTTTAAATCTTCATCACTTTGGGAACCTAGTTGTAAGATTTGGTCATAAACCAAAGGATACTTCTTTTGAGTGTACGCTTGTTCTAGGTACCCTAATCGAGTGTTTTCTTTACTATCCCTCCATGACATCTCGATAGGTTCTATTAATCCTTCATTTCTTGTCCCTAAAGGTCCTTTTCCTTTATACCCCATCTTTTTCATTATTTGAAATCCTTTGCCATATTGATGAGTAGGAATGCTTATGTTTTGAATGAGCTTTTCATGTGTACTTGATTCTTCATCCTTGTATAATTATGTAGCCAATTTAGGATTTCATTATTGGATGAAGAAGTGCTTGCCCTCACAAAGTGATCATTATACTTATGAGGTAGATTGGATGGTCTTCCATGTCATTTTAGAGATAAGGGTAGATCCATCATGGGTAAGGAGTATTCACCTACACCCTTTTGTTTGATTTGACATTGCTTTTCAAAATTCTTCATCATATGATCCTTTTTTTTATAATGGGCATCTTTTGTGTAGATTTGAATAGATCTTGCTTGGTCTTCCTTTTGTTTTTTAGGAGCACTCTCCTCACTAACCTTCTCTTTTCCTTTTGTTGTTGTTGTTAGGTTAGTAGGACTTTGGTTATTTTCAACAATAATTTCCTTTTCTTCTTTTTCTTTTCCGTTCAAAGATGGAAGATCTTTTGAACTTTTCCCTTGTTCTATTCTTTGAGTTATAGACCCGTTTGGATTATGTGGGACTAAGGAGTCATTAATAAGATTCATGCTATTACAATATTGAAAGGGGTTAGAATCCCTGCTTACCACGAGTTCTTGGACCCTAGATAGGGAAATTTGAGACATTGATGGTAGGTTGAAGGTACAACCTACATTTCATGGATCCATGGCCTTCCTAATAGAATAGTACAAGTCAACTTTTGGTCGAGGACATGGAAAATGATCTCCTTTTGCATTGGACCAACTCTAATGGGAAGTACTATGATGCCTTTAGATGCTCCTTCTTCATCATCGTAGGCCTTTATGGTTATCTTTTTCTTTGGGTCAATAGCTTCCTCCAAAAATCCTAGGGCTTTAACCAAGTTCAAGGTACAAATATTCAAGTCGACACCTCCATCAATGAGGACTATTTTCACTCTATGCTTGTGGATTAGGACCTCTATATGAAAGGGTAGATTTTGCAGGTGGTTTAGAGACATGTCATCTTATTATGAAAAAATAGACATTTGGGTGCAACAAGATGGCCTACCATGTTTTGAAATTTATCCTCATCTAAATTTAGAGGCACAATGGTCTCCACTAAGGCTTTTTCTAGAATCTCTTTATGAGTTGGTGAAAGCTTGAGTAATTCTAGAATAGAGATCTGAGAAGGGGTCCTTTACAATTGGTCTACCAAATTATATTGTTTTGAAGATGAAGATGAGGTCTGATTTGGTAGAAAAATCCTTGGGGCACTTCTTGGTAAGGTAATCTTTGATGCTTGGCCCCTAGTTACAACATTAGATGTTGCTTCACTTGTCTTCTCTTTCACTACAATCAGATTTATGGTGTTTTCATCACCACTTAGAGTATTAATGGTGTTATCATAGGTATGAGAAAATTTAACCTTCTCATTACCTCTTTTTTTGTTAGGGTTGGTGTTTGATGATTCCCCCTTTTCATGATTCAAGAAAGGGTTCTTAAAATTTGTATGGTCTTCATTATTTTTAGGCCCTTCCACTTTTAATTTTCCATCATCAATTAGGTCTTGGACAAGATGTTTTAATTTCATGCACTCATTCATTTTATGTCCCTTGTTACAATGGTACTCACAATTATGAGAATCATTCCACCAATTAGTCTTGACTTGGGGTTCATATGGCCTTGATTCAGGTAAGGTAATGATTTTGTTATCCACCAAAGTCCTTAATGCATTTTCCAATGGTTCACCTAAAAAAGGTGAATTTTCTCTTTTGATATGTAGAAAAGAAAGGTTTAGGTTTAGCGACATTGGAGTTATTAAAGGGATTGTTGTTGGTGTTGTTGGGATTGTTATTATTGAAAGGGGCTTTGTTTGTTTGATTAACATAATATGTTGAATTCGCCCCACTTGATAAATTAAAGGGAGTAGCCTTTAAGTTGTGTGCTTCCACAACTCCATCATTCACAAGATTTTTATTATTATTTTTCAACCATAGTCTAGGTTTATCATTGTTATTGTTGGCTCCTTTATTATTGTTATAATTAGATACATTATGATTGTTATTAGTGTTGGTGTAGGGTTTATTATCTTTGAATAATTTTATTTCTCCTCTCTTAACCAACACTTCTTCAATTTTGATCCTATTTTTTATAAGCTTTTCAAAAGTAGGGGGACATTGAAGTTGGAGCCTATAGTTCATCTCCACATTTAGGTTATTCATAAATATCTCCACTTTCTCCTTTTCGAGTATGCTTCATGGATATCTCACGAAGACTATTCTTCACCTTTGAAGAAACCCTAAGAAAGATTCACCATCTCATTGTTTAGTGTCACATAGGTTGAGCATGGTGATCTCATGTTCAATGTTGTAAGAATAATGGGTTACAAATTTGGAGGCTAATTCCTCAAAAGTCTTTATCCCTTGCGGAAGTTTTGAGAACCATTTCATGGCTTGACCTCCTAAAATTCTTGGAAAAAGTCTCATTAGATAAGTTGTATCATGCATAAATTTGATACTGAGAGTGCAAAACTCTCTAAGGTGGTCTTTTGGGTCTGATTTACCTGTATATTTGTCATATTTTGGAAAGACCACATTTATCAGAAAAGGTGCCATAACCAAGATTTTATCAAAATGAAATGGGCACAAGGTCTCAATAGAAAATGGCTTAGGTTCAGCTACCTTCTTCATTAGGTCGATTTGTTTTTTGAACATCTTTAATTGTTTACTCATCGCACCTATCGGATTATCATCTTCCTTGTCTTTCTTAAGTTGATCAATGTCATAATCATGATGAAGTTTTACCCCTACTTGGGCTAAATTTAGGAAATATCTTTTCCTATCTCTTTCTATTAGTTTGTCCATGAATTCAATAAATTCAATGTCTTGAGCCACTGTATTAGCTTTATCTTCAAGTGTTTCTTTAGGCCCTTGATTGGCATTATTAATGTTATCATTGTTTCCTCCATGGATGTAATCATGAAATGTGGAGTTTCTATCCATTGGATCAATTCTCTTTTCAAGAAGATTTGGGAGACTATCCCCTTGGTTGTGATTTATGAAAGAGTTTTGAGATTCAAATTTGGGGACCTCTTTTGCAATGCAAGTACCATCTTCTTGTAAAGATAGTTTGAGTCTATGAGAGCATGTAGAAACTGACATTCAACAAGGTTTAATTTCAAATTGTTTCCCCCAAAATTGGTAATTGTTTTTTTTTTATGAAGAGATTAAAAATAGAAGATGAATTTTCAAATGGATATCTCTTACTTGTTGTATGTATTTTTCAAACAAAGAAATCACAAATACACTTGTTTCTTTTAACCCTCTACACAAAAAGTGTTCGAATTTGTAAGGACGTTATCACGGGTTTTTCATGAAAAAGCACTTCAAGCAATCTACCTAGTTCACAATGTGGTTCATAAACATGGCTCTACAAGGTAGGATTTTCTATTTTAACAAGGTATTTAATCAAGATTCTGTTCAAAATGGACATCAATTTTTCATCCTCCAAGAATTAGGAGGCTTCCCACCACCGGTATGCCAGAGTTTTGCACAATCCCGAAGGACTACTCGAGGAAGTTAGAAAGCTTAACACCCTTTTGTCACACACCACATTAAGGATGAATGCATTTTATTTTATAATGGGTTGGATTATTGTGGCAAAGGCAATTGTATCCCACTTTGGGTTGTCCCTCTCACCGGCCTCGTTAAGGCAAATCTCGGGAGGTGAGCCCACTAAAGATCTAGCATGTTTATATTGAAAGCAATAAAAATGGAATTAAGAGATAGGTTTTGGGAGTTTGATTCACCAAAAGGTGAAGAACATATCCCTATCTATTTCTTGATTCCCAAACACTTTTAACAAATTTCAATTTCCAAAACCCACTAACTAATGGGAATCAAGTATTTCTACTCTTTTCCACAAACAAGGGGTTTGTTTTATTAAGTGCTTGATTTTATCCTTTATGATATTTTGATTACTAGATTTGAACAAAATTCACAAGGCCACAATTTAAGGAAAAATTGACCAAGTTTAGGCTTACCTTCAATCGAAGCTAGCAAAGGCTAGGGGCATTTTTGATGATTTTTCCATTATTTATGCTTACCTAGTGGCCATCATTCCTTCCTTTTCACTTCTCCTCCAACAAATTAGTCAACACCAAGAAGCACAATGAAGAAAAATAAGAACAAATTGGAAATATAACCTTATTTATCAAATTTGAGACAAATTGGTTAAGGTAAATAAATCCAATTTAATGAAGAAAATTTAGATTTATAGGCTTCTACAATTTTCAAATATTGCAGATAAACCTTTGTTTTGTGTTGTGAATTCCCCAAAACTAGCTGAATGTTTGCAATATTCTCCTCTTTGATCTTTTTGGACAAGGCTTTTTCTTCACTATTGAATCTGGTCTCTGGCTTTTTCACTTTTTTATGACCAGTCATCCTGCAAACATGTACAAATCATTTTCCGAATGTTAGATTCTAGAAATTTGCAATTTAATTAAATGCGCAACAGAATCTATTAAATGCGATGTTAAAATGATTGAAAGCATTGTTAAAACTAGCAAATGCACTACAAAAAAATATTGAAAGCACATGAGATTAATTTAAATGCGTTATTTAATTAAGAAAAAGCTGGAGAATAAACTGAAAGTGCCACAAAGTCAGGGCATAGGTGCTGAAAGAAGTAAGATAATATAATAGAAAGATTAAATGCGTTGAAACTCTATGTAAATACAAAAAAATTTGTCATGGATGCGCCGCTTAAAACTTGTACATGCTGGAGAAAGTTTTGTACGCACTGGAGAAACTTGCAGAAGCACTGAAAAACTTGCAAAACAGAGAACAATAAAAGGATTTGCAAGAAAAATTTTACTTCTCTGAATTTAAAAATGAGTGAGGCCTAATGCCCCATGATGGGCATCATTTTGTGTACCAGGATTAGTACCTTCATAGGGTTAGTATCATCAATAACTCAAAATAACAATTAAATTACCACAAATGCAATTCAATTAAGAAAAATTAAAGACGATTGAGCACTCTATGGCTCTCTAATTAGGGATGCTAATGATGAGCTCTCAGCAAGATTCCATTAGTGACAGTCCTAATAAGAGAAAATATGATAAGCAAAGCTAAAACAATTAATTCCAAAAGAAATTAGTCTAATTAGCTCCTAGATTTTCCTTTCTAGCTTAAAATTGCAAGAGGTTTGATGCTTTTCAAATAATTGTGGATGATTATTGCTTGAATTATACCTTGCTTTTATAGATTTTGGCAAGGGTAGGGGTTGTAGTTGATTTGATCATGGTTTGATGAGGGTTGAGTCCATGGTTCCACCTTTGGAGACCATTTAAATATTTTTGTCCTCAAAGCTTGGGACAAGAGGACAAAATGAGTGGACAAGATTCTTTCTCCCTGTGGGTGGTGAAGATTCGATGTGAGCTTGATCCATGTGAGCTTGATTCTCAAATCCTATTGGTTGATGAATTTTCCTCCTATTTGGTGGTTGAGGGAAAATCAGATTTAATTAATTGAATTTAATTAATATCTTTAGCCATGTGTACCCCTTGAATGGGTTGATTTGATTTAAATGAACTATGTAATTAATTAGATTAATTGCACAATTAATTAATTTCATTTGATTTATTTGATTTTAATTGATTTTATGGATTTTGATTTTTAATTAAATTTGATTTATGGCTTGATTACAATTTAGCTTTGATTTTAACTTGATTTGATTTAATTGCTTTTATTTTGCCTTGGTTGCTCACTTGATTGATCTTGTCCATTTTCAGGTGATAACAGTAACATTTTCCACCTAGAGAAGACAAGACACCCTTGATAACATGGTATACTTTCCAAATGTTTTTAATGACAAAAATGTCTTGAATTTGAATTGACTCCCTTATGATGATAAGGGTGTCAATGTATAGCTCTTCTATTCTAGCGGTCCAAAACACACACTTGAATTGATATAATGTTTGATGAGAATTTATCAATCTCCATTTCCCTCAAGAAGTTTAAAATCCATTTGTCATAAAGGTCAATAAGTTGTCTTGGGTAACATGGTGAAAGTCCATGATGCCCATCATTGGAAGCTCATCCAAATTCTTTAAACAACTTTCTTGATCTTATATTAAAAAAAATATTTTATTTACGATAATAAATATGTAAAATATAAATAAATAAAATTATACTAGTTAGATTTAATTTTGATGTTAATTTGATTATATTAAATATCATTAATTCTATTATTAATATAGGATATTCTATTATTAATGTATTATAAAGTCAACATATGTTACATGATTGTTTCACAATTTAGAGTTTTTTTAAATAGTTCTATTATTTAAATTTACTTTTATAATTGTGGAATTGACCTCCATGATTACAGATTTGAATTCTATATGTCAATATATAAATCATTAAAAAAAATGAAATTTATTGATTATGATGTCAAGCATTTATTTTGCTTAATGTTTGTAAATTGAGTTTGAGAAGGGTTACTATCAATACACACCATGTAAGAGTTATAGGTCTAAGATTATTCTATTTTGGTTAAACTTCTATCAATAAGCCAATGATATAGAATAGCGGTCTAACATAGTAAACAATCATGCAATACACGTAGACATATGTAACTATTGATGTTATACTCTTATGATTGTGTCATATATCAAATCTCTATAATGATTTCTATGCAGGTAGTAATGAACTTAAGTGTTTCCTTCTTACAACACTCTAGTATGCAATTTATTATGTATATTGTAACAATACACTTGGTCATTGATAAAGGTACAAAGAGAATAGAGTGTATGTAACATGTAGTGCTATTTGATTTTATATTTTATATAATTGTACAAGTGGATACCAACCCTTTCAAGGGTAAAATTTCCCTAGATAATTCTTCATCAACTACTACCCACTTAAGTGAATCATGGATGAAATTCTAAAAATAACTACTTTACAAATAGACTCTAAAAAGGAGTTTCAAATCAAGCTTTGATTGTGCAAAGATTTCATTTTTTCCTATAATGCAAGTCTAGTCCATGGAAATTTTTTTGTTCAATCAAATAATTAAGTTTTAATTTTACTTATTTTACCTTGACAATTTAAAAGAATGAAGTCATAGATGCCATTATATTATAACTATGTTAGGTCACATATATAGTAGTTCAAGTGTCATGACATGACTCATAAATATGAACCAAAGGTATCATAGATATAAACATGAGGATTGGTTTGTTTAGGTTAAAATATAATACTCATTATCCTTGTATCATCAAAATCCCTATTGGGTGAGGTGAGAGAATACAATAGATAAGTACTCTAAGCATATTCAAAATATTTCAATAATAGTTTATAGAAGAAACATTAACACTAATAAAATAATCTTAATCTAATACATGAATTAAAATCATAATAGAAACTCAAACTACACTATATATATAATACAATATTAAAAAGAAAATTAAGATATATTCAATTTAATTGGTTTGAATAATAATATCTATAGTTTTCTCATCTTTAAGATCCCTAATGGACTATGCCAGAGTTATAATAGATAAGCAATCTAAAATATAAATCAATTGATCGAATATTTATTTTTATTCAAATTTCTAATTTTATCAAATCACAATTAATTGGCATGAAATTTAGATAAAGTTTACTATGGTTTTTATCATGGATCAAACAAGGTTTGACGGGACCCAAAATCCTCTATATAAAATATTGTCATTAGCTAAGCATTAGGAACCCGATAGCCAACCAAAAGCCAAAACAAAAAAAACTAGAAACAAAACAAACAAATAAAAGACAAGTAGAGAACATGTACCTAGATAATATTTCTCATGGCCTCAACTTCCAACTAGGACGTGTCTAGAGAGATTTTCTTCAAGTCTTGGAGATCCTGAGAAAAGTGAACTACAACCCTATTTAGATTTCCCCTAATTGTGCAAGGGACTTTGTTTTCTTCCACATTATCTTTAACTTTCTTCCCCCCAATATCACCACAGATGGCTCAGGTTGGAGTTTTTCAAATTTATTCACCACTATCTGAATGTTCTCTATAGTGTTCTTAGTTACCTTGTGGCTGAAAGTGACAAGGGTACATAGATTATCATTAATAGTTTTGAGTTTATTATCCAAAAAAAAAATTATTCCCTTGAAGTCAAGCCTCATAGTTTCAATATCCTTTATCACTTTCTCTAGCAAGGCAATCAAATATTTTCCTTCAATTTGTCCAAAGGGATATCTTTTTGTTGTTTTCTCTCTAATTGACTTTTTATACCCCTTAGCTTTATATTAATATGATTAATTTCTTGTGACATCCATAATGAGTTAACTGTGGCATTGTAGGCAATAGCCATAAGATCAAGGGGGCTCTCATCCTCAAAATTGAGAAGAGGGACTCCAAATGGAGCTCATGGGGAAAGGGGGATGAACCTCCCTATAAGAATTAGGGGTCTTCTCTTCAGTATCCAAGTCCACATTGACCGACTGAATGTGATGGGAAGAATTGTGATAAGGAGAAGAGTGAGGGGTGGCCTGTTTGGGATTAATCTTGGTTGGGATTTTCTTCTTAAAAAATTTAGGGATAGGTCCCTCCTTGTCAAGAGAAACTGGCTCTGAGTCATCTTCGGTCTCCTAATCATCCTTTTTTGAATATAAACTATCAAACTCCTCTTATTTTTTTAATTTCTCCTCATCCCCTCAAATAGGGGAGGCCCTATTTTTCAATTTGGAAGGGGATGGTTTTGATTTCTAGGACTCCACAATTAATAAAATCAAATCTGAATGCAAAAAAGGGTTTTTAGGGCTTTTACCATTATCTTTAATACTATAAGATAAAGAAGAGATGAGGTAGAAAGGAAATGAAATGTCAATTTTATGGTGGAAATGATTAAGAAAGATGCCAATAAACAATAGTAATTATTTCATCGAGGAATACATTTTGAATGATTACCTTCAAAACCATTTCCCAGAGCTTCTTGATGGAATTCAACACATATCCACTCTTTTTCTTCTTGACGAAAGTCTCCCTTTCATCATACTTGACAAAATTTCCACAAAAATGTCTGAATCCTTCCTACTCCTGAAGAATTTTTTTCCCTTCATTTGAAGATCAATAATAGTGGCAATAAGCTCCTCAGTGACCTCCCACTTTCGTACAAATATATAAACTATTTCATTCTTCCAACTACCAACACAATTTTTAGTAATATTGGGATCAAAGACATGGAGACATTCAAGAAAATGAATAACTTCTCCCTTCACTAGAATTATCCAAACAATGGAGTGGTGCAGGAGAACCCTCAAATCCATCCATTGCAAGCACATCAGTTGGCCCAAATACAAATGGTTAGGGTACTGATTGGATCTTGAATTCAATGTTAACAATAAGTCCTATTTTGTAAGGAAAGGTGACAAGAGGTGTGCTATAAACCTAGTTGTCTATCTTAGCCACTTTGGACAATTTTCTTAAGAAGAGATAGAATAGTCGAGGTGGCCTAGGGAAGGTTGAAATTGTTTATTTAACCTCTCTAAGGTCCTAGGTGGAGTCTAGGATTAGAGATTGGTTAGATTGATTGACAATTGACAACTTTTGCAAAAGTTGTCAATGTTGCATAGTGCAAGTTTTGAAAAAGATGTAAAATTTGAATCCCAATGTTCACAACCACCTCAATTGGTTGGAATCAATTGGGAAAGGTATAGTAAGGTTGAAAAACCTTATTCTAATGTTAGATGGACGATTGGAGAAGTTTTTCATAGTTGAAATCAATAAGGATTCAATTATTTCCTGAGAATCTGACTGTCTTTGAAGTGTACGGATCCCAATGTGTCATTAAAGGACTTTGAAGGTTAGTCTTAAATTTTATATGAATTTTTCAAGTGGTTTGAATTCTTTAAACCAATTAGTTGGAAAGTTATCAAATTTTGAGTGCCCACTGGTCACAGGAAGGCCCTACCTAGGGTTTCGAGACTAATCTCCTCTTTCCAGGAGACTCTACACTGAAAAAAATATAATTCTTGGTGGAAAGAAAGAAGGAAGGATGTAATTTAAGATTTTTTTGGTCTCAGGTCAGGATGCAATCGATGGAGAGCGAACTGATTAAACCCTCTGGACAGGCATCTAGATGTGACTGTCCAGAATTGGAGTTTTGATGCACAACTTGGCCCAGGGGTGGAATGGGGACCTAAATCCTTGGATTTAGTCATTTGGCATGATCCCACAAGTGTTCCAATTGGATTTATTGGAATTTGATTTTAATTTGAGGCACTTCCTTTGTTAAAGTGACCTAGTAGCCCTATTAGGCCTAGGAGGAATTTGGGGACAACAGGAGCTAGGGGATTGATCAAGAGCCCTAACTTGGAGGGTGTTATTGGTAGATGAATTAGAGTATCTAAGGGTGGTTAAGACTTTCTTTGGTGGATTTCCAAGTGGGTTTCCTTCAATAATTCATGATTTCTCCTTGTAGCCCTATATAGACTTTGGGTGTCCAAATAGTGTCTCAGAGTTGTTTTGTGTGGTATTTGTGCTTAATTACACCTTGTTAGAGTTTTAGGTGACTCTACAACACCACCAGGATTGAATGCAAGACCAAGATAACTTCCACAAGAGATTGGCAAGACAATTGCATTAAGATGCAAGAATGATATTATTGATCATGGACATGATTAAAATCTACATAATAGGTCTCCTTATATAGGAAAGGCAATAAGAGACAATGATAAGGAGATGATAAGCTATCACCTATGCTAGGTGTGATCACATGTCCACCAAATGTGGATCATCCTCCATTATGCAATAAAGTATGTGCAATGGATTAGGATGATAAATTGATAAGAGCACGAAAGGTGGATCTCACACACAAAGAGGTATGTGATGACAACTATCACACCTAAAGTGGAAATTCTCCTACACCATGTGCTTGAATGAGGTGCACACTCCTAGGTGTCTCAATCAGTAACTACTATGCAATGCATTATCCTAAGTAAGATTAAGTAAAGTGTAATTAGAAATATTTAATTACACCAACACCCCCCCTTAAATGCAACTTAGGGGAATGCACTTAAACTCACAATGCAAGATGGGTCCCGACAACTAGGCCATGTTAGGTACCCATGTACAAAATTCAATACATGAAATGGATAACTCTCATAAAGTGGAGAAAGAGGGAAAACCTCATGGGAAAAACCCTCCCCCAAAAAGAGAGAAGAAAACAAGATGCATGAATGGAGTGCTCAAGACCCCCCAAGAACTACATACATCATGTATATACAAAGAATTATCCCCCCATAAGAAGGATAGTTGGAGACATGATATCCCCCCATAATGTAGAATCTCCTACAAAAATGGTGAGTGCTTGAAGACAAATTATATTCCAATGACTACAAACAACATTTCTCCCCTTGGGAAGAAGATATACCAAGTACAAATGTAGGAATGCTTCCCATTGTGGATAGGAACTAGGAAGTGGAATCCAAATGAAGTATGATGATGATGTCTTGAACCAATCCATATCCAAATGAAATAAGGAGGAAGATCTCCAAATATGCATCTCTGAAGACTGAATAGGAATCTCCAAGCTCAAAAAATCTATCACAGCATGTGACAAACCAAGTGAAGAAGAAGAATCAAGAATGTCAATCTCCAAAGAATATGAAGAAGTATCTCCAACTGTGATGAAACTATCATCAAAGAGAAGAGAAACCCCCTCAAGTAAGTCTCCCAAATCTGCAATGTGAGACTCCACAAACAATGCACCAATATCTGGCAAATAAGAATCCCAATCAGGAAGACAAATAGATATCTCTTGCAATGACTCGCTGGAACCACCAACAAGAGATGATTGTGTGATCTCAATTGGAGAAGTAGGAGCTACAAGAGGAGCCACTAGATCATCCTCACTCTCAATTTTTGCAAATTCTTCAATCTCATCTATGGTATAATCATCATAGGGAATGTTATATGCATCATCAAGAGGAATGAGGCAATATGAAGAAAGATCATCTAGAAATGGAGGAACATGTGGATCACCAAAAATCTCCCAAATGATTGTCCAAATAATGTGTGGACATTGAACACCTCTAAATTTGGGGTAGATGTCATAGAAGAGACACAAATTTATGCTACCAATAATCAAATTTATAATATGAGCATTCTTTTCTGCCCAAACATATTTCTTCCCTTTTGACTTTGGCTCAAGAATGAGTCCATAAAGACGAGGCAAGAGATTAAGCCATCTACAAAGTGTGATGATTCCTTTTGCCCATGACTCATAATTATCCTTAGTCAAAACTACTGCTACAAGATGTGTTTCATAACCCATAATTACATTAATGATACACTTCTCTCATTACAAATTGAGATCAACAAATTATTACACTCCACAATTAGGCTATAATAGACTTAGATCACTATGCAAAAAACCAAGCTAAGGCTTATGCATTACAAATGAAAAACTAAGCCAATTTTTGAAAGTAATATTTCTGATAATAATCACTGAAATCTAATTCCAGATCTGGAAAATACAAAAAAAATTATGCACTTTCAAAAAAAATTGCACCTAAAAAGAAGTTCATATGAGCTCAAACGAGGCCTTGAAAGTTGCAAAAACTAAGATTTGCAATTTTTAGAAACATTCAAAAACATAGATCTGAAACCACTTGAACTATTGTGTAAATCATGAAATTCTACCCCAAAACAAAAAAAATTGCTCGAAAAAAGGAGTCCAGATGACTGAGATATCGTTGTTTGAAAATTGTCTCTGAAATTATTTTTTCTGAATCGCCGCCGCCGCACTTCCAAAATTCAAATAGCTCTAGATTTGGCCTCAAGTGTCTGATTTGGATGAAACAAAATTTGATTTAGGAGTTTTTGGACCTCCTTAATATGATGCCAACCTCTGATTTGCACCAGCAAGCACCAATATTGACCTGTAATAGAAAGCCACAAACTACAAAACCCCAAATTTTCTCCAAATAGACTATGCAATGGTGATGTCCAAATACCTTTATTCTACACCCATAATTGAATCAAGCCAAGATTGCACTTCTTGAGAAGAGGCCTTCACACCTTGAGAGCTCTGATACCATGTTAGAGTTTTAGGTGACTCTACAACACCCCCAGGATCGAATGCAAGACCAAGATAACTTCCACAAGAGATTGGCAAGACAATTGCATTAAGATGCAAGAATGATATTATTGATCATGGACATGATTAAAATCTACATAATAGGCCTCCTTATATAGGAAAGGCAATAAGAGACAATGATAAGGAGATGATAAGCTATCACCTATGCTAGGTGTGATCACATGTCCACTAAATGTGGATCATCCTCCATTATGCAATAAAGTATGTGCAATGGATTAGGATGATAATGTGATAAGAGCACAAAAGGTGGATCTCACACACAAAGAGGTATGTGATGACAACTATCACACCTAAAGTGAAAATTCTCCTACACCATGTGCTTGAATGAGGTGCACACTCCTAGGTGTCTCAATCAGTAACTACTATGCAATGCATTATCCTAAGTAAGATTAAGTAAATGTAATTAGAAATATTTAATTACACCAACACACCTAAATTTGGTGTTTAACATTGATAGAACCCTTGTTCCATCCCTAGATTAACCAGTTCTAGTTGTGTCATTTTTGTTCCCTTAAGGGTGTAGAAGATTGGATAGGAGATCTTATCTTGTCATTGTGGGTTTTGGGAACTATTTGTCAGAGCCCTAGATTGTGTGGAAGTAGGGGTATTGTGAACCTCAAGGTGATCATTTGGATATAGTTTGGGGCTCTGCTCCAAGTGGTATCAGAGAAACTAGTAGATCTTTGGAGGAAGATAAGTTGCAACCATGTCAGAAGGTGGGAAAGATAATGAACTTCCAAATAGAATGACCAATGCAGAACTACTGAGGGTAGTGAAAGAGCATGATGTAGAAAGGAATTGGATGAGGCGAGAAATGGAAAGGTTTTAGGAGCAACTCAAGAAAGGGCATAGTGGAAACTTTGGAATAGAAGAAGAGGGGAGTGATGAAGAAACCCCTTTGCAAGAGGAAGACAAAGAGGTCTCTGTAGACCAGAGGCTATTGCGGAAGACCTTGAAATCCTTAAAGAGAAGGACCATGGACACTAAGCTTGACCTGCCTATGTACAGTGGGAAGATGGATCCAGAGGAAGTGATGGATTGGATTGATGCTCTCACTAGCTTCTTTGAATGTGAGGAGATACCAGAGCATCAAAAGGTAAGGATAGCAAAATCCAAGTTAAAGGGATTTGCCCTGACTTGGTGGAATTTCACTCAAGAAGAAAGAGTGAAGATGGATAAAAGTTCAATGAGTACATGGAAGAAGATGGTGGCCTTGGTGAAGGAGGCCTATGTGCCTAAAGACTATGAAGTTCAACTTCATAAGAAGAGACAAAGTTTAAGGGAAAAGGAGATGGACATCTCAAGCTATACTAAAGAATTTCATAGACTTACTATGAAGTCTAAGTTGGTGGAGCCAGAAAGTGTCAAACTTGTTAGATACATGCAAGGATTAAGGATGAACTAAGTATGTGGAGGAAATGCTCAAAAGGAAGCATTGAAGGTGGAGGAAAAGAAAGTATGTCTAGAAATTCTTTCAATTGGCATTGAAGGTGGAGGAAAAGCTCAAAAGGAAGAAAGATCAAGGTGGCGAAAGGAAGAGGCAAGAGATATTTTGGCAATAGTGGAAGAGGAACATGAAGTGGAAGATGATAGGCTCCTAAAAGTTTTGAGGAGACCAGTCAAGAGAACTCTTTTAGAGAGGGTAGTTCTAGAGGCCCCTATAGAGGGAGAAGAGGAGATTCAAGGGGAAGGACTGGAGGAAGAAGTTCAGGACCCCTAAGGTGTTACAGATGTAACCAACCAGGGAGCCTAGCCTCAAAATGTCCTGAGAAGGAAAAGAATCAAACAAAGATGAGGAAAAATATGGTCAGAGAAGAAGACAACCAAAGGAGACAATACACTTGGGTCTTATGCACCACCTAAAGAGGGAGTGGCCCTCATGATGAGGAGGACCTTATTGAAGGCTCCTTGCACTCAAGAACCCCCACAGAGGAAGAGCCTGTTTAGAACCACATGCAGGAGTGGAGGTAGGGTGTGCAGACTGGTAATAGACAGTGGATCTATAGACAACTTGGTATCTGAGGAGGCAGTGAAGAAGTTGAAGTTGAGAAGGGTGCCACATACAAACCCTTATAATGTTTCATGGATCACCAAGACCCAACATACTGTCATAGAAGAACAAGCATGGGTGGAGTTCTAACTTGGGAAATACAAAGACAAAGTGCTATGTGACATTGTCCCTATGGATGCCTTCCATTTTCTCTTTGGAAGGCCCTGGTAGTATGATGTGGAGGTTCATCATGATGGGAGCTTTAACACCTACACCATCAATCACAAGGGACAAAAGGTAACACTCTTACCCTGTCTTAAAATGCAGAAGAACATAAGGATTCAAAATTTCTATTTATTGGTGAAAAATATTTTTTGGAGACTCTAAGGGAAGAAAAGACCCCTTTCTATGCCCTAGTCCTTTTTCCAAAGGATGATAGACCCAAGAAGTTTTTGAAGGAGGTGAATCCTTTGAGAAGAGTAGGCCCTCAAGAAGTAGTAGATTTTCTTGAACAATATAAGGACATTGTGACCAAGGACCTACCCAATGAACTTCCCCCAATCAAGGATATAAGCCACAATATAGACTTGATTCTAGGGGAAACTCTACCAAACAAAGTTGCATAAAAGTTGACCTCGAAAAAAAATGAAGAAATGGAAAGACAAATACAAGAACTCCTAGATAAAGGATTGATAACCAAAAGCCTTAGCCCTTGTGCAGTACCTTCTCTTTTGCCTCCTAAGAAGGAAGGCACATGGAGATTGTGCACTAATTCTAGGGCAATAAATAGAATCACAATTAGGTATAGGTTTCCCATGCCTAGAATAGAGGACTTTTTGGACCATTTGGGGGGTGCAAGGTACTATTCCAAGGTGGATTGGAAGAGTGGCTACCACCAAATTAGAATCAGGGCTAGTGATGAGTGGAAGACTACCTTAAAACAAATGAAGGCTTATATGAGTGGAGGGTGATGCCCTTTGGCCTATCAAATGCTCCTAGCACATTCATGAGGCTCATGAATGAGGTGCTCAAACCATTCCTTGGAAAATTTGTCATAGTGTACCTTGATGATATCCTTATTTTTAGTAAGAATAAGGAGGAACATTTGGAACATCTTAACTTGGTCTTGAAGAGGCTGCATGAGGAGAAGCTCTTTATAAATTTGGAGAAGTGTGTTTTTATGCAGGAGGAGCCTGTATACTTGGGATTTGTGATTGCAAGTGGGAACATCAAAATTGACCTTGAGAAGGTAGAAGCCATCTTGAGTTGGCCTTCTCCTAGGACAATGACTGAAGTTAGGATTTTTCATGGGCTTGCATCCTTTTATAGAAAATTCATTATAAATTTTAGTCAGTTGTGTGCTCCTATCCTTGAAACCATTAAAGGTGGGAAAAGGTGTAAGTTTGTGTGGAACAAGGATGCAGAAGAAGCCTTTCAAATGCTGAAGCAAAAGGTAATGGAGAAACCTATTCTAGTATTTACTGGTTTTTAAAAGATCTTTACTATTGAATGTGATTCTTCTAACCTTGCTATAGGGGTTGTCTTGAGCCAAGAGGGGATGCCTATAGCCTATTTCAGTGAGAAACTGAATGAAGTAAAGAGGAAATACTCCTCTTATGACTTGGAACTATATGCCTTGGTCCAGTCATTGAAGAAATGGAGGCACTACCTCCTACCAAAGGAATTTGTTGTCTTCATAGACAATCAAGCCTTGAGTTTCTTGAACAGTCAAGAGAAACTAAGCCACAAACACATGAAGTGGGTGGAGTCAATACAAGCCTACACATTCTCAATCAAACATAAGAAGGGAGTTTCCAACAAAGTGGCAGATGCCTTGAGCAGGAGGACTCTAGTTGTGTAAGAAATCCAACTCCAAAGTGTAGGGATTGATTCATTAAAGGACATGTATAAAGATGATGATGATTTCAGTGATATCTATAAGGTGTGCTCTGACTTTTTTGAGGCTTATCATGTTGAATATGCAAATTATTTGATCCACAATGGCCTATTGTTCAAGGGGCATCAATTATGCATCCCCAAGTGTTCAATGAGTGAGAACATCATCAAAGAAAAATATGGGGGGACATTTTGGTTTGGATAAGACTTTGGAATAGGTAAGGAGGTTTTATTATCGACCTAAGATTCAGACTGAAGTGAGGAAGATTGTGGAGACATGTACAATCTTTCAAAGGGCCAAGGGTGCATCTACTAATGCGGGGTTATACCAACCCCTACCTATTCCTACAAGGCCTTGGGAGAGTTGCAACATGGATTTTGTGATGGAATTACCTAGGACACAAAAGGGATATGATAGCATTTATGTTGTAGTGGATAGGTTTAGTAAAATGGCCCACTTTATCCCTTGTAAAAGTACCATTGATGCATCATCAATTATAAATTTGTTCTTCAAATAAATTGTGAGGATTCATGGCTTACCTCAAACCATACTGTTAGACAGGGATGTAAAGTTTATTAGTCACTTTTGGAGGACCTTGTGGAAAAGGTTAGGAACCAATTTGATTTTTAGCTCTTCCTATCATCCACAAATGGATGGGTAGATAGAGGTTGTCAACAAGTCACTTGGAAATCTACTTAGGTGTTTGACAAAATAGTATGGAGACAAGTGGGATTCAGTCCTACCACAAGAAGAGTTTTCTTTTAATGACTTAGTCAGCGGGAGTACAAGGAAAATCCCCTTTCAGATTGTGTATGGGAAAAGTCCAAGAGGCATCTTGGAACTCAGATAACTCCCACCAAATGCTCCAATCAGTGCTCATGGAGAGGAGTTTGTAGTGAGCATGAAGGAAATACATGACTTAGTTAGGTTGGCACTTGAGAAAAGTGCAGAGAAGTATAAACAAGCCAAAGACAAGCATAGGAGGGATGTCCAGTTGCAGGTTGGAGACTTGGTATGGGCATACCTGAGGAAGGAAAGATTGCCTAAGGGCAAGCACACTAAACTAATCATGAAGAAAGTAGGACCCTGTCTAGTATTGTAAAAGCATGGGTTGAATGCATGAGATAAAGTTTCCCTCACACCTTGGTATCTCTCCTATATTTAATATTTGTGATCTAACCCCCTACAAAGGTGATGTGAATGCAAGTTAAGAAGTGCAAATAGAAGAGCTCGAAGAAGATGTTGTAGGGATACCCCCTCATGAACCAAAGAAACTTGAAAAGATATTAGATACAAAGATCATCAAAAGAACAAGGAAGAATGTTTACAAGAAATCATTGGTCAAATGGTAGGGAAGTCCTGAAGAAGAATCTATATGGATGGATGAGTTGGAGATTTAGAAGCATGGCTCAACTTTGCAAGACCTCATCTCAAGAGGACTTGAGATCAGTGCACCCCAGGAGTACAGTGCAGGAGTGCCCTCAAATCCATCCATTGAAAGAACATAAGTTGGCCCAAATACAAAGGGTTAGGGTACTGATTGGATCTTGAATCCAATGTTAACAATAAGTCCTATTTTGTAAGGAAAGGTGACAATAGGTGTGCTATAAACCTAGTTGTCTATCTTGGCCACTTTCGACAGTTTTCTTTAAGAAGAGCTAGAATGGCTTAGGTGGCCTAGGGAAGGTTGAAATTGTTTATTTAACCTCTCTAAGGTCCTAGGTGGAGTCTAGGATTAGAGATTGGTTAGATTGATTGACAATTGACAACTTTTGCAAAAGTTGTCAATGTTGTGAATGTTGCATAGTGCAACTTTTGAAAAAGATGTAAAATTTGAATCCCAACATTCACAACCACCTCAGTTTGTTGGAACCAATTGGGAATGGTATAATAAGGATGAAAAACCTTATTCCAATGTTAGATGGATGATTGGAGAAGTTTTTCATTCCTGAAATCAATATGAATTCAACTGTTTCTTGAGAATCCGACTGTGTCTTTGAAGTGTACGAATATGTATGTATCCCAATGTGCCATTAAAGGACTCTAAAGGTTATTCTTCAATTTTATATGAAGTTTACAAGTGGTTTGAAGTCTTAAAATCGAGTAGATCAAAACTTACAAATTTTGAGTGCCCACTGGTTACAGGAAGGCCCTACCTAGGGTTTCGAGACTAATCTCCTCTTTCCACGAGACTCCACCATGGAAAAAATCTAATTCTTGGTAGAAAGAAAGGAGGGAGGATGTAATTTAAGATTTTTATGGTCTCAGGTCAGGAGGCAATCGATGGAGAGAGAAATGATTAAACCCTCTGGACAGGCATTTAGATGTGACTATCCAGAATTGGAGTTTTGATGCACAACTTAGCCCAGGGGTGGAGTGGAGACCTAAATCCTTGGATTTAGTCATTTGGCATGATCCTACAAGTGTTCCAATCAGAGTTATTGGAAGTTGATTTGAATTTGATGCACTTCCTTTTTTAAAGTGACCTATTAGCCCTATTAGGCATAGGAGGAATTTGGGGACAGCAGGAGTTAGGGGATTGATCAAGAGCCCTAACTTGGAGAGTGTTGTTGGTAGATGAATTAGAGTATCTAAGGGTGGTTAAGGCTTGATTTGGTGGAGTTCCAAGTGTGTTTCCTTCAATAATTCATGATTTCTCCTTGTAGCCCTATATAGACTTTGGGTGTGCAAATAGTGTCTCAGAGTTGTTTTGTGTGGGATTTGTGTTTCATTACACCTAAATTTGGTGTTTTACATTGATATAACCCTTTTTCCATCCTTGTATTAACCGGTTCTAGTTGTGTCATTTGCCCTTTAGGGTGTAGAAGATTGGATAGGATATCTAATCTTGTCATTGTGGGTTTTGGGAACTATTTGTCAGAGCCCTAGATTGTGTGGAAGTAGGGGTATTTTGAACCTCTAGGTGATCATTTGGATATAGTTTGGTACTCTTCTCTATGGAGTCTTTCTTAACCTCATCACATTTCAAGGGTTCGAGACGGTTTTTTTTGCCCTCATATTGTTGTCGTATAATATCCCTCCCACAGTTTGATTTTCTATATGTTATGATTATTTTATGATGATGAATTATATGTTAGGATATCATTAATGCTTATGATTTGCTAACCCCATACTTGCATGTATATGGTTGGTGTGTATGTTTTATATTTCTATTTGACGTGCTTGATGTGGTTGAGGGATGAAGTTGTAGTTACTTGCTTGCAAGATCCACACAATTGACCGATCCCCACCATTTATTATTTATATTTATATGTGTATGTACATGCTCATCTTTTAAGAAGGTTTGCAGGTACCGAACATCGACTTCCTTGAGTTGCCTGGATGAGTGTGCCCTGTCGCAATATCTCAATGCTAAGAGAGGGGAGATAACATACAGGTCCAATCCCAACCTAAGCCATTAATTATTCTGAAATAATGGACAAGTATATGATTTTCTACTTATCTGAATTCGTCAAAATGATGTAAATTCATGAGACCTTCCTTTAGGCTTGATTATTATATTTTGGTTTAGTCAATTTTGTTTCATGGTTGCATGTCATGTGGTTTGATGTGGTTTTAATGTTAAAATGGATTGAGGAATTAATTAGGATTAATTAAATAAGATTAAATAGTTACACCTTATGATACATTAAAATATTAAATATAAGGATTAAATAATTAATGAGAATTAATTAATTATCTATAGTTAATAAATAATTTAATTACAAAGTCAATTAATTAAATGAGAAATTTAATAATTATTAAATAAAAAATTAAATTTAAATATGCAATCTGATTAAGTGGTTATTAGTTGAGTTGTGTATTTTAAATTAATTAAAATTAAATAATGCAACTTAAAAAGTACTTTGTTATAAAATTAGAACTTAACCTTTTAAAATCAAGTTGAGTTTAAGTGACTTAAAGTTGAGAAAATTAAATAAATAACTCTTTTAATAAATTAAAGTTGATAAAAATAATTTTGGAGTTGAGTTCTTATTTTTGTGATTTGGAATTAGCTACTTTATTGTTTTTAACAGTTGAGTTCTATTTTGTTAATTTGGAGTTGCATTATTTCAACTCTGGTATCTGAGTTTTCTATATAAGAGAGCTAGAAGACCATTTGAGATCAATTCAATCAGGTTTTGAAGAATTATCTCTTGGCAAATTTTTGGAGGATTAAAGTTTTGGTGTTTTTGAAAGCTTTGGGTTTTCAAGATTTGGAATTGATTTTTTATTCAACTTTGTGTATTAAGGTAAAGTTTTAAAATCCTTAAAAGTTCTCCATTGAAATCATTGTCTTCTTCACATTTGATTAGATCTTGTGTGTAAATAATGAGTGTTTGTTAAAAAGATGTGTTTATTAATTGATAATAAAAAATGTTAGGGAATTGTTTGGAGGGAAAATTTGATTAGAGTTTACTTTAAAAGTTTTTCTTCGATTTCTTTTCTATTATGGCCTTCTATGGTTTTGAGGGTTTTGAAAGAGTTAGTTTTTAGAGAAAATGCATGCTTTTGAAATAAAGATATAGATGTGTATGTAAATGATATATTCAGTTGGATGTTAGTGAATGAAGATATATTTAGTTGCATGTTATTTAATGAAGATATATTTAGTTGCGTGTTATTTAGTGAAGGTATATTCAGTTGCATGTTATTTAAGAAAGATATATTCAATTGCATGTTAGTTAGGAATGGTATATTCAGTTGCATATTATTTAAGGAAGATATATTCAATTACATGTTAGTTAAGAATTATATATTCAGTTGCATGTTATTTAAGGAAGATATATCCAGTTGCATGTTAGTTAGGAATGATTTATTCAGTTGCATGTTATTTGATGAAGATATATTTAGTTGCATGTTATTTAATGAAGATATATCCAGTTGTATGTTAGTTAGGAATGGTATATTCAGTTGCATAGTATTTAAGAAAGATATATTCAGTTGCATGTTAGTTATGAGTGATATATTTAGTTGCATGGTATTTAAGGAAGATATATTCAGTTGCATGTTAATTAAAAATGATATATTCAGTTGCAAGTTATTGAATGAAGATATATTCAATTGCATGTTATTTAAGGAAGATATATTCAGTTGCATGTTAGTTAGGAATGGTATATTCAGTTGCATGTTATTTAAGGAAGATATATTCAGTTGCATGTTATTTAAGGAAGATATATTCAGTTGCATGTTATTTAAGGAAGATATATCTAGTTGTATGTTAGTTAGGAATGGTATACAGAGAAAACATTAGTGGCGATTATTCGCCATTTGGCGAATGTCGCCCGTCGGCATCCCGCGATTTGGCGAATAAATTGCCCATATGGGATTGACCCCATCGCCCCGCATTTATGAAGATTGGGTCCATTTCCCGGGTCCATCGCCAAACGCTATATTAAATTTTGTCCATTTCTTGCACATTTTCACCAATGGCATATACGTCTTGGGCACGATATATTTTTCAAATTCGCCTATAATTTCAACGTGGCCCCAAATGGACGGCCTATATTCGCCCATAGTTATATATAAATATTTTTTAGGCGGCCCCAACTTCGCCAGTTATTTTACTGATGTGTGTCTCAAACCGATGGGTTTTCGCCACTTTTATTAATCATACCAAGGTACTGGCAACCCATAATCACCTAGGAAATAACACAAGACGTGTTATCATTACGCTGGCTTCGCCAAATATTTGGACACTGACCTAATACCTCCCGCCCAATTTTCCAAAAGAGATTAGTATAAATACATTCATACATCAGTGTTATTGTACACAATTTAGAATCTTGGATCGGTTCAATTTGATCGATAGTGAATTTCAGACTATCTCACTGTTGAGTCTCGACTGCTTTGGCGAGTCAAAGGTAAGTGATTATTATTCTAAATTTCTATGACTATGTAAACATTGTATATTATAGTTATGTTGTCATTTGTCACTTCTTCAACAAGTAAATATTTTTTTTACATATTTTTATCACTAGGCTGGTAGCCAATCGAGATGTCGAACAAGAATAAGGGTAAGGCTCCGGCAGATGGGGAAAGCCAAGAGAGGCCAACAAAATGCAGAACCTTATCATTGTACTTTGGTCATGGTCGTGGAAATGTTTCTGGCCAAAATAGGGAAGCTAGTGTTACTTCATTACAAGAAGATTTTGAACCTGAGGCTGAACCTTCACGACATATTGAAGAAGTCAGCGAACCTGATATCTCAGATCATGATGAACTTGAAGAATATTTTCAGTTAAATACCCAGAGTAGCCATAATGATATAATCGACTTGGATGAGACTGAGAATGTCAGAAAAGATGATGGTGCAACTGCAGGGAAGAAAAGAAAATCCAAATCAAAGAATGATAGACTGTGGGATATGTCGAGGAATTTTCAAAAAGATTGGGTGTCAACATATCCATTCATTGAACCAGTGCCTAATCCAATTGAAGGGGAACCTCCGATAGAATGCAGATGTAAGATTTGCAGCGTGATAAATAAGAAGGAAAAGAGGTTGCAGCTAAAAATTGACACCATAGAAAAGCATATTGGTAAAGTTTACGAAAAGAAAACCATAGCTGGAGTTTAAAAATCAGTGATAAGATGGAAAACAAAGGAGGAATCTCAGCATGTTAGGAATGCAGAATTATATGAATTTCAGCATAATATAAAGACGAAGCCTAGTGAAGTTAAAGGCTCTATTGAAGCTTGTTTTGGAAAAGCATTGGAAGTAGAACTAATGGGAAAAGCTATTCAGTTAAGTGTTGTGTTTAATATTTTGAGCAGAGGGCGTCCAATGATAGACTACCCATCATTGAGTGCTTTATTACACTTTCTGAAAGTTCGTAACTATCCTAACAGTCACTGGTCAATAAATAGTGGATGGGAATGGGCAAGTTGTCTTGCCGATGTTGAAAAAGAGGATTTGAAGGCAAAAATTAAAGAGTCAAATTTTATTGCATTATCTTTAGACGAGGTCACAACAGTAGACAATACTTCCTGGGTATGCATGCATGTTTATACTATACAAAATTTTGTTCACCAACCTCATCTACTAACTGTTGCTAAAATGAGGGACAATGCGACAGCGGAAAGTTTATTTCAACTATTAAAGAGTTCTCTAATTGAATATGGAGGTATAGATGACATGACCATTGCCAAAAAGCTGGTGTGTGTTGGAGCTGATGGAGCTTCAGTAATGCAAGGCCACAGGGGTGGTCTTTGCACAAATATACAATCTTCTTGTGCACCCTACGTTACTCCCATTCACTGCATGGCCCATAGAATGAATCTAGCTTTTGGAGTTGTCAGCAAGCATGCTCCAGTACAAAAAATTGAAGTTTTAATTAAAGAGATCTACCAATACTTCTGTCAAAGTCCGAAATGATTCAGGGAATTTCAACACTTTGCTAAAGGACTAACCGACGGGAACAAGCTTCTTAAGGATAATGATACCAGATGGATCTCTTTGGATGGACCAGCACATCGAGTTTTTTCAGAATATCAATCATTGCTTGGTCTAATGAACTCAAGTCGTGACGAAGCAGGGCAACCAAAATTTCCTGCGCTGCTGTCAATGTTAAGTAATGTAGAAACACTGTTAACATTAGCAGGTCTTCTCCCCATGCTTGAGGAAATGAGAAATTTAATGAAAAAGGCTCAGCAAAGAGCTATGTATATCGCAGAATATGCTACGCTCCGTAAGTTGACATGCATGACGCTCGATAATCTCTATCATTTATTTGTTGATGAAGTAAAATTTGCCAGCTGGTTGAAAATCACAGATTTGGACAATCTTGATAACTTTTTAAAAATTGGTTCAAACGGGGGGTTATGTGCAGAAGTTCACGGAGTTGAGATACCAATGCACTACAATGCCAGGATCGAGTCTAAGGAACCAGGAAAGAACCCCAGGAGGCAAGTATCAAGTGTTAAAAGGGAAGACTTTACCAAGATCATTGAGTTTGTAACAGCTTCAGTGAAGCACATTGCCTTTGATCTTTCCTCACAGATTAGAGCAAGATTCCCTCCAATCAAACTACTTGAATCCATGGCTATTGTGTTTCCTCATTATTGGCGTATGAACAATACGAAAGATTTCAAAAGTAGGCTACTAACTTTGATAGATCATTTTTGTAAAACCAAAGAGTTAGATGGAGTAACTCTAAATGGAATTTTAGATGCAAATCATTTGAGAGAGCAATCAGCTCATTTTTCACATACAATGAGGGAATAATTTAATCTTATGGAGAACCCTATGGAAGATGGATCGGTAACAAGGCTTTGGAAAAACCTAGCTGAGAGTGAATTGTTGATTGATTCAATATCAGAATATTTCAAGCTTGTTGAATTATGTCTAACCATGATATTGGGGTCGGTGGAGGATGAGAGAGTTTTCAGTGCTTTGGGATTCCTAAAGTCAAAGCTAAGAAACAAACTTGACAAGAATTTGGAAAATTGCTTGAGGCTCTATACATCCAGGTATGAAGTCAATACTTTTCCTTACGAAAGGGCACTGAAATTGTGGAGGAAGAAATGTCAGAGAAGAGGGGTGGGCAACATGTCAAACCAAAGTGGGAGTGGGAGTGGGAATGCTAGAGACAATTATGTCATTGACCGGGACCCATGTACTGGCATTGGTACTGCTAGCGGTGAACATCAGTTAAGCGGAGGTATGCAGAGTGAAGAAAACATATCAAAGAACCAAGGAAGCTATGAAGTTGATGCTGATGAATCCGACAATCTCAATGATGATATGGTGTGGCAGCTTGAAATTGAACCGTTGTAGAAGTAGCACTGAAGAATTAGCATGTCCTAGGTATTTATTAACTTTTTCCCTGAAGTCTACTGTCAGTTTATGTATTTCATCATCAATCATGCATATCCCAATGTCAAAAACATGAATGTGGTTGATAATGTCATCAAGATTCAAGATTCAATTCCACAATTAATAATTATTAATGGTTTTCATTCGCAATATTCAGCTAATATGGTACAATTCTTGTAGTTTTTTCATTATTTTGTTTGACAACATAGCAATTCATATGTTACAATTCTTAGAGTTAGAAATACTCATTCTCATTAATTTAATTACAAATATGATACAATGTATCCATTCATTGATCAATACTAGTAAGAACACAACTCTCTGATTCTGTTTACAAAAGTCAATGACTCAATTCCCATTGGCAATTTAGTAAGCCAATGACCCTGAATTCCCTTTTATAGAAACAAGGGAGCAACAATAGCTTCAGGTCGATTTGCCTAATGTGAAGTCTCAAAATCTAAATCAATAAGACAACTACAAGACTACAAGTCTACAACATCTCTACAACTTTAGTTGTACATTTCTGCATTTGACAGGCCGGTTTAGTAAATTAGCATAGGCAATATCATCTGCAAGACTGCAACATTGATCCTATTCAAAAAGAAAAGTTCAAACTTGTTACTTTAAACTCAATTCTAGAGTCTAGACTGTAGTATGTAGGATAATATGAAAGATATAGAGATGATTGAAACTGAAAGTACTTTCACATACTATGATTCAAGATGATTCTGTAAGTTTCTGTAGTATGCTCCATTCTTCTTCGGTTGGAAGGGCAAAATTTTTGATGGTATGGTAAATGACCTGCATTCTCGTCAGAATTCCATACTTGGAAGAGCGAGTTTTAAGCAATGTTCCTTCTATTAGTGCATGCAAATTTGTGAATGTTTTGATGCACTTTGCAATGCCTTCATGAGTTCTGCCCTGAGGAAGGTTGCCTAAATCAGAGGTTATTGTGTCCTCCAACTTTTGTTTGTAGGCTTCTCTTCCAACGAAACCCGTTGTTGACAAATCAAGTCCAGGACTCGGTAAACCAAGAGATATCAATTTGGTTGTTTTATTGTTCATCTTGGTGAGCTTTGGCCCAAATAAAGTAAGAACTTCTTCTGCTTCTGTTAGTTTCTGACATTTATGAAATACAGAGGTCGCCTTTATTATTGAACCAACGCGGTCCTGAATTCCCTTGCTTGCCAATTGCCTGTCAGCAGTGCTGTTGATTTCTTGCATAATCTACTTTGCAGTTTTCTGTCTCTGACCAAAACTTTTGTTCTCCTCAAGTTGCTCTTTCAGCTTCTCAAAAACATTTGTAAGAGATTCATAGAGTTCAAACCAATCACACAACCTATCAGCAAAAGACTTTATTTGCCCCCAGAAGTAATTTTTTATTTGTTGTACTGTATTATTTACATGGTCATTCAAGAAGTTTTCATAATTTTTAATAGTATTATTTGCCTTCTTTAGGTCTTCTTTCATTTCTGAGTACTAGTGTTCACTATGTTTTCTTATTTGCTCTGCTTTCTCTTCCCAGTCTTTTGCTTTCTCTTCCCATTCTTTTATTTTTACTCTCTCATTTTCCAATTCTTTCTTTAACTCATTGTTTACCTGTGCAGCATTCTCCAAGTTTTTGTATAAATTTAATAAAGAGGTTTTTTCATCCTGAAGTTTTTTATCCCTTTTTTCCAATTTTTCCCTCAAAGTTTTCAGTTCTGCGTCCATATGTTCTTGTTGTTCAATTGCTTCTTTAGAGCCAGAGGATGAATTTTTTATCCTTTTCTCTAATTCTTTGCACCTGTTTATTGCTACTTTCTCACTTGCCTTTACATTTGCCAGGTCTGCCTTTAACTTATCTATTGTGCCCTGAAGCTTTCCTTTCTCTCTCTCCAACTTCATCACTAAACTGTAGACCACTTGGTTGGTCATTTTGGACACATTTATCTTGTCCACATTTTTAATTTTGGATAAATCCATTTGGAGGGTGCTAACTTGAAATTCAGATGGATCTAACTGACTCTCTGGTGGATTTTTATCTCTAGCTGGGGGCATAACAACCATGAATTTCATCGTATCTTTATTCGGGTCATATGTGGTTAATAACTTGTTGGATGCAGGTTCTGCACCACGAGCTGCAGCAATTGCTTCCATCTTCATTGTCTTACTATTTTGTCTATTCTTGTTTTTTGATTTTTCATAGTTAGTTACAAATTCATTGTAATGAAAATTAGGATTTTGTGAGAGAATTGAATGTTTGAATGGTGAAATAGTACTTGCACTGATGTACGAGCTTCCACCAATACCATGAGGATTACCAACACCTAGACCCATTACAAGTGGGGTTTGTGGACTATTCTGAGGATTTTGTCCTGAAGGATGGGCAATTGTTGGACTCACAGTCACCATTGGCACTGTTGTACTAGTACTACTACTAATATTTGTCATAACCTTTTGCTTCTTTACACTTTCTTGACCTTCGGGACCAACCTTTTTTGCATCTACATATTTATATAATATCCTTTTCGGACCACTACTTTTAGTTGTACAAATGATATTGCCAGCTGTGGGAGTGACAATTGATTCAGATTGAATCTAAGTGCTTGGAACAGCTGGAAGTGGAACTCTATTTGAAGCAGAAACAGATGGAATTAACTGAGTTGAAACCAATGTGAATGGAATTGACTGAGTTGATGATTGATCTCCATGCCCAAGGCCTGGTTTCTGACCATGTTTTGGTGCTACAGCTGGTGGTTCAGGTGCATGCCAAACCCCTTCTCCACTGGGACCCAGACCACCAGAACCTTGGTAGCCCATTTTTTCTAGAATTTCTGCCCCTTTGCTATATAGAAGTTTGGTGGATGCATCAACTCCTCTCTTAATTGATGTACTGGATGAGGGATTCAAAGAATCCTGGTCATCATAATCATCATCATTATCATTGTGATATGCTTCAGCTGGATGCTCCTTATTCCACAATTCGTTAAACATTGTATCCTCTTCCACCTCATTAAGATCTGCAGAGGTCTTTGGCTCACCGAGATTCTTCCTCATTTCCCAAAATTCCAAAATTTTGGTTCAACTCCATCTAGCATCTATACATTCATTCATTAGCTCTTTTGGAATACGTTTTGTAGATGGTTTATTAGCTTTCTTGTAGAAATTGGACGATGTCATGGCCTGTACTTTTCCTTTCTGTTTGTGCAATGCCATTATTTGTGATGACAATTCTTGTATTGACATATTATTTTCAGCAGCATATTTCTCCATCTATTTTTTGACCTCCTCCCAAGAGTCCATGTTTTTAAAATTTTCAATCAAAGGCATACTTTCATGTTGATATTTGCTTGCAGAGTTCCCATTGTCTTTAAACCTTGCTCCAATTATGTTCAGTGGATCATACTGCCAGTGAATGTTAACATCAAATCGAAAAATTAAAAAAAAGGCTTCTACCACTTTGAATCCTCTTCTCTCAAATGCGAACCCTCCAAAGTAGAATGGCAAGGAGGGAAATATCATTTTCTTTTGCTGACCATTAAAGAGTACATCTGTGCTCTCCATTTGTCGTACATATTCCAATGCAAATACCCTCTTTGTTACATGTATTGGAAGTTTGTAGGGTTCTACCCATGAACCGTAAAACCTTAACACAGTGTACTCTTCCATTAAGTACCAGTCAGCCAATTGTAGTTGACTTCTGAGTTGAATGCAATTTCTACAAGTAACAGGCAATCTAGGCATTGGAGTGCCTGTAATTTTATGGTACATTGGTGCCAAAAAGAAGTCTACAAAATTTTTGTAGTTCCTTCTGTTATCAATCATCCTTATCTGAGGTGTCCACTCATATATTGGATTTTGGCCTTCAGTCAGATTGCAAAGCTTGTTTGCCTAAAATAATGCACGATGCTTTGCTAGGAGAAGATAGCACAAGTAGGTTGTGAATCTAAATGTCTTCTCTGAACCTCTTTGAATCATTAGTAATTGATCTTGCATGCAACGAACAATGTGCTCAATAAAACAATATTTTACTGGTTCTCTTTCAAAATGAATATGATAAAGCATTTCAAGAATGCCGGCACCCACTTGTTTGTTACTATCCAATCCCAAACAAAATGCTAGCAAGGAAATACTGTCCTGTGCCCATGGCACAAAAATTTCATAATCATAAGGAGGCCTATGATCTGAACTCAGACTACAACCGCTTGTTATTCCTCTGATATAAGAATCTCTTTGTTTTGCATCTAATTTTTCATAATCCTCTGCCAACTTTCCCAAGTCAATGTGTACGTTTGAGTGTTGTTGTTGAAACCCTAGGTTCAACAGACTAGCAAATTCACTCTCAGTTATGGACAAAATTTCCTCCTGAGTATTTTTATTCACAATTGCTTTTCTATTTTCATCATAATTTTCGGCGCAGAGCATAACAATTTTTGGGCAAGGGAATACTTGAGGTAACGCCATGTGTGCCGACCCAGCTTCCCACGGTGCAATTTTATTTGCAGTTGCATTTACCCTAGGGTTAAATGAATAAAATTTTGAAGCCTTATTTGGATTGTTCCACTTGTTTTCAAGTGAAAATCTAATCTCCATTATACCCTTATTTCCATGAATAACAGGATCATGTATATCATGGAATAAATCACTGAAACCTGGTGTTTTAAGCATATTGTGGAATTCTATTATTTTTCCCATCGTGTTATTCTTGGTATTTGTAGCTACAAGCCTACATGGGTGATTCAAAATTAAAACCTAACAGACTAAAAAAATTTTATATAATATAAACAGTAAAGTTGTAAATCAAGAGACTTGAAAAATTTAAAATGCAAGACATAGATTTTCAGGATTTTAGTAGTTACACTTACCCGTTGACGTTCACGTTGCTCTTAGTTTTGATTATTGCAAAGAGCTGAGAGACTTTGTAGTTTGTTGCTTTCCTCAGACCTCAATCCTCAACCTAGAAATTAAGAATCTGTAACTTTGTTGTGCTGTAAGTTTGTAAATTGTAAGTGGAATGTGATTATGTCAATGTGTTAACTGAGCAGTGACACGTGTCATGATTCCGGGACGCGTTTCAAAAGATAGGGTGTCTTTTTCCTTTCAGCCCGAAACTCAACTTCAGTCGTTGATCTATAAACATCCAACGGCAATGGTGAATGGTGTGGTACTGGTGGCCCCGTGGGTCGTGGGTCCCATTAACTAGGCTAGTTAGGATGACTCACATCACGAGTCAGACGTGTCAGTGTCACGTCATCACCAAATTGAAATGACATTGTTATTTGTTGGTCGACTGAGGAGTTTAGTGACACGTGTAATGATTCTGAGACGCATTTGAAAAGATAGGGTTTCTTTTTCCTTTCAGCCCGAAACTCAACTTTGGTAGTTGATCTATAAACATCCAATGACAATGGTGAACGGTGTGGTGGCCGCGTGGACCGTGGGTCCCATTAACTAATCTAGTCAGGATGACTCACATCACGAGTCAAATGTGTCAGTGTCACGTCATCACCAAATTGAAACAACATTATTATTTGTTGGTCGACCGAGGAGTTTAGTGACACGTGTAATGATTCCGGGACGCGTTTGAAAAGATAGGGTTTCTTTTTCCTTTCAGCCCGAAACTCAACTTTGGTCGTTGATCTATAAACATCCAACGGAAATGGTGAACGGTGTGGTGGCCGCGTGGACCATGGGTCCCATTAACTAATCTAGTCAGGATGACTCACATCATGAGTCAGACGTGTCAGTCTCATGTCATCACCAAATTGAAACGACATTGTTATTTGTTGGTCGACCGAGGAGTTTAGTGACACATGTAATGATTCCGGGACGCGTTTGAAAAGATAGGGTTTCTTTTTCCTTTCAGCCTGAAACTCAACTTTGGTCGTTGATCTATAAACATCCAACGACAATGGTGAACGGTGTGGTGGCCGCGTGGACCGTGGGTCCCATTAACTAATCTAGTCAGGATGACTCACATTACGAGTCAGACGTGTCAGTCTCACATCATCACCAAATTGAAATGACATTGTTCAATGTCATTTGTTGGTAGACCGACGACCATGCGAGGTGTTAAGTGACATGTGTCATGATTTTGAGACGCGTTTGAAAAGATGGGGTTTCTTTTCCCTTTCGGCCCGAAACTCAACTTCGGTCGTTGATGTATAATAATCCAATGGCAACAGTGAATGGTATTGGTGTACTATTTTTTGTAAGTTGAACTATATTTCATATTTTATGATGTTACAAATTATAAATATAAGATATAAGTTTTTTTCATTTATATATGTTTAAATTATACTATGTTAGTTTACCATAATAAGAGTTAAAAAAATTACATGTGAAAAGTAATGTTCAAATTCTATATTATAATTTGTGAATATTTTTTAATGGAGAGTAATTATTTAAGTATTTAAACATCAATCTCATTCGTAGAGACATAATTGTACTTCAGACTATGTAATAAATTAAATGTGGGAGACACCATTTAAATTTTTTTATTAAACTACAGTTTCAATTAGTGAAGTTTAATTGTAATAGATATCTGAAGGAGGATATTTGTCAGTTATTTTATATATATTAAAATAAATATAGATAAGCTAGTCTACAGATAACTGATAAAGCATTGAAGCAAGTAATTAAAATATTGCAATCATGGTTACAGAGAAGTATAAAATATTAAAAACCATTTTTGCAATCACGGTTACAGAGAAGAAATATTGCAATCACGGTTACACAAAGCACAAATTGAAATGAGGTAAAGCTTGCAAAATTTCCATTGTATTTTTCATAAAATTATATTTACATTCTCGACTTCATACTATGTCTATAAACAAAAAGAAATATACTCGACTTGATACTATGTCTATAAACATATTATATTTACATTCTCGACTTGATACTATGTCTATAAACAAAAAAAAAAATCGTAAACGACTACAGTACCAGTACCAGTACCAGTACAAGGTAAGCTTTTAATATTTATAAATAAAAAAAAATTATAAAGAAAAATCAATTGCGCCCTTCTGTGTAGAATTCTGCAGAGAGGATTAGTTGCATGAATTTGTCGAGCCACACAAATTGCCCCGCTTGAGTCTCCTTTGTGTCAAGCTCAAACCACTTATGGAGAAAACCCCTGGCAATCAACGCCCATTTCCTATGGCGCTTCAATTGCCCAGCAGTCAGGCACAAAAGAAAAGGTTGCATGGCCACATTTTGGCCTGGGAGGAGAAGCTTGTGTATTTGACTTGCCATAGGGATCCCCACCCCTAATTCAGCGAAGGCGACAACTTGAACGTCGTCCCCCAGGTATTCCTCTTTGAATACCCTCCTCAGCAGCATCACCATGTCAACCTTCGGTCCTCCAAGGTCCAGAAGGGAAGCCAAAAAATGAGACGTAATGTCCGTGGCTACCCGGTACCTATCTTCATTGTCAAGAAACTCTCGGCCCAACACCATTCTGACAGCCTCTGTAACGAAAGGCCCACCATCCTTACAAATTGATGCTAAAAATTCATCAGAAAAGGAACCCAGAAAGGCCTTCTGGGCCTCCTCAGAAGTGCATCTAAGACAAATGGGAGTGTCCATCTTAGATTACTTGCAGACTGTAAAACTTAAAATAGTAAAACTAGAAAATTTAAAAACAAATTACTTGCAGAATGCGTCCCTGCAGACCCTAAACAAACAATCAATCAATGTCGATGAATAATGAAGCTAGATCGTCTATAAATAGCCCTTGAATCCTTGATCATTACTTACCAATCAATTATTTCTATCTTAATGGTATTAAATACATTGTCCTCGATATGCCTCTAAATCTTGCACAAAAATCTTTTCCCTAAATACATGCGTGTGAGAATTGAAAATTTTGTCCTTAATCTTTCACATCTGGCAGTAAATCTTTTCTATCGATAAAAAAATGTCAGAAATCGGCTGTACAATTTGGGAAGTGGTGTGTGGTAGCCAAAGAATGTCGCTGTCACTGACATGGCATTTAATTCTTTCCCGGTTAAGTGCTTTTAATACTCTGTAGACAACTTACCTTGATACATGTCAACATTCCGGTGACTACCTCGACAATTCTTCTTCCTTCAAGAAATGTTGGCCGAAATTAAACTTCAGCCATTGATCTTGGATCATCAGACGGTCTAAGTTCTCAAATAATACATTTAACATAATTACAGTGGTAGTGGCAAAGATTATGGTAGTGGCAAATAATCTATTATGCTTCCATAATATAAGGTCAAACAACCACATCTTTAAACCATCACTTGCCAGTTGCCAATAATTTATGTATGTTAGGTATGCTAGGTTAGGCTACTTATTTCCCATCTTTTGAAAATCACCAATAATTTATTTATTTTTCCATAATTAACGAATGATTAGCCAATACAATTATTTTTTCACCCTTCAAAAGAAAAGTATTCGCCTCAAATATTAAAATTTTTTACTTGAAAAGAAAATTATTCGCCTCAAATATTATAATTTTTTACTTGAAAAGAAAATTATTCGCCTCAAATATTATAATTTTTTACTTGAAAAGAAAATTATTCGCCAGCAATTTATGAAATTTTCAATCCGGAGGAAAAAAATCGCCAATACAAACTATGAAAAATTGTGGATTTGAAAAAAAAAAATCACCTAGATTAAAACAAATTACCCCCTAAAATAATGTTCGATTTGCCAAGACTTTACACTTTTTCCTAAAAGGGGGTTTCTTAAAGTTATCCCTGATGGTATATTCAGTTGCATGTTATTTAAGGAAGATATATTTAGTTGCATGTTAGTTAGAAATAATATATTCAATTGCATGTTATTTAAAGAAGATATATTCAGTTGCATGTTATTTAAGGAAGATATATTCAGTTGCATGTTAGCTAAGAATGGTATATTCAATTGCATGTTATTTAATGAAGATATATTCAGTTGCATGTTAGTTATGAATGATCATATATTCAGTTGCATGTTAGTTAATGAAGATATATTTAGTTGCATGTTATTTAATGAAGATATATTCAGTTGCATTGTATTTAAGGAAGATATTTTTTAATTTCATGTTAGTTAGGATGGTATATTCAGTTGCATGTTAGTTAGAAATGATATATTTAGTTGCATGTTATTTAAGGAAGATATATTCAGTTGCATGCTATTTAAGGAAGATATATTCAATTGCATGTTAGTTAAGAATGACATATTCAGTTGAATGTAGTGGTATTCTATTTTTAGAAATAAATAAATAAATGAAATTCCTACATGAGAATTCTTTCAAAAAAAGAAAATAAGAATAATAATGCTATATAATTAAATATTATTTGATGAGAATTTCATAATGATGTGTTTATTATTGGAGTTTTTTGGTTTCTGTGTTTGACTATTGGTATAGGTAGCATTATGTTGGCTTCTAGAAATTGTTACCAGAGGCTTGATGGTGCAGGAGCACCTAGGCTCACTCCCAAGCATGTTTGTCATTTTGGCTTGTACTGACCTTAGCCAAGTTAGTAGGTTTGTTTTTTACCTTAGAAGGTCTTGAAAGAGTGTTCCTAAGTGGATTAGACTATGATAAATCCATCCTAGATGTTTAAAGCTTTCTAGTGGTTAGTGTTAGTCTATGCCTTAATGGGAAAATGGATGTAAAAGTGTCCAAAAGTCTTCTAGACTTAGCATGGATCGGAAAAATGCCTTAAAAGGCTTAAATGATGTTCCTACATCATTTAACCAGGCTTAGTGGTCATTAAGGGTAGTTAAGAAGCAATAATGAAAAGTTGCTTAAATGTTGTCATGACAACATTTGCATTTTTGGCAAATGCTGCATGCAACATCGACAACATTGATCCCATTCGGAGTTAAGGGATCTAATCAATGCTTAGTGGCCTAAAATCTAGGAAAGGGCATATTTTAGTTGGAATATGATCCCACTTCCCGAGGCAAGTTGTAGAGAGAAGTTTTTGAGTTTGAAAATAGAATGTGTGTTCAGATTTACAGTGACAATCGATTGGTTTTGAGTGTAAGAGTGAATACATGTATTGAAGAGCATAACTTAGTGATAGATTTGTTTTGTGTGGTTAATTTAAAGAGTTTTTCATTCAGTGACAGAGTTGTTTTGAGTTCAATAGGATAGAGTTTAATAAATCAATTTGTAGATAGTCTAGTTGCTGGTGTTCACAGGGTAGTTTTTGGTTTCATGGATCCCCCATAGAATCCAACTATGGGAATCATTAGGGTTTGGATAGATATGGTAGGGGAGCCTTTTTACATTGTATATATATAGGGAGGAAGCATGAAGAACTAGATGGCCATTTTTAAGGTCATGCCCTAGATGAGACTGGTGTACCCAGCTAGGTGCATGACAGAGAAGTAGTGTGTGTTTGCAGAGGAAAGAATGCAAGCACGAATGGAGTATGGTTTCAGATAGACCATAGATATAGTGTATCCTGGTAGTGATATTAGGCATTGGCCAATCCTCTAACCTAGATTTCTAGCAAGAAATTAGTAACCAGCTTAAAAATAGCTCTATTAGCCCTATAATCTAGGAATCTACTCTATGGAGGCCCTAGAACCCTAAAACCTATAAAATATCTAAGGTCTCCCAAAAGGGTATCCAAATGTCAAGTTAGTTTTTGAGGTCATTTGGAATTTTTTAGAAAGAATTGAGAAAGGTACCATGTCTAGGGCTACTAGAAATCACTAGGCCTCATAAGTCAAGGGCAAGCTAGATTGTGAACCTGATGGAAAAGATCTTTGAAACCTATTAAAATGAGATCAATGGGAATACAAAAGGATTTTTTAATGAAGAAAGGACCCCCTGCAGCACTTGTGACAAGTTATGGTAAAAGAGCACTTGGAGTTAACCAAGGAGTAGGGAAACATTGAAGTAGTCTAATTGGTAGTTATCCTTCAAGGTGAAGCACAAAGAGATTGACTAATAGAAGTGAGTTGGGATTAGTCTTAGGCTAGAAGAGAAAAGGCTATTGAAGTCCTAGAAGAGAGTTTGGGGCTTTTGAGAAGATAGGACAAGGTCGGTCTTAGAGAGGAGTTTTTGCAAGCACACCTAGGAGAATATCTATCGGATTGGTATCAGAGCCATTTTGATTTGGCTTGTGGTGAATGTTCCAACTAGAGGATTCAGTAGGAGACTCTACAATGGTGACCAATGCTGAGTTGGCAAAGAAAGTGGAAGAGCAAGAAGAGGAGAATAGATTACTCCGATATAGACTGGCTCATCTAGAACAAAAAGTGGATGAAGTAGATGAGAAGGTCGAAGAAGTGAAATATAAGATAGATGGCAAGAAAAAAGAGATACTTTTAGAGGATTAGGTCCCTGAAGTAGACCCAATCCTAGCTGAAGAACCCTTTTTGAAGGCATTGAAGGCCTTGAGTGGAAAGGCACTAGAAGCTATTCCAATTTTCAATGGAAAGATGGAATCAGAGATAGTCCTAGATTAGATTGAAGGACTAGAAAACCATTTTGAATATGATGGTATCACATAAGCTCAAAAGGTCAAAGTGGCTAAGGCTAGATTGAGAGGCCCTGCATTCACTTGGTGGAAATTTATCCAAGATGAGAGAGAGAAAGAAGGCAAGAAGCCTATTGCTACATGGAAGGCAATGGTAGCTAAAATCAGAAATGCTTATGTGCTAGAGGATTATGAAATCCAATTGCATAAGAGAAGACAAAGTCTTAGACAAAAAGAATTAGATGTGAACTCCTATACTGAAGAGTTCCAAAGGCTTTGCATGAGGTCAAGAGTTATGGAAGATGAAAAGGTGAAGGTAGCTAGATACCTTAATGGTCTTAAGTGGACTATACAAGATGAGATGAGTCTACTAACCCCTGATACTGTTCAAAAATGCCACCAAATAGCAGTGAAGGTAGAGGAGAAGTTGAGAAAGAAACAAGATTCTAGCACTACTAGAGGTAGAGGCAAAGGAAGAGAAAATGGAGGATAGAGAGGTGGATATGGTGGAAGAAACTCAGAGAACAGGCCTCAAGGAGAAACCAAACTCACTAAGCAGCAAGAGGGGAGTTCAAGTAGAGGGAGTTCCAATTGAGAAAGAAGCTGCAACAAAAATTGGAGAGGAAGAAGCAATAGCCAAGGCAGATGTTCTTACTTTTCCACTATGAAATGTTATCACTGCAACCAAATGGGACACCCTGCATATCGGTGTCCAAAGAAAGGCACTACTTCCCAAGGAGGTGACAAAAGAGTAAATTTTATTCAAGAAGAGACTAGTGGTGGAGTAAAACACCCTGAGGTACCCTTAGAATTAGAGGAAGGTGAGAATCTAATGATGAGGAGAACTCTGATTAAGGAGCCAGTGAAAGAAGAACCAAGTCAAAGGAGGTCACTGTTTAGAGTGAAGTGCAAGATGATGGGAAAAGTTTGTAGAGTCATTATAGAATCAAGGTCTACTGAAAATATAGTGTCAAAAGAGGCAGTCAACAAGCTGAAAATGAAGAGGATACCACATAGCAACCCATACAAAGTTACTTGGTTGAACAAAGAACAACATGTCCTTGTCAATGAACAAGCATGGGTGGAGTTTTCAGTTGGGAGGTATAAGGACAAAGTACTATGTGATGTATTACCTATGGATGCATGTCATCTACTCCTAGGTAGACCATGGCAATTTCATAGGCAGACCATACATGATGGAGCGGAGAATTCATATTCTTTCAAGAAGAACAATGTGACTTTCAGATTCAGTCACTGTTAGAGGATGGAGAAGCAAAGTCATCGGGCCCAAATGTGTTAATGGTAAGTGAGATGGAGTTTATAGACACCTTAAGCGAAGGATAGGGAGTAGGCTTTGCACTGGTGTTGAAGCCAAAGGAAGTGAACTTTGACAAGACATTTAAGAAGCCAGAATTACCTAAGGAGATACAAGACATGTTGCAGAGATATGAAGGCATTGTCAGTGATGGACAACCATCGACCCTACCCCCTAAGAGAGTTGGAAGTCATATGATAGACTTCATCCTTGGAGCTACCCTTCCTAATAAGGCAGCCTATAAGATGACCCCTCAACAAAATGAGGAAATAGCCAAGAAAATTCAAGAGCTCCTAAACCAAGGTCTCATTAGGAAAAGTATCAGTCCTTGTGTCGTACCCACTATCTTAGCACCTAAAAAGGGAGGAACTTGGAGACTATGTACTGACTCAAGAGTAATAAATAGGATAACCATTAGGTATAGGTTCCCTATCCCTAGGATAGAAGACCTAATGGACTGCCTAGGAGAAGCTAAATACTTTACTAAGATTGACCTAAAGAGTGGTTACCACCAAATTAGAATCCATGAGGGAGATGAGTGGAAGACAACCTTCAAAACCATAGAAAGTTTGTATGAATGGCTTGTCATGTCATTTGGGCTCTCCAATGCCCCCTCCACATTCATGAGGCTCATGAATGAAGTCCTCAAAGACTACATTGGTAAATTTGTGGTAGTGTACCTACATGACATAATAATCTATAGTAAGACCAAGGATGAACATCTCAAGCATTTGGAGATCATTTTCAAGTAGCTACATGAGGAGACGTTGATGATAAATTTGGAGAAATGTGAGTTCATGAGGCAGGAGCTAGTGTACCTTGGGTTTGTATTGTCTCTGGCAATCTAAAAATGGACCCTAGCAAACTGGAAGCCATTCTCAATTGGCCTACTCCAAGGACAACAATAGAGGTAAGAAGCTTTCATGGTTTGGCTTAGTATTATCGGAAGTTTATAAAGCAATTTAGTGCTATTTGTGCTCCTATGCTAGACACTATTAAAGGTGGAATGAAAACTAAATTTGTGTGGAATGAGCAAGCTAACCATGGGTTTGAGTTACTAAAGAAGAAGATTGCTACTCAACCAATCTTGATTTTTCCAAGCTTTGAAAAGCTATTCATAGTGGAATGTGATTCTAGTAATGTAGCAATTGGTGTTGTCTTGAGCCAAGAGGGAAGACCAGTGGCTTTCCATTCTGAAAAACTAAGTGATGATAAGAAGTACTTTTCTTATCACTTAGAGATGTATGCTCTAGTCCAAGCACTAAGAAAGTGGAGGCACTACTTGCTTCCAAAAGAGTTTGTGGTCTTTTTTGACAACCAAGCATTAAGCTTCTTGAATTCACAAGATAAGCTCAGTCATAAACATATGAAATGGGTGGAATACCTACAGGCCTACACCTTCAACATCAAACACAAGAAGGGATTGAAAAATAAGGTAGCAAATGCCTTAAGTAGAAGAGCTCTAACTCGTCAAGAGATACAACTGCAAAGCATGGGTATTGACAACTTCAAAGACTTGTATGGTGAAGATGATTTTGCAGAAATCTACAAGGTATGTCAAGAATCATTTTCATAGTCAATTATCTAAATATACTTTACAGAGTGGTCTATTGTTTAAGGGAGGTCAATTGTGTGTCCCTAGAGGGTCTATAAGAGAGAATCTAATCCAAGAGAAACACAATGGTGCACTTAGTGGCCATTTTGGTGTCAACAAGACCTAAGAATTAGTTCAAAGGTTCTATTTTTGGCCTAAGATGAATCTAGATGTCAAGAAGTATGTAGAGGGATGTGTTGTGTGTCAAAAGGCAAAGGGTATATCATCCAATGTAGGCCTTTACCAACCCCCTCCCATTCATAGCAGACCATGGGAGTGTTTAAGCATGGATTTTGTGGTAGGTTTACCCAAGACAAAATAGGGAATGGATAGAATTTATGTTATTGTGGATAGATTCAGGAAGATGGCACACTTTGTAGCATGTAAGACAACTCATGATGCCAGTCAAATAGCTTCCCTATTCTTCAAAGAGGTAGTTAGAATACATGGTTTACCACTCAGCATAGTGTCAGACAAAGACACAAAGTTCATGAGTCATTTTTGGAAGACTCTATGGCAAAAGCTAGGCACCAACTTATCTTTTGGATTTGCATACCATCCTCAAACTGATGGTCAAACAGAGGTAGTAAATAGGAGTCTTGGTAACCTCCTAAGGTGTTTAACTAAGGAGTATGGTCAAGCTTGGGACCAACTCATTGGATAGGCAGAATATGCCTATAATGACATAGTGAATATGACTACTGGTAAGAGTCATTTTGAGATAGTTTATGGCCTTCATCCTAGAGGCATATATGAGCTCAAAGATCTGAAGGATGGAGCCAAGGGAAGTGCCTATGCAAAAGACTTTGCACATGCTATGCAAGAGATCCATGAGACAGTGAAGAAAACACTCACTGAAAATACAAAGAAACTTAAGCATAGGGTGGATGAGAGAAAAAGGGATATCTAATTCAAGGTTGGGGATCTAGTGATGGTCCATCTCAATCAAGCAAGACTACAAAAAGGAGTGCCTCATAAGCTTTAGATGAGAAGAATTGGTCCATGTACCATTCTAGCTAAATATGGCACCAATGCATACAAAGTGGAATTATCGAAGGATAGTGGTTTATCTCGTGTTCAATGTTGCAGAATTGGTTTTGTATAAAGGACCAACACCAGATTCAGATCAAAGTCTAACCGAGGTCATACAAGAGGTGGAAGAACTTAACTTACCATCTACACCACCTAAGACAACAAAGATGATACTGGATTCAAGGGCATACAAGAAGACTAGACAAGGAACATATTATGAACATCTGGTGAAATGGCATGGATAGGGAAATAAAGAAGCCACCTGGATCAAGGAATCAGAATTCAAGAAGTTGGGAGTGGATTCCAATTTTCTCAATCCAAGGGTGGATTGAAATCTTTTCATTTGGGGAGGATGGTGCAGGAGCACCTAGGCTCACTCCCAAGCATGTTTTTCATTTTGGCTTGTACTAACCTTAGCCAAGTCAGTAGGTTTGTTTTTTTACCTTAGAAGGTCTTGCAAGAGTGTTCCTAGGTGGATTAGACTAGGATCAATCCATCCTAGATGTTTAAAGCTTTCTAGTGGTTAGTGTTAGTCTAGGCCTTAATGGGAAAATGGATGTAAAAGTGTCCAAAAGTCTTCTAGACTTAGCATGGATTGGAAAAATGCCTTAAAAGGCTTAAATGATGTTCCTACATCATTTAAGCAAGCTTAGTGGTCATTAAGGGTAGTTAAGAAGCAATAATGAAAAGTTGCTTAAATGTTGTCATGACAACATTTGTATTTTTGGCAAATGTTGCATGCAACATCGACAACATTGATCCCATTCAGAGTTAAGGGATCTAATCAATGCTTAGTGGCCTAAAATATAGGAAAGGACATATTTTAGTTGGAATATGATCCTATTTCCTGAGGCAAGTTGTAGAGAGAAGATTTTGAGTTTGAAAATAGACCGTGTGTTCAGATTTGCAATGACAATCGATTGGTTTTGAGTGTAAGAGTGGATACATGTATTGAAGAGCATAACTTAGTGATAGATTTGTGTTGTGTGGTTAATTTCAAGAGTTTTTCATTCAGTGACAGAAATGTTTTGAGTTCATTTGGATAGTTTAATAAATCAATTTGTAGATAGTCTAGTTGCTCATGTTCACAGGGTAGTTTTTGGTTTCATGGCTCCCCCATAGAATGCAACCGTGAGAATCACTAGGGTTTGGATAAATATGGTAGGGGAGCCTTTGTATAGTGTATATATGCAGGGAAGAAGCATGAAGAACCAGATGGCCATTTTTAAGGTCATGCCCTAGGCGAGACTGGTGTACTCGACTAGGTGCATGACAGAGAAGTAGTGTGCATTTGTAGGGGAAAGAAAGGAAGCATGAATGGAGTATGGTTTCAGATAGACCATAGATATATTGTATCTTGGTAGTGATATTAGGCATTGGCCAATCCTCTAACCTAGATTTCTAGCAAGAAATCAGTAACCAGTTTAAAAATAGCCCTATTAGCCCTATAATCTAGGAATCTACTATACGGAGGCCCTAGAACACTAAAACCTACAAAATCTCTGAGGTCTCCCAAAAGGGTATCCAAATGTCAAGTTAGTTTTTAAGGTCATTTGGAAGTTCTTAGAAATAATTGAGAAAAGTACCATGTTTAGGGCTACTAGAAATCACTAGGCCTAATAAGCCAAGGGCAAGCTAGATTGCGAACCCGATGGAAAAGCTCTTTGAAACCTATTCAAATGAGATCAATGGGAATACAAAAGGATGTTTTAATGAAGAAAGGACCCCCTGCAGCACTTGTGACAAGTTATGGTAAAAGAGCACTTGGAGTCATCCAAGGAGTAGGGAAACATTGAAGTAGTCTAATTGGTAGTTATCCTTCAAGGTGAAGCACAAAGAGATTGACTCATAAAAGTGAGTTGGGATTGGTCTTAGGGTAGAAGAGAAAAGGCTATTGAAGTCCTAGAAGAGAGTTTGGGGCTTTTGAGAAGATAGGACAAGTAAGGTCCTAGAGAGGAGTTTGTGCAAGCACACCTAGGAGAATATCTATCACTTGGGGTCTTACTTTTTTTTCTTTTTTTTTTGTTGTGGCATAGATATTTATAATATTTGTAATATGATAATGGTTTCTATCGTTTTACCCAACCTTTTTTCTTTTTAATCTTATTAGTTTGTGAACTCTTTGAGAGTATATTTTTATGATGTTATGGTTTGAAGACCAGTGTTTAATTGTGGGATTATGGTTTAAGGACCAGTGTGAGTTCCAATTATCTTTTATGAAAATGAAATTGATTATCATGCTTTATATGATTTGTGTGATATATTTATGACTTATGAGCCTAGGTAGGTTAACTAAGTGTATAAGTGGGGAGTGGCTTGCAATAGGTGTCGGAGCCCGCAAGTGGCTGTCAGGATAAATTATTCCAAGTGACTTAATAAAGTGATAACATAATAAAATCTACTACGATAGAAACATTAATAAGATATCTGTGTTCCTCACTCGTGCCTTGAGTGCTAGTATAGGCTAAGATGGTTTTTGAGATGATGTTTTCCACCTGGATGGACTTGGATATAGCATTGTCGATGCCTTGTATGAGAGGTTACTGATACCACATAGGGTCACTGGGGCCCCGAGGTCTTGAGAGACTGCCAGGATAACTCTAGAGTTGGCTCATGTGATGACACTTCCCCATATGCATCTTAGGTCTCCTGCATGTGTTGGTTGCCTTTGATTGAGTATAGTTGAGTATGTTGAAATGATTTCCCGAAACATTTCAAACATTTCAAACCATGAATCAAGACAAAACAAAACCATTTACGTTAGAAATAAATTGTTATGAGGAAGCACTCTAATTAAAAATGGAATCAAACTGCCTCAACAAAAAGTTGAACAAAAAGCTACCACAACATATGATAGGGCAAATCGACAAAGGTGGCGCAGACAAAGTCGAGGCAGTACGAAACTTGAAGATTTTAGCGAGGGATGAAAGCAACAGATCGCACCTGCAATCAGAGATCATTTTACTGGCTCGGATTAGTGCGATGCAAGGTTTTGACCCAGTTCATCCTGCTGAAGAGGAAGCGGAGGTTGTGCAAGAAGTCATCCGAACAATCATTTTTTTGGGGGGGACAATGCGATTTTCTCAGGAGATCTAATGAGACCCCAATGATTCGACCTGTGGGATGGGTGTTGGTGAAGGGTGAGTTGGGGTCCAGAATAAATGCGGCAACCCTTTGGGAAAGCAGATGAAACAATGGCTACAAAAAATCAGGTATAACAGAGAGGCTTATAATGTTGGTTGAACAGAATAACACGCATCATGCTGGTCTGAGGGCTTTGGTTCCTCTATGTCGGGTCAAGCTAGTAGAGGCAATTGGAGTCATTTCCCTTCTCATCTGATTTCTTAGCGCTTCATAGAGAGTTGTGATCGAGGCATCCATGGCTAGCTGTGATTGAGCCACATGTATTTATCTGAATTGAGCCCGTATTTAAATGCAACAGACATCCTTTCATCTTATGTCGCCCATATCAGCTAACGTGGTTTTCAACTCTTTTTTTTACATGCAATGGCGACACTATGGACAAGTGTTTCCACTTTTTTTCATAGGAATGCAAAATTATCTTTTTGGTCTCAGTTATTTTGGGCTTTTCTACATGTGTGAATAGCGGATTGTCAGATGCTAGTAGAATTTGAAAGATTTCTTGATATGACCTCTCTCTACCTTTCTCTTTTCATATATTTCTTTCTTTTCATTTCTCTTTCTTTGGCTTCTTCTATCTTTATCTCTTCCTCATTCCTTCTCCTATTTCTATTTCTTATTTCTCTCTAATTCATGACAATGCCATCTTCAAAAGATCAACATCAACAATTATAAAGAAAAAAGAAAAAGAAAAAAATCTTAATCATAATTATATTTTCTTTCATAAGCTAATTGTTTCCTTAAATTGTAAAAAGCTAAGTGTAATTCTAACACACTTGTGAGATGAATCTTAACAATTGTGTTGTTAGTACTTGTCATTTATTTTTTGAGGCCGTGCATTTAAGTGTTCGTACATTCGCAAATATATTTCACCAACTCATTTTGCACTCATATCGAGTGGATTTATTAAATGTTGATATTATAACAGACTTATTAGATGCTGATATTTGTAAATTTCTTCACTTTTGTGTTTAATAAAGTTCAGGCAAGTCAAGTTCTATTAATTAATTATTTTATATTGTTAAATACTTATTTGATTTTTTTTCTATCACTTATAGAATCCTCTAAGTACTCTTATTTAACACAATTAATTATTTTGATTTTGATAATGTGCAATATATATATATATATATATATATATATATATATATATATATATATATATATATATATATATATATATATATAATTAGAATTAAATTTTCAACTAAATTTATTATTAGAATTTTGCTATTGTCATGTCATATTCATGTTTACATTCATATTATACCAACTAAATTTATATTTTATATTTTATGATAATTTTTTTATTATAATTAATTCATAATATTATATTATATTATATTGTTAATTTAAATTATATCATATAGTTATATTAATTTAATTTTTAAATATATATATATTTTTTCCAATATTGTATACAAAATTAATTTTTTTATTTCATATATATAATTACCTATAAATTTTAAATTATTCAAACTATAATTATAATCTCCTAATCCCTTTTCTAATTGAAACTTAATTTAATTATTATATTATATTATTTTAAAATAGTATATTAAATTTATATTATTTAATATTAATATATTACTTGTATTGAAAATTCAATTATGAACACGAATTTAATGCTAAGTCTTGTTTAACAATAATGGTAAACATAATTCTAAATTAACTCTAATCCTATAACTAACATTAAATTTAATTATAATTAAAACTATTTACAATTTGAATTGATTACAATTTATATTACAAAACTAAAAAAATACTTATTATTACAATTATAATTATAAAAATAAATTATAATAATTTTATAATGATCTATAATTAAAAAATTTCTTTGCATTTAAAATTAAAATTAATTACAAAGTTGAAGACAAGTATTGGCCACTACCATTACGTGACACTTATTTATGTTTATTATGACATACCACAAATTATTGTCATAGATTAAATTCAGTTCTTACATTTTTCAATTTGTATATTTATTTATTTTTAGATTTTTCAATTGGAATGAAAATTACAAAGTGATGTAGTAGCAACTCGTCTTATTGAGTGCATACATAATATAAGAAATATTTTACCAATAATTTTAGAGACAACTTGTCCATATGACTGGAACATAGTAATTAGGTTTTTCAACTATTCCCCACTCGCCACTTAAGCATAGGTATCTTCTTTGTGGGACGTAGAATGTCATCGAAGTGGCTTTAACCCCTGCACATTAGTTTTTGTGATGAGAAAAATTTCAAGCCCTAAAACGCATTAATTAAATTATTGAGGAACAATATTATCTTAGTAAAAATACTTGAAATAATTATCAAAATCAATTTTAAAACAATGTATCATTATAACACTAAACAAATTAAATTTATTTCACGTTTAATGGAGGGCGTACAACCTATAATTTTTGTTGAAGCACCTTTTCTCCATTGACTATTGCATGTGTAGATTTATTAATATTTCAAGCTCCTTGTTACACAATTGAGCACTTGGGTACATCTTAAGCTGACTTTTCGTTTAATATAATTCAACAACTTAAAAGACTCTAGAAATCAAGATAATGGAAAATGAAAAAACTTTTGTTAGAACCCTGAGATCAGATAAATTTGTTTAATTCCTTAATGGTAAAGCACAACTCAAAGATTTCATTCGTAAGTTTGCAAGTTTAAATACTCTACTTTCCAACAGGTCTCTGGTCAAATGGACTTGGCCACCTAGTAGCACCTCATGAGGCAATCATCGGGTGTGGGATGTGTAGTCAAGGATTCTCAACATAGATTGGTGAAAGCTACTTCCCAATGATTACAACCATGCACAAACAAGGTAAAAGTTGAAGCCCTTTTGGTTGGCCTACAATTGGTCAAGTCATGCAACATAGACAAAATTCCAATCAAAGGCAACTCTTTGATGATCATACTATGCATAGGAAAATTACATGCCACCAACTAGAGAATCATTAGGTAGCTTAAAATCATTTTCTATTACTTATTATTATTGTGAATGAAACAATGTGGACTTTTTACCATTTAGTGGAATTGATGACACTAACAAATCAATCATCAATGATGGTTGCAATTTCTCATTAAACCTTGCTAAGATAGTTATAATCTTTCCAACCTCACATCATTCATTTCACTTAACAAGCTCCCATTGGCATTAATAAAAAAAAATAATACAAAGACCCAAATGTCGCACAATTGTTTCAAAAGGGTTCTCGCTTTCTTCCACTTATAAGTTTCTCATTCTTTAGTAGCACACTAATATATTTCCACTAGCTTAGGAGGTTGACAACAATATCATAGTGGAGTTGATCATACATTTGAAGGTGAATTACGAGAAATGACCTTCCTTGGCGAGATCACAAAAGCCAAGCTATGATAAATCTTTTTTATTTCAAGTTAGTCATATCCAAGAGGCCATGCTAGGAAATTTTTATTTTCAAGTTAGTCATATCTAAGAGGGCATGCTAGGAATGCTTGGAAAGGATTTCACTGGAGGCGTCATCTATCACATGATTAATATAGATATATCGCATCCATGTTTGTGTTGAACATCTTTCTCCTAATAGGTGATAAGGAACTAACAAAAGTTATTTGTTGCTACTACATTTGGGAGAAAAACTAGGCAAGCATGGGGGCAACCATAGACAACATGGTTCCCATAAGTCTGAATTCTCTTCAATTCACAAGCTCAAAATTTCAAAGACTAGTCATGACTAGAACAGTTCATAGAATTGAAATTAAGTTTACAGTGCTGGCAAAAGAAATCTCAAGGATCCAAGGGTCTCTCAAAAGGGTGGTGAACTCCAACAACTCATCTATGAATGTCTTGGCTCATTGTGATCTTGAGAAGAATTCTCGTGTTCAAGAATGACTCAATGTGTCAAATATGATCCAAACCATTAAATTTCAACATTAAGCACGTTTAGCTAAGTAGGAAGACGGTACCTATGACATAACTTTATTAGCCCCAACAATATATAACAATAATCTATTCAAGTCTAGCTCATATAAATAGTACAATTTATTGGCCTTTATTTTGTATGGTCCAAATTGATGTTGCTTGCTCTTAATCATTCTCTATTGTCCAAAAGTATATGGATTGATCTATTAGCAATTGTCTTTGTTTTGTCACTATCTCACCAGATATTCTTGTAACCATCTTATTTCATGCAAATTTGGAGTGTTTCTATCAAGCATCATGTTAAGACATCACTTCCATGTATTTTCTACCATATTTTTAAAATAATATGCCATGTCCCATTTTCCAATAAAATTAACTAGAGATCCTTTTTTTACCCATGCTTAACTATTGGGCTTGATGACAAAAACCTTAAAGTATGTGGAGATTTAAGGGACAAAAACTGCTTAATTTCCACGAAAGACCCAAGGACGAAAATCCTCTTGTTTCTCGAGGCAAATTCACCTATAAATAATAGTTGTACAAAAGAGAATGCAACTCATTTATAGTCTTCAGTTTGCAACAATATTGTTTCGATAGTACCACCCCCATAGTGCCACTGAAATACCGCTACATTAACACTAAAATTTTATTTTGTTCCCACATGCCCTATTGTAGACGTGTTTATAAACACAAATTGTATCAAAACATATGAGCGCCTGTGTTTTATCAAATATAACATTGTTGTTTGATTTTGAATGTTGTCTAATAATATTCTCAATGTTCAATGGTAATTTATTGGTAGAAGATTTGAGTCACTGTTGTTTGCATTAGTAAATTTAAAGATTCTATAACAAGAAACATCTATGTTAAGTAATAAGCCTGTTGTAATTACATTGAGTATATATTCTGCTAGCTATCATATTCCAGAAGTTGCTGACCCTGACAAGAAACACACTCACTAGGAGACAAAGGTACTTGGAGATGTGAGAACTGGAACTTGTACTGGTACAGCTAATTTTCAAAAATAGGAGACAGCGGTAAATGGAGATGCTATTAAAGCCTTAATCTTGCCAGCCTTTGAATTGTGATGGAAAATCAAGAACATTTAAAAAAATATATATATTTTCAGAAATGTCTTAGATGAAGTAAAGAAAATACAAGAGTAGAAAATGAAGTAGAAAAGAGTTGATAAAGAAAGAAGAAAGGCCAACCCCAAATCACAAGGAATTACTAAGGATGAAATCACTGAGCGGGAGCCAAAGAAAACATTCCGGAAGATTGAAGGAAAAGACTATTGAGGAAAAACAGGAGGAATCCACCATGCAAATTAAATGTAAGGATGTTATGCAAGAGACAATTCTCGCCTGGAACCTCAATGCATTAGTACAAAATAAAAAAGCAGAGAACCTCTGCTACCAATGAACAATTAGATTGCAACAAAAACAAAAACTCATTTCCCACTAGTTTCTACAAACAAATTTACAATCTCTCGTTCTTTGTTATTCTCACCCTATACAGCCACACATTCTTTTCTTTAATTTCTCTTTATGCATTCATCCCCTTTTCACACTTCTTATGTGCTTGTATTGCAACCATTTTTATTTTTGCTGCTATCCTTACACAATCCTCTACTCTCTTCTTGGCTGCATGTAAAGAACCTGCCTGGCTCTTTTCCATGATAAATTTCTTCTCAAGAAATATAGATTCCTTACAATTATTTGAATTTTCAAAATATATGTTTTTTGCAAATTTCACCATTGAGTTAAAATTAAGAACCAATTATTGAAAATCAGGAAGGAACCGGAAATTAAATAAATAACATCAACCAAATGTAATTTAAACATTCATTAAAAACCTGGCACCTTAATTTGTATGAATTTTCCACCCCAAAAAACAATGACGCAGCAGCCAGGATAGACACGCCAAGATTGGAGGACTGGCTGAGCCCCAATAATTGACGTGAGTGTGAAGGGAAAGGTGGCGTGAGCTTTCCTTAGTGGAAACACAGCCACCAAGCATTAGCGTGACCCTTCCTTAACTATCACGCAGCCTCCAATACAATCCGCTGCCTTAGCAATTCAAACGCAACCTCCCAAACAAATGCTGCACTATGCAATCTGATCGCAGCACCCAGAACAAGAGCTGTGCTTGCTTAGCAATTCCGGCAGTCCTTAGAGATAATTCCAGCCTCTAAGAAATTTGATAAATGAAGAGTTTCGAATTCCAGACTATAAAACTCGTAGCTTTGATGCAATTGCTACAATCTTCTCACACTTGGTATACTTCAGCACCAAGAACAATATCTAGAGATTCAGTAGTAGATTTCATAATTCAATTTGCAAAATTCATCATCAATCAGTGATGATTCAAATTGCAGGAAGAGGAATCAATCATCAAAACCCTAGCCATTTCTCACAGCCAAGCGACTTCATAAATTTTATCAAATCAACAATGAATGAATGGAAGTGCTTTTTCGAATTGAATATATAGCTTTTTCGGAAAAAGCTTCAACTTCACTTTTTCCACTTAGAAGGCTTTTTAATCATAACTTCATTTTATAACATTAAAGTTATAAAGTAATAAAGTTATTAAATTAAAATATTTTAATTTAATAATGATAACTTTAAAATTAAAAGTCACTGAACCCCACTGACTGCGCAAACTCATTTCTGACATCAATCCTCAAACTTCAACTGCCCTGCCAAAAATAACCAACTGCCACAAATAGCCAACTACCAAAAAATAGACTTACTATAAATAGTAAGTCTCTCAAACTAGAGATTCCTTGAAACTCGATCCTGAAACATCTGACACCTTGTGCAGACGCCCTGCTCAATCTAGCCATACCCTAAAATACCACTTACTAAAAATAGTAAGTTGACCAAATTGACCCGAACGAAGAGCAAACTTGGTAATCGGAACCTCCAGAATGGAATCCCAACACTGGCTCCGCCAACTGACCCCCTCTGATCACCTCATTAGCCTATGAGGGTCGCCGAACCAAGCTAATCCCAATAGACTAAAAAACGGGGACATTACACTGCAACCATGCCCCCATATCAAACTACAATAACTTGGGTGTATTTCACCCCTCCTCCTATGGCCTTTCCTCTCTCTCCTACACCCCTTCATTATTCCCAACACGCCTTCATTACATTCAAATCCATTTTCTTTCCAAAGCAAATAATACCTTCTTGATTTGAATTTTCTATCTGCCAAAAACAATGCCTTCATGCGTTTCTCTTCCCAAAAAAAAATTAAAGTCGATTTTATGTACTGCATTTTATTTTTCAACTCCTGTGCTGCACAATCATTCAATCTTCAACTGCTCCCTACCTCTTCATATTCTCAAGTGATGCCCTTCAAGGAGTTCCATCAAATCATATCCTATGTTAAACCTTCAAACCCCTCCTTTTAACAGTTTTGACTCCATCTGCATAATACACTGTCATCAATAGCGAACGCTTTATCACTATTTCAGGATTCTTTAATCACATCAATGCCCATCCCCACTAAGTTATTGGAAACCAATAGGTTGGATTTCTTTAATCCTATCTACTCTTTTATCCTTTGGTTAATATCCTTATGATTAGTACACAACATAGCAAGCTAATTTTGACCATAATGAACAACTAAAAAAACAATATCTACCTATAGAATTCCATGAGAGTCAATGAAACCAAGCCCATTAGTCCTATCCACAACTGAGCAATAATTGAATTCATCTCTTGATCAAAACTACTCTTCCTACAAATCCTGCCAACTATATTGAAGCAAACAATTTTTAAAAAAAAATGGTGGTGTTGATTGTCTTACACCCAGAATGCTCCTGCATCAGACATGTTGGGTAAGAAAATTTGTGAGTACAAGCTCACAAAATGGGGTTAAGTAGTCAAGCTACTCTTCTAGGTTGTAAACAACCTACATCAAACCCCATTATTGCTTCATGTACATCAAAAGTCATCTTCTTTCGCCTCTTCCAGCATTTGGTTGGGATACTTGTGAACCTCTTCCACTGAGTGTGTCCTCTTCTCCTCTTCCAAATACTCTTTGCTCTCCTTTCTCTCTTCATGGAATCTTGTCTGCCACAAACTGACCACCTCCACCAATATCTTGCAACATCCTCAACATGCTCTACACACAAACACTCAACACCCATATGTGAATCTGCAATTGCATTCTCTCTTACTTTCAACCTTGCAAATAAAGGTAAACTGAACTCAAAACTTTCAAATTTTACCTCATGCTCTTCTACTGCTCCAACATCCACTTCATTCTCATCTTCATCATCTACAGTCTTTTCACATTACATTGCTACATTTACATCTTCTTTATCCTCTTCAACATCTACTACTGCTACTCTATTTGCTGCTGCACTAAACAATTTTTCAATTATCTCACACTTCGCTCCAAGCAATGCGCAATCATCTTCCGGTCATTGATCAAATATAGGGCAGTCATTAACCTCTTCCCTCTAATCTACCTCTTCTTCTAGTACCTCAACCGAATTTCACCTTTATCACTTTCATTCACCTACTAATGATCTATCATGATCGTTTCCTCCTCTCTTCTCTCTTCATTCATGTGGGCTTCTCTTACTTCTTTCGCCTTCTGGCTGCAACTCTCCTTCAACGGGAATCTCCACATCCCATAGCTATCTTCCCCATATCGCTCCAAAAATGAAATCAACATGTGTCTTCTCACGACCAACCTCGTCCTCTTCTTTGCACTCATCTTTTCATCTACTGCAATCTATCTCACACATACACTCTCTTATTTGCAGCTTTAAGCTCTCAATCTATCAGGACTTCGCACACCTACAATGATCCTTTTGAGCCCTCCACAACTGCTTCACACTCTCAAGTGCAAACTGCCTCATAGTTGGCGATCTTTTCAAACAACTTCGCTCTTCACCCATAGGTCCTAGCATAGGTTGCCTCACGTTCAGTACTCTACCTATGCACTCGAAACCTCTCACTTTGATACCATTAGATGCAAGAGACAAATCTTGCCTACAACCTCAATGCATTGGTACAAAACAAAAATGTAGAGACCCTCTATACTAATGAACAATTAGATTGCAACAAAAATAAAAACTCGTTTCCCATTAGTTTTTGCAAACAAATTTTCAATCTCCCATTCTCTGTTCTTCTCACCCTATACAACCACACACATTCTTTTCTTTGATTTCTCTCTCTACACATTCATCCCCTTTACACACTTCCTCTATGTTTGCACATTTTTTCCTCTCTGCTATGAGTCATTTTTATATACTGCATTTTATTCTTCAACTCATGTGCTACACAATCATTCAATCTTTAAATACTCCCCACCTCTTCCTATTCTCAAGTGATGCCCTTCAAAGAGTTCCATCAAATTATACTCCATGTCAAGCCTTCAAACTTCTCCTTTCAATTGTTTTGACTTCACCTGATTAATGCACTGCCATCAATAGGGAATGTTTCACCGCTATTTTAGGAGTCGTTAATCACATTGATGCCCATCCCTGCTAAGTCAATGAAAACCAATAGCTTGGATTTCTTTAATCCTGTCTATTCTTTTATCCTTTGGTTAATATTCTTATAATTATTATGCAGCATAGCAAGATGATTGTGATCATAATCAACAACTGGAGTATCAATATCTGCTTGTAGAATTCCATCAGAGTTTGTGAAACCAAGCCCATTGGTCCTGCGCACAGCCAAGCAGTAACTGTATTCATCATCCACACTGACAATGGCATTGTTGGCATTAAGAGATGGTAACCGGTAAGCCTGCTATTGGTACAAGTATTGTCATTGATTGGCAAAAGAGGATAGAGATTTGTCATCTTTCTAAAGTCTAAAGATCTAAGGAGATCTGTATGAAAAGAGGTTGGTTTGGCAACCGGTGACAACATGCAAGAAAGAAATGATTGTAATCAAAAGCAACCAGTCACTACACAAAGCATCAGCAACCGAGTAATGTATACAGTCAAAGAAAGGAGGATTCAACCATCAACCGAGAACCAAGATACAACCGGTGTAGACAAGCACAGAGGAAGTGAAGGTACAAACCGGTGTCAACAACACAACCGAGGAATGTGTGACCGGTAAGCAAAGGAAGGGACAGTGACAGGTCAAAGACTCTTACCTGTTCACAACATGATGATCTCAACCAATCTAGTAATGACTCCGGTATGAACAGAAGAAGTCATAGTCAACTATTTGTTTCAACCAACTCTTTGACCGGGATTTACTGCACTAAATCCGGAAGACTTTGAGTTATCTTGGTTATCGGTTTGAGGCGCGTGGAAGTTTTTAAAGCCGAACTCTATGGCTTTAAAACAAGGAGTTATCTCTTGTGAAGGAAAGGTGTTTGACACGCATCTATTGTTTTCCTCATAAAGCAGATAAAGCAAGAGCATGCATTGGATGTTTCCTCAGTGAACTAATACTCCACCGAGTGATGTATTCGAAAGGGATCTGAAGTTAGGTCATGCATGAGAGGTGTAATTAGGGCAAGAACTCTATATATTCTTCTGCCTGTTGAGAATATGAGTTGCCTTCATTCTGTCGAGTAAAATAGTGAACCTATATGCTGAAGAAGCTAGGGTAAAAAGAAGTGAGAAGTAGAGAGAGAAAGAAGAGTGTGCAGAGAAGCACAACAATAGAGGAGAACACACCTGCGGTGACCAGTGATGCTTCTCAGTTGAGCACAAACAGAGATCTTATCAAGCTATGCAAAGCCACTTGTAAAAGGTCAATCTTTCTATTGTTTTCTAACAACTACAATAGTTAAATCCCAGTATTTGGGTGGACTCTAATAGGTGCCTTGTATCAAATCCCTTAACTGGGTGACATCTTTCAAGGTGTTCTAAGTCCTCTAACCAGACAAGCACTAACCAGCCTTATTGTAATAAATCCCTTAACCGGGTCGCATCTAATAGTGTGTTATAATCCTTTAACCGGGAAGGCTCCTAACAGGGCGTACTCCAAAAGAGTATAGAATTTGTGAGGTCTTCTCACACCGTGGTTTTCACCCTAATTGGGTTTCCACGTGATAAATTTGGTGTCAATGTGTGATTGTTTGCTTATTGTTATTATATGCTTGAATCTGTTTTGGCTTACAGTTATAAGTATACTTCACTAGATTTAAAGAGAAAAGTTTTAGAGGTGTTGATTCACCCCTCCCCTCTCAGCACCGATTGGGACTATCAATTGGTATTAGAGCTTTAGGTTTATTTTCTTTACTACTTAACTACATAAAGAAAAAAAAAAGTCAAAATGATGAGAAAGGAAGGACCAAAGTTTTCAAACGAAAACTTTACTCTATGGTGTAGTAGAATGAAGTTGTACATGAAGACCACCGGAGATCAATATTGGACCCATGTTACCACTAATTGCAGTGAACCCGCTAGTACCCTGACACCTGATGAATAGAAGATCAAGTCTGAGCGCACGGCTGCTATGGATATGATAGCCATCACACTACTTGATCATGTCTATGCTGAGATAGAACATCTAGAATCTGCCTACAAGATGTGGACCAAGCTGCAATTGGTATATGATGGAGACCCAAATGTTCAAAGAGCCAAGGTTGAAAGCCTCAGAGGAAAGTACAATGACATGAGGATGAATGAGAGAGAAGACATTGAACAATACAGCAACCGGATCAAAGAAGTGATCAACTCCATCAAAAGCGCTGGAGGAAAGCTTAGTGACGAGGAGGTGGTCAGTAAAATATTGAGAACGCTCAGACCTCAGTATGCCATTAAGATCTCTGCTATTCAAGAGCTCAGATCGGTGACCAAAGATCAAGTCACCCTAGACTCCCTAATCGGTAAGTTGACTGCTTTTGAATTAAGTAATTTTGATAATAGCTTACCCATTCAGGAAGTAGCATTTAAGTCTTCTATCAATATCTCTTCCACCAAAAAGGGAAGAGAAACCGGTAACTGCTCTACCGGTAAGATTGGTAATCTTGTTGAGAATCTGCTCTCAGAAGAGATGGAGCAAGATGAGTTTGAAGCACTCATCGCTAGGAGATTCCCCAGAGGGAAAGGGAAGTACAAAGGAAAGCTTCTTCTGAAATGCTTCTCTTGCAACAAGATAGGACATATTGCTGCAAGATGTCCTGATAATGATAATAAAGATCAGAGAGACCGGTTCAGGAGTAAAGCAAAGGAGTGCTACCTTGCAGAAGGAGTCACAGATAATGAATCTGAAGACTCTGAGGATCTAGAAATTGCATTTGTTGCAATAAAGGAGAGCCCAGTGGTAAGTGAAATAACACTTATCTCAAGATCTCATCAGTATGATGATTGGATCATTGATAGCGGATGCACTCACCACATGACCAGTGATGTAAAGAACCGAATTGGCTCTTCCTGGATGTTTATTAATAATTTCGAAAACAACTGCAACTATTTTCAATAATAATCTTGCAAGGAAAATTCCGATAAGACTCCCACCAATATTTAATTATCTAATTCAAACAAATAATATTTTGGATAAACATTTACTAATTCAACTTCTTATTACAACAAGCTTTGTAATAATCACATATCAAATTAAATGTATGCACCTGAACTGCCGCAAATTCCCATTCAAACTTCACGTCTTCACACAATTATTTGCTGCCACCTTATTGGCTGTTATAATATCAAGTATCGAATAGCTATTCTGCAAAGTCCCTCACGTGAATACTCCCAAATAATGTCGTGACTGATCCTAGCATGTACGGCACCCACAAAATTGACAAATGGCCCTGTGCAGAATAGTCACATGTCCCAAAATGCAGCCGCAAGTCTCTAAACAGGCACGTGCTAGAATTCAGTTATTGACGCAGCCTGTAGTAAATCATGCCATCAAATAGACGCCTTCCATTAGATTGCGATCACAGCATGAAAGATTGCATAGCAATCTACATTCTACGTTAATTCCCTCCTTGTCAATATTTTCGAAAATCAAGAAACAATTACTTCAGCCTCCGAAAATTATAATTCAGAACTCCATTGTATTGTATTAATAAATACAATTTTATCAGCAAACCACGAATTTTCAGATTTGAAACTTTCACAATTCTGATATACAACAGCACCGAATTGTGATCTCAGAAACAATCAGCTGTAAAATTCACCACCGACAGAAGATGGCTCAAATTACGAGAGAGGAATCAATCCTCGAAACCCTAGTCAGATTTGTCTTCTTCCCAAATTCTAAGAAAAAAAAAAATAATAATTGCATAAGATGAGAAAAGTGCTTTTTCGAGTAGAATATATAGGCTTTTTGGAAAAAGCACTTTTTAATATTTTCACTTAATTGGCTTTAAAAAATAATCTCACTTTATAACATAAAGTTATAAAGTCATAAGTTATTAAATTAAATCAAAATAATTTAATTTAATAACACATTTAAAATATAAGCCACTGACTGTCTAACTGCAATCAACGAACTTCTGACAAAACACCAAGTCCAACTGCCCAGCTAGGAATAGGCACTGCCCTGCCAGAAATAGCTACTGCTAAAAATAGACTTACTATAAATAGTAAGTCTCTCAAACTGGAGATTCTCTGAAACTCGATCCCAAAACATCTGACACTCCGTGTAGACACCCTTGCTAATCCTGGCCATACCCAAAATACCACTTACTAAAAATAGTAAGTTGACCAAAATGATCTGAACGAAGAGCAAACCTGATAATCAGACCCTCCAGAATGGAATCCGAATGCTGGCTTCACCATCTGACTCCCCCTGATCGCCTGATTAGCCTGTGAGGGAAGCCAAACCAAGCTAATCCCATAAGTCTAAAAAATGGGGACATTACAGTCCTCCCTTCCCAAGATTGCTTGTCCTCAAGCAATCAGGAAAAACAAGCAACATCATAAACCACCCGGGTCCCAAGGATGGTCACAAGTAATGTCCCGATCCTCACCAAACTCTTGTGAAGAAAGAACCAACATCAACGGAACAAGCACCACTGAAAACAACATCTGTAAACCAGCTATAGATGTCGATGTTGAAAATAACCCAATGGAACTCAACCCACCTGAAATAACAACTCTGTCAAAACCTGAGTCCCTGTCTATCCAACACTCACACCCAATTGCACTAGGAAAACAACAGTGACCAAATGTGCCTGAATCACTGTTATCAATTCTTCCCTCTAATAAACAGTCCTGAGTGTGTGGACACTGCAAGTAATCTAACTTGCAACTGCCAAATCCATCTGCAAACGATGGTGCTAATCCATCCCATAATGGATGGTAGGATACTGGAGCCGGTTTATCCCTACGTGAGATCAAATCATCCACCTGTGGGTCAAAAGAAAAATGATGAGCATACCCCACTATATAATGCCGGTAGGAATCCCCAATCTCTGTCAATGGCTCATCATTACCAAACTGGGAATCAAAAACTGGCTCCAATCTCTGACTTTGCATCACTGTAGACTGGGTAGGAACCTAAGAAACCCTCTCAACAAACCCAAACTCAAAATCCCTGTGGGGAAGCATAGTAGAAAGAGTCTCCACAATCTTCCCGACCAACCTCCGAATAGCACAAGAGTCTCGGATGAGAGTACCCTCAGACACTCTATAAGAATCCTGATGCACGTCTGCACTCTCAAGTAGATACTCCATTAATGACTCGGTGCAGTAGAAATTATACATGGAAGCATCAACTCGCTCCCCCGCAATCCACAGCTAATGCCCCCGCAAATGTGGCACAGCCAACTGTCCCGTGCTATCAACTATGTGAGATGATGAAGTAGATTCACTCCCAGCTAAAGGAAGCAAATCAACTTGAGAGCCTGTCTCCTCTGGTACTCCTACCTCATCCGTACCAAGTGCTCTCATATCCGGAACAGATGTGTCTGCCACAATATCATGTTCCTCCACACCAACTGTAGGAGCAAACTCACCACCAACCACCTCAATGTGCAATCAAACTGGGTCTGGGGCTGGTGTAGACCGTAAATGCTCCAACTCCACAGTCACCTCCTCTAAACGGATCTGCGACTCCTGAAGAGCCCGCTAAGTATCCTCTAAAACCTCAGTAGTCGCTGTGAGCTCCTGGGTAAGCTCACTCACCTCCTCCTCTCTGTCGATCAGTGTCTCATAAGTTGTACTCCCCCACTCCACTAGGTGATCTCGGTGGGCTACCATCTGTAAGTAGTTCTGTCTCAAAATCTTGACAGCCTCATGCAAAGAATGCATCTCTATCAATGAAAGGTAACCACCACTGGGCTCATCTATCATAGGAGCACCCCAACCATAAACAGCCAACAACTGACGAGCGGCATCAAAATGCTCGAAAGTAGAAGAAATATCCCTCTCATCAACTCGCAACTAGCTAGTCACATGATGACTCTGCACAACAAGCCTCCTATGAACAACCTCAAATGCACTGTCTACACTATGAGAGGAAGCTACAACCAACAAACTCCCCTCAAGATCACCCTCTCCCTGTGTACTTACATCTGAGTAAACCTCTACAAATTGAGTACAAGCATCAGACACATCCTCATCTAAATCCGGGGAAGCTGCTGCTGAAACTGACTCAAAACAATCTCCAGCTCCCTCGTCCTCTGCAACTATCTGATAATCCAGACCCTGAGATACATCCACATGAGTCACTGACGAAGTGACCCTCTCTTCAGAAATGGAAGCCTTGGCTGAAACAAACTCCTGCCACTCATAAGCTTCCCTGTCCTCATCTGTGGGTCCTTGTAACACAGAGTCCTGGAACTCACCATCACCAAATGACAACGCTGAATCAATGCCCAAAGTCAGATATAGAAAGCCAGAAACACTACAGCACTCATCGTCCTCGCTCTCAGCATCGGAGATATCTGCAATGCTAGTGTACACATCATCTATCGGCATCTCCTCTACTAAATCTGGCTGCATACACAACTCAATGTCGTCATTTGAATCAACTAAACCGTGGCATGAAACTATGTCGCCCAAATCAACTGCAACACTCCCATCCTGAGTGTCATTACTAGAAAGCTCCATGCCCACATCCTCAACATAGGAATAAACCACTGTCTCCTGTACTGATCCCACACTACAACTACTATCATAAATCTTTGAGCTGTCAAAGCTCATATGCTCCTCGCAGTCATCACCCAATATCTCACAGGGGGTGTCATCTCCAATGCAACTCACAACATCCTCAAAAGTGTCATCAGATGTGTCTATACTATCAGCTCCCACATCTCCTGCTGAAATCTCAACTGCTGACACGTGACTCTGCACACATGACTCAACGTCAGGTTGTGCACCAATAATGCTGGAGCACGAACTGTCATCAACTGACCCCGCTGTAATGCCCAAATCACCAACCTCACCACTGGGAGACTTCGTACATGAACAGTCCCCACTGAGGAAGCAACCGCCTCCTGGACTAGAGCAACACTACTATAGCTAACATAAACATCTCCAATAATAACTCCCTCCATGAAAGAGTCTGAACACTCAATGATATCTGCAACATCAGCTGCTCCTGTACAATCCGTAGTGACTGCTCTGGGAGCCTCAACCTGGTGATGCTAAGCACTGCTGTCATCCAATGGCACTGAAACATCCACTGGTTCTGGTGTAATAAATCCATCATCAGCACTGCGAATGGGAATAGAAGGTGCTGAACTAGATGTGGGAACATCAGGATCACGGACTACTGTCGGAGAAAACTCCAGCCTTCTCCCCTGCAAACTCGATGTCGGCCTTCTAAAGGCAAAGACCATATATCTCGCTGCTCTGTCTACTGTAACTGGATCCGACAAACTCTCTGCTAATCTCTGTTGATGCAGTCTAAGTCTCTCCACGCTTTCTACTAAAGCATTTAATTCCTCTCTATTTCCCTTACTGCTATGACGACTTCCGGAACTGGATCTCCTGTATTTATCCATGGCTAGAGAAAATAGAAGTGCTGATCACTTTTAAAAACTTCTGAATAAAAATGAGTCCAGACCCCACAAGATGGCAGGAAAATAGCTCTGATACCACTGTAAAGAACCAAATTGGCTCTTCCTGGATGTTTATTAATAATTTTGAAAACAACTGCAACTATTTTCAATAATAATCTTGCAAGGAAAATTCCGATAATACTCCCACCAATATTTAATTATCTAATTCAAAGAAATATATTCTGGATAAACATTTACTAATTCAACTTCTTATTACAACAAGCTTTGTAATAATCACATATCAAATTAAATGTATGCACCTGAACTGCCGCAAATTCCCATTCAAACTTCACGTCTTCACACAATTGTTTGCTGCCACCTTATTGGCTGTTATAATATCAAGTATCGGATAGCTATCTTGCAAAGTCCCTCATGTGAATACTCCCAAACAATGTCGTGACTGATCCTAGCATGTACGGCACCCACAAAATTGACAGACGGCCCTGTGCTGAATACTCACGTGTCCCAAAATGCAGCCGCAAGTCTCCAACCAGGCACGTGCCAAAATTTAGTTATTGATGCAGCCTGTAGTAAAATCACACCATCAAATAGATGCCTTCCATTATATTGCGATCACAACATGAAAGATTGCATAGCAATCTACATTCTACGTTAATTCCCTCGTCAATATTTTCGAAAATCAGGAAACAATTACTTCAGCCTCCGAAAATTATAATTCAGAACTCCATTGCATTGTATTAATAAATACAATTTTATCAGCAAACCACGAATCTTCAGACGTGAAACTTTCACAATTCCGATATACAACAGCACCGAATTGTGATCTCAGAAACAATCAACTGTAAAATTCACCACCGACAGAAGATGGCTCAAATTACGAGAGAGGAATCAGTCCTCAAAACCCTAGCCAGGTTTGTCTTCTTCCCAAATTCCAAGAAATAATAATGATTGCATAAGATGAATGAAAGTTCTTTTTTGAGTAGAATATATAGTTTTTTCGAAAAAGCACTTTTTAATATTTTCACTTAATTGGCTTTAAAAAATAATCTCACTTTATAACATAAAGTTATAAAGTCATAAGTTATTAAATTAAATCAAAATAATTTAATTTAATAACACATTTAAAATATAAGTCACTGACTGTCTGATTGCAATCAACGAACTTCTGACAAAGCACCAAATTCAACTGCCCAGCTAGGAATAGGCACTGCCCTGCCAGAAATAGCCACTGCTAAAAATAGACTTACTATAAATAGTAAGTCTCTCAAACTGGAGATTCTCTGAAATTCAATCCTGAGACATCTGACACTCTGTGCAGACACCCCTCCACTTACTAAAAATAGTAAGTTGACCAAAATGATCCGAACGAAGAACAGACCTGATAATCAGACCTTCCAGAATGGAATCCGAACACTGGCTTCACCATCTGACCCCCCTTGATCGCCTGATTAGCCTGTGAGGGTTGCCAAACCAAGCTAATCCCATAAGTCTAAAAAATGGGGACATTACAGGTGATAAGAACAAGTTCATCAGCTTGGAGCTCAATGACAATGGATCAGTTACCTTTGGGAATAATGCTCCCTGTGCCATCAAAGGTAAAGGTTCTATTGCACTCTGCAACAATGTTGTCTGTAAAGATGTGTACTGGGTCGAAGGACTCAAGTACAATTTAATGAGTGTTGCACAACTGAATAACAAAGGATTCCTGTTGGAATTTGGACAAAGTTCCTGTATAGTCAAGAATCCGACTAGAACCCATGTTGCAACCGGTAGACAGAGCAAAGGTAATTTGTTCTACCTAGACTCAATGGAAGGAGCTTGTCTCATAGCTTTAGTCAAAGGAGAATCAAGCAAAATCTATCTTATTTCCAAAGAAGACAATAGCTGGTTATGGCACAACAGACTCTGCCACATAAACCTTGACAGTATTGTCAAGGTAAGCAAAAAGAAATCAGTTAGAGGACTCCCTGAGATTGCAAAACCCGTCAAAGGTGTTTGTAAAGATTGTCAGTTAGGAAAACTGATAGGAACAAGTTTCAATAGTAAATCCTTCTCTGCTGAATATGTTCGAGACCTTGTGCACACAGATCTGTGTGGACCAATGAAGACAAAGAGCTATTACGAAGACAGTACTTCATGCTCTTTGTAGATGACTTCTCAAGAATGATGGGGACACTCTTTCTTAGAGAGAAATCAGAGGCCTTTCACATGTTTAAAATCTACAAGGCTGGAGTGGAAAAGGAGACTGGTAAAAGCTTGAAGTGTTTGAGATCAAACAGAGGAGGTGAATATACTTCTCAAGGGTTCTCTCACTACTGTGAGGAACATGGAATAAAGAGACAGCTATCTGCACCAAGGACTCCTCAGCAAAATGGAGTAGCAGAAAGAAGAAATAGGACTCTGATCGATTGTGCTAGAACCCTGTTGATTCAGAAGGATCTTCCTCATCACTTCTGGAGAGAAGCCATTAGCACTGCCGTCTACACATTGAACCGAGTTCAAGTCAAAAAGGGAACTAGTAAGACTCCTTATGAATTATGGTTCAACTATGGTTCAATCATACTCCTAGTGTAGATTACTTCAAAATCTTTGGTAGTAAACGTTACATCAAAAGAGATATGTACTCTGGGAAGTTTGATCTCAAGAGCGATGAAGGAACATTTTTTCGTTACTCTACCAAAAGCAAAGCCTACCGGTGTCTAAACAAGAGAACATGCAAAATAATTGAAAGCATCAATGTAAAAGTTAATGAATCTTCAAAACAAATTAAGAAGACTGGTCATAATGATTATGACAGTCTGGAATGTCAAAATGAGGGAAATGTCTTTGAGTTCAATGAAGCAACAACTGAAGATGAAAGAGAACAACATATGAACAGACATCTGGAGCAGGAGACTATACCTGAAGCTGACAGGTCAACTCGAATGGTGAACAAGAAGCTGTTCAGAACCATGTTGAAGAAATTGCTCAAGCGGAAGAATCTGACCGTGAACAGTGACCGGTTCTTCCAAGGTATGTCACATATCACTCCACTGACAACATTATTGGTGACAAACATGCTAATGTCTTGACCAGGAAAAATGCCAGAGAGAATATCTGTTTATTTTTCTGTATAGAGCCCAAATCCACCAGGGAAGCTCTAGAAGATGAAAACTGGGTCAAGGCCATGGAGGAAGAAATTGAACAAATTGAGAAGAATGACACATGGGAGCTTGTGCCAAGACCACGGGATAAGAATGTCATAGGGACCAAGTGGGTCTACAAGAACAAGATGAATGAGGAAAGGAAAGTAATAAGAAATAAGGCAAGACTGGTCTGCAAAGGATATGCCCAGGAAGCTGGACTGGACTATGGAGAAATTTTTGCACCAATGGCCAGATTGGAAGGAGTGAAAATTTTTCTTGCCTATGCTACTCACAAGAAATTTAAAGTATATCAGATGGATGTCAAGTCTGCATTCCTAAACGGAATACTGGAAGAGGAAGTCTACATTGAATAATTGGAAGGCTTCACATTTGCACAAAATGATGGTATGGTCTATAAGATGAAAAAGGCTTTTTATGGGCTTAAGCAAGCTCCAAGGGCTTGGTATGAGAGGTTGCATTCATACCTTCTGACCATAAGATTTACAAGAACCGGGGACAACAGCAACATATACCTCAAGACCGGAAAAGATGGAAATCTGATTGCTGAGATCTTTGTGGATGACATCGTCTTTAGAGTGGATGACATCATCTTTGGAGGAGATGATAGGATGAACAAAGCCTTTGCTAAAGAAATGAAGAAAGAATTTGAGATGTCTATGATAGGCGCCATAAAATTCTTCATTGGACTACAGGTCCATCAGCTAAAAGAAGTTATTTTTATTTCTCAGTCCAAGTATATAAAAGAAATTCTTAAGACTTTTGGACTTGAAGAATCTAAACCGGTTGGAACTCCAATGATAACTAACCTCAAGTTATCAAAGGAGGATGATGCAAAAGAAGTGAATGAAACAATGTATCGGTCCATGATAGGAAAATTACAGTATGTTGTTCACAGTAGACCGGACATTGCACATGCGGTTGGCATAGTGGCAAGATTCTCTACAAATCCCAGAGAGACACATCTAATAGAAGTGAAGAGAATTTTCAGATATCTAAAGGGTACTAAGGAATATGGCTTGTGGTTTCCACACGAGGGAGGATTTCAAGTAAAAGTTTACACTGATGCAAACTGGGCTAGCAACATTGATGACAGAAAGAGCACAAGTGGTGGTGCATTCTTTCTTGGTGGGAGAATTGTCTCTTGGACAAATAAGAAATAGAACTACATATCACAATCTACTGCAGAGGCTGAATATGTTGTTGTTGCAATCAATTGTACACAGGTAATCTGGATCAAACAACTTCTAGAAGGAATCAAAGAACGGATACCTGAACCAATAGCTATCTACTGTGATAGCACCAATGCAATTAACATATCCAAAAACCCTGTCATGCACTCCAAGACAAAGCACATTGCCATCAAGTATCATTACTTGAGAGAGTTGGTACAAGACAAGGGGGTAAGATTGGAGTATGTTCCCACAAAGGAACAAATTGTCGATATCTTCACAAAACCATTACCAAAGAATACTTTTGATTTTTTTAGAGGTAAACTAGGGGTGATACCCCTTCATGATCTTCAGTAAACCTGCAAACGTGATCATCAGTTCATTATGCTTTAACAGAGGATTTCACCTCATCTTATCTGAATTGATGAAAAGGACTGCTACTCGTAGGGGGAGCAGATCTAATAAAGGTAGCCTTTGGCATTATTGTCAAAAAGGGGGAGAGTTTGGCAATAAACCGGTAGATAACCGACAATGGCAATAGCAAGTGATACAGAGATGCAAGCACAGAAAACCAGAGATATGATTGCCCATCAAGGTTTTGCCATCAATGCCAAAGGGGGAGATTGTTGGCATTAAGAGATGGTAACCGGTAAGCCTGCTACCGGTACAAGTATTGTCATTGATTGGCAAAAGAGGATAGAGATTTGTCATCTCTCTAAATTCTAAAGATCTAAGGAGATCTGTACGAAAAGAGGTTGGTTTGGCAACCGGTGACAACATGCAAGAAAGAAATGTCTGTAATCAAAAGCAATCGGTCACTACACAAAGCATCAGCAGCCGGGTAATGTATACATTCAAGGAATGGAGGATTCAACCATCAACTAAGGACCAGGATACAACCGGTGTAGACAAGCACAGAGGAAGTGAAGGTACAAACCGGTGTCAACAACACAACTGAGGAATGTGTGACCGGTAAGAAAAGGAAGGGACAGTGACTGGTCAAAGACTCTTACCTATTCACAACCGGAGGATCTCAACCGATCTAGTAATGACTCCGGTATGAACTGAGGAAGTCATAGTCAACTATATGTTTCAACTAACTCTTTGACTGGGATTTACTGCACTAAATCCGGAAGACTTTGAGTTATCTTGGTGGTCAGTTTGAGGCACGTGAAAGTTTTTAAAGCTGAAATCTGTAGCTTTAAAACAAGGAGTTATCTCTTGTGAAGGAAAGGTGCTTGACACGCATCTATTGTTTTCCTCATAAAGCAGATAAAGGAAGAGCATGCATCGGATGTTTCCTCAGTGAACTCATACTCCACCGAGTGATGTATCTGAAAGGGATCTGAAGTTAGGTCATGCATGAGAGGTGTAATTAGGGCAAGAACTCTATATATTCTTCTACCTGTTGAGAATATGAGTTGCCTTCATTATGCCGAGTAAAAGAGTGAACCTGTATGCTGAAGAAGCTAGGGTGAAAAGAATTGAGAAGAAGAGTGTGCAGAGAAGCACAACAGTAGAAGAGAACACACTTGCGGCGACCGGTGATGCTTCTCAGTTGAGCACAAACAAAGATCTTATCAGGCTATGCAAAGCCACTTATAAAAGGTCAATCTTTCTATTGTTTTCTAACAACTACAATAGTTAAATCCCAGTATTTTGGTGGACTCTAACAGGTCCCTTGTATCAAATCCCTTAATTGGGTGACATCTATCAAGGTGTTCTAAGTCCTCTAACCAGGGAGGCACTAACCGGCCTAATTGTAATAAATCCCTTAACCGGGTCGCATCTAATAGTGCATTGTAATCCTTTAACCAGGAAGGCTCCTAACAGGGCGTACTCCAAAAGAGTACAAAATTGTGAGGTCTCCTCACACCGTGGTTTTCACCCTAATCGGGTTTCCACGTGATAAATCTAGTGTCAAAGTGTGATTGTTTGCTTGTTATTATATGCTTGAATCTGTTTTGGCTTACAGTTATAAGTATACTTCACTAGATTTAAAGAGAATTTTTAGAGGTGTTGATTCACCCCTCCCCTCTCAGCACCGATTGGGACTGTCAAGCATATGGAGGCAGCCCTTGATAGAAGAAGAAATGTTGAATGATACATCAGTATCAATTGAACCAGATGGTAGACAAGAAAAAGGAAAAAGGAACAAAAGACTCAATGCTAATTGATATCATCCTACAAAATAGAAGGTAAGGATATACAACCTGATAAAACAGTTTTCTTGGAGTTTTTCAATCATTCTTGTCCAGGTTTGGATTTCAGTGTTTAGTAATGCAGAGAGCTTGCAAAAGGTGGAGATTAACAGATTGTTTACTTTAGAGTCACAAGCAGGCCAGAGATATTTCAAGAGGATGTTTCAACCCAAGTGGTCTATGAAACTCCCCTTTCCTTATCTCGTATTAATAATAATGATGTAGGCTTTCAAGATCCAGATAGCAAAAAAATTCCTAGATTCTCCAAGGCACCATATCGAAGAGGAGGATGCTTTGCAAAAATGTATTATCAAGGAGGTAAGTCCTCAACATAATTCTAAAGGGATAAGCTTTGCCCCAGATCATTTCCAGTTATAAACAGGGGAATGGAAGCTCCTCAACAGGTAAATGATAATAGGGGTGATAACCCTCAAGAAGAGATAAACCAAGATTTTGTGGATATTCACGTAAAGCTGCTAGAGCAATGTGGAAAGACAAAGGAAAGGTTGGAAGCCAATGATGGAAGGATATCACCTATCAAAAACTTGGAAAGAGCCTTTGATGATGTAAGAGATAGTGGAGGTAATTTGATTGATTCAAAGCTGATCTATAGCTCATAGAGTGAGGATGGAAAAGAAGATGAGCTAGGTTTATATGATACTCCAAACATTTGGTACCCTAGGAGTTTAGATCAAACTGACTCTTAAATTCAATAAGCCTAGAATGGGTGAAAGAAAGAAAAGGGGAGCGAAATCAAATAAGGAGAAGCTAGAAATCGTTGGTTGTGCAGCATACAAAACAAAATTGCTAAGATCGGGAAAAGGCTATGCCTTTTCCCGGAAGATATGAGGCTCCTATCGTGAAATGTCAGGGGCCGCAATGCCCCTGACAAGATTTGCTTGATCAAGAGAGGTCTTGATCAAGGGAGAGAAGATATAGTTTTATTGCAAGAGACAAAATTGAAGATGCATGATTATGACTCCTTTAAAAAACACTTTAGTAGATGGAATGGTTGTTTTTCAAAAGCAAGAGGGGCTTCTGGTGGGCTTTGCATATTATGGGATAATACTACTGTGGAGGTAGAACTGTTAAGTCAATCTGTGAATTGGCAATGGATAGAAGTCTCCTCAAAGCAACTTTTGTCAAAGTTTTATGTTTTTAATATTTATGGCCCAAATAATCCAACAGAAAAGAGGGATCTGTGGCAAACCATCTCTGGTTTTATAGAAGCAAGGAAAGAGGACCTCTTCGTCTTAGGAGGAGATTTCAATGCCATCTTAAGCCCAATAGAGAAAAAAGGTGGAAGAGGATGGTCAAGACGCAACCAACGGGATTTTGCTGATTTTGTTATGAATAATGGTTTGATGGAGGATGAGTTTAGGCAAGGGGATTTCACATGGACCGATAGGAGAAGTGGCTTTTTGAATATAGCAGAAAAATTGGATAGATCTCTTCTAGGTGGGCATTGGGACAAATGCAATTGGTTATGCAGGGCTGACATTCTTCCCATCTCTGGCTCAGATCACTTCCCAATATGTTGAAACAATCAAGAGGATATTACCCCTGAAAGATCTCCTTTCAAATTTGAAGCTATGTGGTTCTAGGCAGAAGATTTTATGGATAGAATTCAAGACTGGTGGATAAATGCCACTACTTGGGAAGGTAACAAATCTTTTTATCTTCTTTAAAAAAATTACAATTTCTCAAGGATCACTTAAAAATCTGGAACAAAGATGTGTTTAGGAATATTTTTGTTGAAAAATTTATTCTAGAGCAGAAATTAGCTATGTTGAATGAAAAGATTATTGCTGAAGGAGTAGATGATAAAGCTTTTAAGGAAGAACAAGATCTTCATGGGAAATATATAGAGTTATTGGCGAGAGAGGAGACCTTTTGGAAGCAAAAGTCTAAAGAGACTTGGTTGAAAGATGGGGACAGAAATACAAAGTTCTTTCACAAATTTGTAAAAGTGAGAAGAGCAAAGAATAAGATATATTCTATTCAAAACGACCTGGGGCTCATGCTTACTGATCCTCAATAGATAAATCAGGAAGTTGTAGACTTTTTTCAGAATATCTTTGCAAGAAACTCAAGAGAACTGAGGGGAACAGAGGATCTACTTAATCTTATACCTAAGTGCATATCAGAAGATCAAAACACGTTTTTAATGAAACCAATCTCTTAGGAAGAAGTAAGAAGAGCTCTTTTTGGACTTGGTGGTGATAAGGCCCTAGAGCCAGATGGATTTCGAGCTATATGTCATAGGGGAAGACCTTTGGGAAGTGGTAGAGGAATCAAGGACTGGAGGGTTTATTTTAAAAGACTTTAATAACACCTTCATTGCACTTATTCCAAAGACGGCAGAAACTTTGATTTTTGATGATTTCAGGCCCATAGCTTTATGTAACACTACTTAAAAGGTCATAGCTAAGGTAGCTAATAGACTTAAGATATTCTTGAACACATCATTTCCCTAGAACAAAGTGGTTTTGCCCCCAATAGATCCATTTTTTAAGGGATCATCATAGCCCGTGAAGCAATTCATACAGTTAGAAGAGCAAAAGTAGCCAAGATGATGATCAAGTTGGATATTAAAAAAGCCTATGATAATGTTAATAGATGTTTTCTAATTGAGATTCTTAGAAAATTTGGTTTTGGTGAGGTATGGTTGAAAAGGATTGCAAGTTGCATAAATACTCCTAGATTCTCTAACTTGTTAATGGGAGTCCTCAGGGCTTCTTTGACACTTTAAGAGGAATAAGACAAGGTGACCCCATATCGCCTTTACTCTTTATTATTAAGGCAGAAGTGTTGGGAAGATTGATTTCTAGTAAAAGATAGAAAGGACAATGGAAAGGAATATGCATTGCAGATAAAGTTGAGCCAACTTCTCATTTACAATTTGTGGATGATAATTATCTTATCGGAGAAGCAACAACTAGAGAGGCTAGAGTTATTAAAACAACATTGGACAGATATAGTGTAGCCTTGAGACAATGTGTGAATTGGAGGAAGTCAGAAATTTATTTCTTCAACACAAGTTTGGATCTACGAAGGCAGTTATGTACTAATTTGGAGATTAAAATGGGGAAGTTGCCAAGAAAATACTTAGGTGTGCCACTCTTTGAAGGGACTTATAAACCGCATCTATGGAAGGATCTTATAGATAGCTGTTTAAAGAAATTGGAAGGTTGGAAAAGTAAATGGCTATCATCTGCAGGAAGAATTCTACTCTTGCAAACGGTCATCTCTTCTATTCCTATATACTCAGTGAGTTGCCTTAAGATTCCAAGTAAAGTTTTAAGCTTTATTGAAAGAACAATGAGAAAATTCTTCAGGAATTGAAATGGGGTTGAGGATAAATGGCCTCTGTTGGCATGGGATAAGATATGCAAAGATAAATCCAAAGGTGGTGTTGGTCTCAAGAATTGGAAAAGAATGAATCAGGGATTAGGAGCTATATTAGTGTGGAGTATTTATTCTAATCCTCAAAGGCTTTGGGTGAAGATAATCAAAACCAAATACTTGGATTCTCCAGAAAATGAAAGAATTCTTACTATTAGAAACCCCCCCAGAGGTTCAGCCATATGGAACTTTATTCTAGATTGCAGGAATGTTATAACAAATCATATCTCATGTCAGATTGGTGATGGAAACAAAGCATTTTTTTGGAGAAACTCCTTGAATGGTTTTCAAGCCATAAAGGATGATGTTAGATATGATGTTGTAAGGAGAATCTTAACAGACAAATGGGGAGAAAAAGTTTCTGATTATATTACACTCAAAGATACACAATTTGGCCATCAGTGGACTTGGAGAAGTGTAGATGATGCTGGTTTGAATGAAGATCAGAAAAATCTTATGGTTAATCTCTTCCAAGCATGAGGTGTTTTATGAGGACTGCTAAGGATGACGAAATCATATGGTGTGCTGCAAATAGTGGCTCTTACTCAATGAAGTTGGGTTATACATCTTTAGAAAATAATGAAGCATATAATGGTTGGTCGACTAAGCTCTGTCGGGATCGAGATTGTTTACCAAAGGCTGGGACCTTTGCTTGGCTTGCAGTGCATGAGCGAATTTTAACAGCAGAAAGAAGAAAAAGATTTGGATTTTGTGGTCCAACTAAATGTGTTCTATGTAATTCAGCCTCTGAAGATATAGATCACTTGCTAATTCAATGTCCCTTTGCAAGTGAATGCTAGTCAATGGTAAAATTCAAATTGCAATGGATAGGACCTATGCAAAATAAATTGAAAGAGGTGTTTGAAAGTTGGCCTTTACCCAGGAAAGCCACATCGATGTCCCCTATTTGGAAAATCTGCCCATCTATCATAATATGCGAGATTTGGAAGGAACGGAGTAGAAGGATTTTTCAAGGAAGGATGGAATCACTAGAAAGAGTTAAAGACAAGATTAATGTATCTATTGAGGAGGTTTTGGGGGCAGCTTTGTTGAAAAGGGAGGACGATTTGGTTTACTCTGTAGATGATAGGAAGATACATGTTAAATGGCCTTGTTTGAAGTTTAGAAATGGTGCTTTTAAGGGAGCTAAGGATATAAATAAAAAAATGAAGGAAGAGTGGGAAAAACCAGAAGTAGAGTGGATTAAGGTGAATTTTGATGGGGCTTCAAAAGGGAATCCAAGCCCATCTGGGGTAGGGTGATTGCAAGAGACTGGAAAAGTAATTTGATTGTTTTAGCAGCACAAAGATTGCATGATGCCACTAACAATGTTGCAGAAGCAAGAGTAGCATTGCTAGCGCTCCAAGTGGGTTGTAGGCTTAAGGCTAAGCGAATCCACATTGAGGGTGACTCACAAGTTATTGTGAATGCCATCAAGAATGGGGCTGCTCAAGCATGGCATCTTCAAAAGATCATAGCACAAATAAATTCCATGCTTCAATCATTTCATGATTTTAAAATTAGCCATATTAGAAGAGAAGGCAATAGAGAGGCAGATGTTATATTAAAATGGGCATCTAATTTGAAAATGGCTAATAATATTTATTTTGAGGACTTTACTTTAGAAAGGTGAATGAAGTCTAAGATTTCATAGGTCTGATAGACGGAATCTTAGCTTTTAAATTTCAAATTGTTGCTCTTTCCTATGTTTTGATGATATAACCGTTAGCACCTTTTTAAATGAGGTAACCACTAGCAAATCATTAAATGCTTATGTCAGTTGGAATGGTTGTGCTTATGGAGAAAGGTGTCCTTGTCACCTCTATTTAATGCAAAGTGAAATGTGGAAGTTGTTTTAATGATTATAAACTTGGTGAAGGAAACAACGGCGCTCGACTCTGAAATGATGAGGCTGGCATGTGTGTTAGGTGATGAGATTTGTGGGAATGATATCTAATGCAGAGGTGTCAGCAAAAAGTGAAGTGGGTCCTCCTTGTGTCCAACCTATCAACTAAGTCAAGGAGTTGACTCACTTAGACTTTCTATTCTTTCTTCTTAAGGTATTTAACCTATTCAAAGTGATAACAACAATCCCAAATCACCCTTCGTGGGATATCACCCAATCCTAACTTTAGCACTTTTGGCTTTTAGGGACACTAGCCCTACTTCAAACACAAACCTAGAAGTCTTCACCAGTGGCCTCACAGATCCAAACTTAGTATTTGGACATTCCTCATATGTTCCAAGAGTCAAGATTCACTCCTTGGTTCAGTCTCTCAAATACCGTACAATACCTTTCTAGGACTGTCCTAGAATCTCTAGTAGTCCTTCCCAAATAGCTTTTATGCCTTAACTTTTCCTCCTGATTGTCTTTCAAAAAACTAAGGATATATCCAGATACCCTTTTCGAAGTTATTTTAGACCCCAAAGCCTTGAGTCACAATCCCACTCCAGCAATACCTAATGCTCACCTGGTTCGCAGACCTAATTGGCCTAATTAGGCTTGGATTTCAAAGCAAGTACTAGGAATAGGGTACATGGGCATGGAATAGTGTTTCAGGTGTCTTTCACTAACCTCCTACAACTCAAATCCATTCCTAATTCATTCAATCACTCTCTTCATACAACTCTGTACTCTTTCTCCTACTTTCTAGGCTGAATACATTGAGATATTCAGCCTAGGGCTTGATGCATGAGGGCCTTACCCTTCGAATCATTTCCAGAGCTTTTGGAATCATTGAACACACTAACCCAACTTGCATTTTCCAGGATCTTAGAGAAATCCACCGGTTAGAATGCAAGTTAGGCTTCCATCTGCAGACGGTGCTCAAAAATATCCCTCTTCCTGCACTGGTTCTGGAAATCTCCAAGAACTCTTTGCAAACTAAAACAAACCCACTCCTAATCAATTTCAAAAAGGTAATAACATGTAATACATTCCAGGTATCAACTTGATCTCACAAATCTTTACTGTACACGATCGTACAACTCAGAAAAACTCTCAAAAACACTTTGTATTCCCTGTTTCATGCATTAGTGTTACAATATATGACTTCTAACCGAGACGGTTCGAAGTAAAGACTTAAAAAGTCTTCAAATGTGAAGGTGAATCGGTTTAATAACACCCTGTGACTGTTGGGCTTCATCTTGCAACTCTCGAGCAACCTTTGAAAGTTGCATGAGCAACTTTTTTACAATTTTGCAATATTTTGCAAAACTTGTCATTTCTTGCACTCGGTGACTCTTGAGGTGGTTCCAATTCATCTAAACCTCTAGGAATGTTAAAAGAAACAAGGATCCTAGGAATTTAACCTTAGAAATCCTAAAACACAATAAAAAATCAACTTATAGCAACTAGATCCGAACTAGGTGATCCAAATGGCCTAAGGTATCATTGGCTTATAAGATTGCCTAAGAGATCCTTGACCAAACATATGGATTCAAAACCAAAATAGGATGATCTTCTAAGATCAATCCCTTTATTGTAAACTCACACCTTTACTGATGGACAGTGGTGGGTGCACTGCACCAATATCGAAATAAGGATTACAGATCATCCTTGTCTTTAAGGCATTAATTGGCACTTCTTTTTTTGGAGAGGCAAGAAGAATGTAAAGGTTCCCCTTATAGTTGTAGATAAAAAATTTTATTTGGAAGTTTGCAGATATGGAGGCCTCCTTTTCCATCGATGCCAATAAGAAGCAGAAAGCGTTTAAAGGGCTTGTTAGTAAGGAGAGGATGCTAGGAATGCTAAATGTAAAGGATGCTAATTTAGCAGAGATTGTGATCGAGGTCCTGGGTAGTCAATTTCAAGAGAGAAAACGTAAATGGAGAGTTAATGTAGATGTCATCTCAATGATAATAGCTTGGGCTTTGGAGTTAGGAGAGTCATAAAGGGAGGTAAATCGAGTAATTAGGTTGTTGTTTGATAAAGATTTTCTATTAGACTTGGATTCAATCCTTGAATGGGCTGTTCCAGGCTTAGGTTTTGATTATCATGAATGTTTTGAAAATGAAGAAGAGGGTCATGAATTCGGACTAGTTTTGTTCCTACGTTGGTGGGGGAAGGTGGATAAAATAGATTATCTAAAAAACATTGCATGCAAATGGGATAATCTGAAGAGAAAATTGGAGGAGGTTGTTAGTAGGGATGAGGAAAAAAATTAGAGTTTTTAATATAAATGTACCTAAGAAGAAGAGGGGTCTAAGGAGAAGATGCAGTAAGAAGATTGAATAATTTAGCTTAAAGAAACCTATAAATTTTGAAATTTTGTTTCTTAACCTAAAGAATAGCTTGGAACCCATCATTGCCTTCTCAAATGTTTTGCATGTTGGACGCGAATGATTGAATGAGCTAACAAATGGCTGATTTTATAAGAAGATTATGAAAGATGGAGGAAGAAGTTAAGGAATATAGGAATGCACAGGCAGACCAGGCATAAGAAGTTTTAGAGATGGAAAGATTTTTGTTTTTTTGTTTGCAGAAAATGGTGCTGAATCAGTTCGAAATGGAGTGGATGCTACCAAAATGGAACCTGGGCCTGGTTTTAAGAATGAAGTATGGTTTTATCTTTGTTCCTTTTATAGATATAAAGGTCAATCAATATGTAAACTTAAGACCTTTGGTCTGTTTATTTGATTGTAAATGTTGAACAAGACTTTGAAGGTAGTAGATAAGCTAGAGTAAGTTGTAAGTCTTTTGAAGGTCTTTGAACTTTGGATGGTAGATGTAATCTTTTGTGAATTATAATAAAATTACCTATTATAGATCAAATATATATATATATATATATATAATTATTTTATTATCAATATTATTATATCACAATAATATTATATCTAAGTTACCGGTTTGAGTTTGGTTCTAAGTTCGGGTGCAAAGACCCAGTTAGCAATTACGGCAAAATTTTGAAAAGGGGTTTGGGTTCGTTAGTACAAAAACATGTAAAACTTATATATATATATATATATATATATATATATATATATATATATATATATATATATATATATATATATATATATATTTATGAAGCCTAGAAGCATGAATTAAAATTAGAATGTTACATAGTATCATAAAAACATTAAAACAACAAAAACACCATAAACTTGCAATCATAGCATCATGAATCGTGATCATACCATCATATACTTCAAGTTCAACATCAAAGATTCAAAACATTAAAATTAAATCATAACATCAAGTTCAAGTATCATTGTTTCAAGTTCAACTAATGGATTAAAAATTTATTAATATTCTTCTTCTTCATCTTCATCTTAAAGGTGTGTGAATGAGGCACAAACACTTGAAGAAGGCTCACAAACTAATCTTCCAACTCCTCCTCGCACAACCAGAATCTTGCTCAACTACCTATTTTCTCTTGCTTAAGACAAAATAACCTACTTGCACATCACAAATGAGAATGAAAAGAAAACATAAGCCTTTCATATCTACCTTTTAGAGTTAAGGATGTCAAAATTTTATATTTCACTTAAAGTAACATCCGCAGGTCCCAGTTCACCGAAATTTGCCGAAAGTTCATCGTTTTGTGTGTGGTCCACCCAGGTCCAATCGGCTATGGCTGTAGTTCGAACTAGACCCAAAAAATCGAACCCTACCCAGAACAACAAGCAAATTGGACCGGGACCAGGTACCAATTCGTACTTCTGCTGGTCCGGTAGGCTATACCAGCAAACCAGGTAACTTAGTATTATATTAATTATTATCACAACCTTTATAATAATTATGTCGACCTGTGGATTCCGACCACAGCTACAATAAAATCAACAATACCCTTTCATAATTACCACCCTTTGAAAGAGTTACAAACCTCCATGATTGCTGCCCCTTTGCAAGTTACTTCATTCTTCCTTTCATCCTTCCTTTATTCCTATGCTCTCTTTATGCATATAAGAACTGTCTCATATCTCAGAACAAAACTTCATATGATTACCTTCATTATGATGATCCCATCTTCCATGCATTCAACAAATGACTATCCCTCCTATTTATATCTTCATGATGGAAGAGTCACAACCTTTCATTAGTACAACCTTTCAAGAGAGTCACAACCCTTCATCGTTTATGCCCTTTGAAAGAGTCACAACCTTTCATAACTACCGCCTTTTGAAAGAGTCACAACTCTTCATCAATTCTTCCCATTCCAATCTTCTTCCATTACACCTTCCTTAGTTCCCATGCTGCCTTCTTTCTCCTTTTTCCCCTCTCCCCTTCCAAATAAAATTCTAATCTCCCTTTTATACCTCATGTTTAAAAGAGTCACATCTTTTCATTTCAAGCCTTTTGACCATTCATTAAACTTAAATAAATTTTAATTATATTTTAATAAATTTTATTTAATATTCTTTTGTTTTAATATTATTATTATTTATATTAAATCCTATTTCAGAAAGGGACATCACAGAAATCAAACCCTTTTTAATAGTTTGAATACTTATGTTCAACCATTGCACTTGAGGAAGAAAAGCCTCTGGTTTCCAGACAAGAATTGGGGACAAAAACCCTCGTTCCTTGAGGTAGTGTCACCTAGGAATCACAATTGTGCAAAGAAGCTTTCCACTTATTTCCATCTTTCAGTTTTCTGTACTTAACTGCTACAATACCACCACTACAGCACTATTTGGCAACCACAGCTACAATGCATTATCATTGTGGTAAGTGCTTGGAACAGAAAATGGTATCAGCATATGAGTTCTTGCATTTTTTCGAGTACTGCATTGATGTTTGATTCTGAATGTTGTTTGTATTTATATTCTCAATGTACAATGGTAATTTTTTTGATAGCAGATTTGATACATTGTTGTTTATATCAATAAATTTAAATAGTTCGTGATGCAGAATTCTGTATTGAAGGATAAGTAGCAACTTGCTATTGTAATTACTAATTACATTGAATAAATATTCTACGTACTATCATATTTCAGAGGTGCTTGACCATTGCATAGATAGGAACCTCAAAAAAATTGCAGGGGTATTGAATTACTCATAGAGGCATTTGCGCAATAGAGAGGGCCCTTACCCCTCACTTGACTTACCCCCCAAAAAAGCTTGGCTTAAACATCTTACAGGCGTGTTTCCTTTCAAATGATGCCAATGTGAGCCAAGTTTTCCCTTGTTCTCAAAAAATAAGGATTTCAAAAGATTCCAAGATGCAAGGATTGGAAACTTTTTTAATCTATTCTTTCAACTTGGAGAAAGATTCTACTAAAAAGGATTTTCTTAAATTGTATTTTTATGATAAGAGAATTATAGGAAACTAGTACCTTATGGAGTTCAAAAAAAGATTATGTTTTCCCAGGAAATAAAATTCACTGTTAAGCAGAATTTTTGAGCCAGTCAAACAGCTCTTATCCCTGCATCGGGCTTTCATATGAAGGGCCTGTGTTTATTACCTTAAAAGGAATCAAGAATGATTTGGTCTATATCAATCTTCAACTCTGTTTTATCACTAATAAAATTATGTTGGCTTTTCCAAAACGAAAAATATAAATCATTAAATGACATTTTCACATGTTTAGTTTACAATTAACCGTAATGTGATTGACACCGAACATTATTCACTAATAAGGTCACTACACCATAATTCTCATCAAAGTTTATTATGAATGTGTAATATCTCCGTTTTTAGACTTTTGGGATTAGCTTGGTTTGGCGACCCTCGCAGGCTAATCAGGGGATTAGAGGGGGTCAGTTGGCGGAGCTAGTGTTGGGATTCCATTCTGGAGGTTCAGATTATCAGGTCTGCTCTTCGTTCGGGTCAATTTGATCAACTTACTATTTTTAGTAAGTGGTATTTTTGGGTATGGCCAGATTTAGCAGGGTGTCTGCACAGGGTGTCAGATGTTTCAAGACCGAGTTTCAGGGAATCTCCAGTTTGAGGGACTTATTATTTATAGTAAGTCTATTTTTGGCAGTTGGTTATTTGTGGCAGGGCAGTTGAAGTTTGAGGCTTTGATGTCAGAAATGTGTTTGTTGCAATCAATGGGCTTCAGTGGCTTTTTATTTTAAAGTTAACGTTATTTCCTATGACAGATGATCATAGTGGGGGTTACCTTTCCTTGACAGAGATTCATTCCTTGTGGGAGGCTGTCAGGATTTTGAGACAGAACTATTTACAGTTGGTAGCCGGCCGAGATCACCTAGTTGAGTGGGGGAGTACGGCATACGAGGTGTTGATGGATAGAGAAGACAAGGTGAGTGAGCTTACTCAGGAGCTCACAGCGACTACTGAGGCTTTAAAGGGCACTCAGTGGACTCTTCAGGAGTCACAGATCCAGTTAGAGGAGGTGACCGTGGAGTTGGAGCATTTACGGTCCACACCAGCCCCAGACCCAGTTCAATTGCACATCGAGGTGGTTGGTGGTGAATTTGCTTCTACGGTTGGGGATGCGCGACATGATGATGTGGCAGACACATCTGTTCAAGATATGGATGTACCAGTTACGGATGAGGTAGGAGTACCAGGTGAATCAAGCTCTCAGGTTAAATTGCTTCCTTTTGCTGGAAGTGAATCTATTGCTTCATCTCATTTAGTTGATAGCATGGGACAGTTGGCTGTGCCACATTTTCAGAGAGGTCAGCTGTGGATTGCGGGGGAGCAAGTTGACGCTTCCACGTATAATTTCTATTGCACCGAGTCATTCATGGAGCATTTACTTGAGAGTGCAGATGTGCGAGAGGGTTCATACAGAGTGTCTGAGGGTACTCTTATCCGCAGTTCTTGTGCTATCCGGAGGTTGGTGAGAAAGATTGTAGAGACTATCTACTATGCTTCCCCACAGGGATTTCGAGGTTGGGTTTGCTGAGAGGGTTGTTCAGGATCCTACCCAACCTGCAGTTAGGCAGAGTTAGAGATTGGAGCCATCTCATGATTCTCAGTTTGGTGATGATGAGCTGTTGACGGGAATTGGGGCTTCCTACCGACATTATACGTTGGGGTATGCTCATCATTTTTCTTTTGACCCACAGGTGGAAGATTTGATCTCACACAGGGGTAAACCGGCTCCAGTTTCTTACCATCCATTATGGGATGGATTAGTACCATCTTGTGCAGATGGAATTGGCAGTTGCAAGTTGGACCACTTGCAGTATCGACACATCCAGGACAATTTATCAGAGGTTGGAGTTGGTAATAGTGATTCAAATACATTTGGTCATTGTCATCTTCTCAATGCAGTTGGGTGTGAGTGTTGGATAGACAGGGACTTGGGTTTTGACAGAGTTGGTGTTTTAGTTGGGTTGACTTCCACTGGGTTGTTTTCTGCATCAGCATCTACAGTTGGTTTTCAAATGATGTTTTCAGTGATGTCAGTTATCTGGGTGTTGAGTGCAGTTTCTCAATTGCTAGTGTCTATACTGTTGATGTTGTTGGCTTCTTCACAGGAGTATGAGGTTGATCAAGACATTACTTATGACCATCCTTGGGATTCAGGTGGTTTGTGATGTTGCTTGTTTTTCCTGATTGCTTGAGGACAAGCAATCTTGAAAAGGGAGGAGTGTAATGTCCCCATTTTTCAGACTTTTGGGATTAGCTTGGTTTGGCGACCCTCGCGGGCTAATCAGAGGATCAGAGGGGGTCAGTTGGCAGAGCCAGTGTTGGGATTCCATTCTGGAGGTTCAGATTATCAGGTCTGCTCTTCGTTCGGGTCGATTTGGTCAACTTACTATTTTTAGTAAGTGGTATTTTTGGGTATGGCCAGATTTAGCAGGGCATCTACACAGGGTGTCAGATGTTTCAGGACTGAGTTTCAGGGAATCTCCAGTTTGAGGGACTTACTATTTATAGTAAGTCTATTTTTGGCAATTGGCTATTTTTGGCAGTTGATTATTTCTGGCAGGGCAGTTGAAGTTTGAGGCTCTGATGTCAGAAATGTGTTTGTTGCAGTCAGTGGGCTTCAATGGCTTTTTATTTTAAAGTTATCGTTATTAAATTAAATTATTTTAATTTAATAACTTTATTACTTTATAACTTTAATGTTATAAAATGAAGTTGTGATTAAAAAGCCTTTTAAGTGAAAAAAGCAGAATTGAAGCTTTTTCCAAAAAAAGCTATATATTCAATTCGAAAAAGCACTTTCAATCATTCATTGTTGATTTGATAAAATTAATGAAGCTTCTTGGCTGTGAGAAATGGCTAGGGTTTTGAGGACTGATTCTTCTTTCTGCAATTTGAATCATCACGGATTGATAATGAATTTTGCTTCTGGATTTTTGATAATTTTATTATGATTCTGAAGACATAAATTTGGCGCTGAGGTATGCCAATTGGAATGGATTGATTAATTTTCAAGCTCAAAGGTTTGATACTGGCTGCACTGAATTTCTTGTTGCATCGAAATTCTCATAGAGGCTGAATTATCTCTTTGAGTAGAAGAGCTGCTACCTGATGATGCGAAATTGCTCCCTTAGGCGGCAGGTGTATTAATTTGTTGCTGCGTTTGGGTTTGAGAGGTCACGCAAGTCAATCTTGGTTGCGTTTTGTGCCCTATGCTGGCACGTGCTTCCCTTCTAGACTCACGTCAATACAAGGAGAGTGCCAGCCATTCATTCACCTGCCTAGAGTAATATCTTAGGCTGCTGCGTCATATTGGGAAGGTGACATGATTGTTGTTGGGAGCTGGACACTTGCGTCAACTGCTGTGCGTCTCTTTGCTTAGCCGTTTGGAGCTGAGTGTTGTTTGCTGGCTGCATACATCATTAGAAATGGAACGTGATCTTTCCAGCCTTGTAAATTAATTTTGGTTGCTGCATTTCTTTCATATAAGAGGTGACGTTTTTTTTTTCCTGGAGATGATTATTTTAAAAGTTGATGATGATAGAAATTACTTTTGATACAATTTGGTGGAAGAATATTGTTAGCAATAGGAACTGTCATTTGATGATATTCATTTGAAATTATTCCTTTTGAAGAGTTTGTAAAATTAAAAACAAATAAAAGTTGAAATTTTTGGCGCCTGTTGAATTTACTTGGGAAACGTTTAATTAAATACATAGAGCCAGGCAGGCTCTTTACAGAATGATAGAATATAAAAGACCATCATAGAAGCAATATGCAATCCTGTGCTTCATGTCATACCTTTGAGGCTCTGAGATCGTTTGCTGCTATTCGGAGAGAATCATCGGATAATATCAATCTGGACAAAGCACCTGTGCTTATTCTGAAGCAGATGCACAAGAAAAGAAAATCAGTGGTCGCCCATGAAAAGGAAATGGCAGCTTTGTATCCATATTTGCAGCACGTAACTCTCACACATAAGATGATATTGAAATTTTCCATATATGTCAGTGAGTTTCTACAGAAATTGTAGGATAGCATCAACAATCATAGTTAATTCCAACTCTGATTAATCAAAGTATTGTAAATAATAAATTGTGGAATCCTTGTTTACAAGTAACCTTAACAGTAGAAGAAACCAATACATTTTAACATGAAAAATCCAGTCATGAAATGCAATTGTAACAGACAACTAATTTACCATGTATTTTATGGTGAGCATTTTACCTCGAAGGGTTTTAACAGCAGAAGAAACCAATATATTTTAACATGAAAAATCCAGTCATGAAATGCAATTGTAACAGACAACTAATTTACTATGCATTTTATGGTCTGCATTTGATGGTGAGCATTTTACCTCAAAGGGTTTTACCATGTATATTCTTCTTCTAAGTTAAATTTTCTACATTAATGGATTCCAAAGCTTATATCCCTTAAGATTTGACCACAACCAATGAAAATACATTTTTCAGTTTTAAATTCTAACTTCGACTATTTTTCCTTAGGCACATGAGCAAAAGCCTTACATGAAGGTAAGGACTTTTACCTATCCAAACCTCTTGTCAGGTCTTATTAACAAGACTTCAAGCGCGAGACCAGTTTATTATATAACATGCACTACTAACAACTTCAGCCCCAAAATTTCTCTATGTTGGCACCACTAATCATACTTCTAGTTATTTCCATTAAGTCATGCTCTCTCTTAATAACCCCGTTATGTTGTGGAGTATATGAAGTTGTTTAATTACAAAATTCTTCAAATTCTTTAAAAGCAGAATTTGAACTCCCCACCCCAATAATGAGCTCTAGAAACCTTTATCTTCGTATCCTCCTGATTTTCGATGAGTACCTTAAATTGTTTAAACATGTTAAAAACTTCAGATTTGTGCTTTAAGAAGTAAACCCAAGTTCATCTAGAAAAATCATTTATGAAAAAACATAATAAAGATATTTTTAACGAGATGATAGATCCACCAAACCAGAAACATCACTATGTATCAACATCAAAATTTCAACTGCTCTAGCACTATTATCAAATATGAGAAAAGTTAACCCTGTTTTGTTTACCGGATACAAAATGCTCATAGAAACCAAAATCAAGAGAATTGTCAGCAATCCTTCAACCATATCTTTATTGTCTAAAGTTTTCAGTCCCTTCTCAACCATATGATCCATCCATGATGCCGCAACATTGAATTTACAGATGGTTCAGATAAATTTGCTTGAGTTAAGGCAAAGTTACAAAAAGTACTAGCACCCAACTTAAACAATGATCTGACTCAAAATACCCCTTTGCCCAAATCAAACTCCCCTGCCATTTACAACCATCTATATCAATCATATTATGTACACCCTTGAAATTCATCTTTGAAACCAAAATAAGGTTTCTAGCTAACCTAGAATGTGTAGTACATCAAAACGAGTCTTAACTTTACCATTACTAAATAACAATTTTATCGTCCCATGGCCAACAATGTTGTGTGAAGTGTTGTCCCCCAAAAGAAATTCCACCTCCATTATCTTGCCATCAATTTTATCCTTTTTTTTAATTCTGCACTCCATTCCATGACCCCTTTTTCCAAATTTCAATGTCAATTTGTAAGAGGTCAATTTTAGGATAGATGAGGTAAAAAGAAACAAGAGGATCAATTTTATCTTTAAAGTCATCCATGGACATTTTCTTAAGCTCTTCACTTAGTGAAGCCGACACAACTTCGAGTTTTAGCCTAGAAGATGTACTTCTAATAGCTATTATGAGATTGTCCCATGAATTGGGTAATGAACAAAGTAATTCACTTGTCCTCTTCTTACTTTTTCACATCTATGGGAGCTAGTAAACTCACTACAATCCCGCTCATTCATTGTCAATATATTACCACAAAACAGGCTTACAGTAGGATTGAGAACCTCCACAATTGATGTATGTAATGTCCCCTTTTGCATCTTGTCAGATTGGCTTCCCATTAATTTATTCTCAGGTTCACGTAGGCTAAGCCGAGTTGGTTAGGGGACTCAGTGTCCTGTGGAGAGGTCGAGCAAGTGACTTAAATGTGTTCAGCAGAGTTTCTATTTTAAGCATATGTTATTTTTAGCAAGTGCTATTTTGAGAAAGGTTGTGATACTCTACAAGTACTTGCATGACTCATGAGTTCTCACAGGGAAAAATCTCAAGCGAGTCACTTGCAGGGAAGCTTGCAGCCAAATTTATGAAAAAATCTGGGCAGTTTTTAAAAAAAATTTGCAAAACCTCGTGTGATTTAGGGCTTTGACTTGTCTGCCAGGTTGTCACAGGATATAATAAAAATAAAGTTGAACACATTTTAGGTTTTATAATGTGTTTGAAACCATTCCAAGGAGCATTTCTCCCATGATGGAGGAAGAGGAAAATGACGCACAACCATTCTCAGGCGGCCATGCCATTTTCACGCAACTGAGCAGAGGAAAACCTTGTGGGCACACATGACCCAGACCAGCCATAAAGTAGATTCGGGCCTTTTTCAGTTTTCACAGCTGTGATGCTTCGAGTTCGAGCCTTTTTCAGTATTGTTAATTGGAATGGATAACTATTAATTATTACTGTTTGCATCAGGCATATTTCAGGTTTTGTATCAGCATAGTTTAGAAGTCAATTCAGCACTGATATTCTATTTGTTCTTTCTGATCAGTATTAGCAGATGAATAATATATTGATGTTGATTATCAGTCATTGCAAATTCTGCCTGTATCAGTTGTTTATCATTATTGGTGTTGGCATTTGACAACAACATTATTTCAGCAGGGCTTGGCACCTATATTTAATATTGATTCATTATTTCAGCTTGCACATGCTTAAAAAAACATCTATTTCCAAAGGTTGTCTGACTGGGAACATAACAACTGTTGTCCAGTGCTGCACTTTTTATTGCCAATGACCCTATTTAAGCTGAACAGAAGCAAAACTAGTGCTTCCAAAATTTCTGTGCAATATTTTAAATTTTTAAGAAGATTAATATCCTACGATTGCAGAATTTTCAAATAGGCATCTAATTAAAATTGTTGGACAACATTCTCATAAAATGAATGGAACTGCAGTACCTTCTAGGTATCCATTTCTGTCATGTCCCCTCTTTTAGCTCTTTCTAGCAGGACGTGGGAGTTAGCCTATCAGGGAGTCTCGTAGGCTGGCAGTGGTGTTTAGAGACTTAGTCAAGGTATACAGTGTTCGGATCTGGAGTTTCAGACAGCAGGAGAGCAGTTGAGAGCAGTTCCTTAATTGTAGGAGGAGTTTCCTACATTTTAGGAGGTGGAGATGGGTTACAGTCTTGAGTCTCTACCAGATCATTCTATGGTTTCAGTTTCGGGAGATTTGGAGACGTTCCTATTTTTTAGGAGTATCCCTATTTTTGAGGGATGAGACTGTCGGTTATTTCAGATTGTCCGGCATCAGTCACAAGCAGGTGACATTCAGTTTCAGGATTTTGGGGTGTTTCAGGTGTTCTGTGGCTATTTGGGATATATTTTAATATATTTTAATATTTTCTTAAGTTAGCATTTTAATAATTTAAATAAGGCTAAGTTTTTAGCCACTAGGGAGTAATAAGGAGTTTTCTGGCTCCATCTGGTGAGTTTTGTCATCATGTGATAGTCCATTGGAAAGAGCTCGGCCTCTTTTATTTAATTATCATCTTCAGGGACCTGTTTGACACTTGGAACTATTCTTATTGGTGAAATAATGATTTTCAGGCACTTGGGCACCATTATTAAAGAATATAACTTTATATTATAAAGTTCCTAAGTATTTCTTTTAGGGTTCCTTTTAGGGTTTGAATTACATGAGAAGATGATATAAGGCCAATGCAAGGAAAGGAAAAGCATCTTTGAACATTTTGGAAAACATATTATGGCGTTTGGCTCTGATTTGAGCATTCCCTCACTAGGACGTCAAACCCTAGGCTGAGAGTTGATTGAGTTGGGACGTAGCCCTCAACTGGATTGGATTTGCTGATTCTTGCACAAGGTTTCGACATTGGTGGAGTTACTATAGCAGTTCATATCATTGGCGTGAGAAGGTGGAGACTATCTTTGCAGCATTCCGCAGATTGCATCATTCTAGGCATTGATCATTGTGAGCAGATTTGTGCAGCAGTTCTATACTAGCTGGGCGTTGGATTTTGTGGGCAGAATTATTAAAGATTGCAGCTGTTAGCAGCTTCTTATTTCAGACATTGATTGTATTTGAGGAGAACATAATTATTTAAATAAAATTTATAGCAGTAGCAGAGTAAATATCCACTTGGGATATTTCAGTGGTATCAGAGCTTGAATCCTTCCAGCCTGTAGGGTTTCAGTGAATTTATCACAACAGGTTACAGGAAAGGGTTTGATAATTCATTCCAGCAGTCGGCATCTATTTTTACATATCTTCTATGCATCCTAGTGGAGAAATACACAGGTTCTACGAGCGTAGGAGAAACCAGTGGCAAGCAGAGGCCGCCAAAGATACAAAGACACCAGCTATGGGTAAGGCACAGGGTGCTGCTGGTGACGGCATGCCTACAGAGGTAGAAGAGAGAGAGTTCATGAGAACTCTGATGGCTACACAGCCCAGGATAGTCCAGACACTTGACAAATTACAGGATACCCTGGAGCGGATGGAAGTGGATAGGCGTGGAGGTAGACAGGAAAGACAAGGAAGGAGTAGATCGATTTCCGTTGCAGGAAGCCAGTGCAGTCATCGATCCCATGTCTCAGCAGGGAGCTCCCTTCATTCCTATAGGCAGGAACGTCCACGTATTCCTGCTCGAGATAGACCATTATTGCCTCGGTTTGGGCAAGTTGAGCAGCCGGCACATGTGGAGCCACCTGAGGTTGGATTCCAGGATTCAATCATGGTAGCTACAGCTGAGTGGAGAGCCCTACCCCCAGAGGTTAGGGATGTTTTTCCTCTCCCACAGTATTGTGCACAACGGAGGGATAATGCCAGTTTTAGAGGAGACAAGGGCTACAGACCATAGCAGAACAATGACCTCAGTAGAGCCACTGGGAAGATCACACTGGCTACCTATGATGGCACGGGTGATACGAGTGCACGAGCTTGGGTGCACAAGCTGGATATATATTTATCATTGAGACCTATGCCTAAGAGAGAGGCTATACAATTTGCAGTTTTGTATTTAGACGGGGTTTCCTATGATTGGTGGCACCATGGATTGGTCACCCAGGATCACGCCATGGTTCACTCCTATGCTGAGTTCACTGAGCGGCTCATTGCTAGGTTTGATCATAAAGACACAGAGCTTTACTACCGGGAGTTGGCACACATTAGGCAGACAGGGAACGTAGAGTCTTTTGTGAATGAGTTCCAGCATATTGCAGTCATGGTTCCTGACATGTCTCAAAGTCGTTGTGTGATGTTGTTCATAGAGGGTTTGCAGGACAGGCTGAAGGGACTGGTACGAGCTTTCAGGCCAGCCACCCTCAAGGAGGCCATTGATGTTACATTTAGACTAGATACCACTCCTACCTCTTATCAGACTGATAAGAAACCATCCGAGAATACATAGGCACCACAGAGGCCTCCTTTGCAGGCTAAGGACACGCCACCTCCCCCTCCCAAAGTAGACTTGGACTCTAGAAATGAACTAAGGAGGAGGAAATTATGTTTTTCTTGTAAGGAGCCATGGGTACCAGGACATAGGTGCCTTGGGCAGGGAAAGGCACATCTTATTGAGATCATGTCAGATGTAGACAATGAGGAGGTTCAGGATATAAATGACAGGGATGATGGTGTCCAAATTGAGCTCGAAGATGCTGAGGTAGCAGTTGCGACACATGGGACTATGGCTACGTTGTCAGGTGCACCGATGATTCACCTCTTCTACATCTCGGGTATGATCCATGGGCATACTGTGTATTGTTTGGTGGACAGTGGGTCTACACATAATTTTATAAATACAGGAATGGTAGTCCGGTGTGGTCTGCAAGCACAGAATTTTCTAGGAATCGATGTGACTGTGGCCAATGGTCTTACTCTGCAATGCATCAAGGGTATCCCACAGTTGAGCATAGGCATGGAGGGATACACCTTGATAGATGACTTTTACATGTTTGATCTAGGGGGCACGGATGTAGTTTTGGGTGTACAGTGGTTGCAATACTTGGGGAGGTACAGCCAAGATTTCAGGAAGAGACAATTGGAGTTTATGGTTGGGAGAAGGAAGATCGTGCTCAAGGCATGCACACTTCCGTCTCAGGGTGGATCAGCTAGGAGTATGATTACTGATCAGGACTCAGATAGTAACAATGATTTGATCATAACCCCATGTCCCTTGGTATCTCAACACACAGGAGCGGGTGCCTTAGATTTGCCACGGAGATTGTATGAGGTTTGGGACAGGTTGGATAAAAGGACTGTTTTGGGACCGGCTACTAGTCTGAATTCTGACAGGAGGACAGGATAGCCATTTGTTTGGATTCTTGGGCGCGAGGGTATTCAAGGGTGGATACTCTACTGTGACGATGTGATCTACTTCACCTCTACACCTTACAGTGGGGAGGATGTTTATCCTGACGAGCCACTTCAGGTTTGGGGTCGATCAGTGCTCTATATTTGGATTGCTTGGGATAGTGGAGGATTAGTGTTGTATTGCTTGCGGGCAAGCATCTCCGAGAGGGGAGGACTGTCATGTCCCCTCTTTTAGCTCTATGTAGTAGGACGTGGGAGTTAGCCTATCAAGGAGTCTCGTACGCTGGCAGTGGTGTTTAGAGACTTAGTCAGGGTATACAGTGTTCGGATCTGGAGTTTCAGACAGCAGGAGAGCAGTTGAGAGCAGTTCCTTAATTGTAGGAGTTTCCTACATTTTAGGTGGAGATGGGTTACAATCTTGAGTCTCTACGAGATCATTCTATGGTTTTAGTTTCGGGATATTCGGAGACGTTCCTATTTTTTAGGAGTATCCCTATTTTTGAGGGATGAGACTGTCAGTTATTTCAGATTGTCCGGCATCAGTCACAGGCAAGTGACATTCAGTTTCAGGATTTTGGGGTGTTTCGGGTGTTCTGTGGCTATTTGGGATATATTTTAATATATTTTAATATTTTCTTAAGTTAGCATTTTAATAATTTAAATAAGGCTAAGTTTTTAGCCACTAGGGAGTAATAAGGAGTTTTCTGGCTCCATCTGGTGAGTTTTGTCATCATGTGATAATCTGTTGGAAAGAGCTCGGCCTCTTTTATTTAATTATCATCTTCAGGGACCTGTTTGACACTTGGAACTATTCTTATTGGTGAAATAATGATTTTCAGGCACTTGGGCACCATTATTAAAGAATATAACTTTATATTATAAAGTTCCTAAGTATTTCTTTTAGGGTTCCTTTTAGGGTTTGAATTACATGAGAAGATGATATAAGGCCAATGCAAGGAAAGGAAAAGAATCTTTGAACATTTTGGAAAACATAATATGGCATTTGGCTCGGATTTGAGCATTCCCTCACTAGGACGTCAAACCCTGGGCTGAGAGTTGATTGAGTTGGGACGTAGCCCTCAACTGGATTGGATTTGCTGATTCTTGCACAAGGTTTCGACATTGGTGGATTTACTATAGCAGTTCATATCATTGGCATGAGGTGGAGACTATCTTTGCAGCATTCCGCAGATTGCATCATTCTGGGCATTGATCATTGTGAGCAGATATGTGCAGCAGTTCTATACCAGCTGGGCGTTGGATTTTGTGGGCAGAATTATTAAAGATTGCAGCTGTTAGCAGCTTTTTATTTCAGACATTGATTGTATTTGAGGAGAACATAATTATTTAAATAAAATTTATAGCAGCAGCAGAGTAAATATCCACTTGGGATATTTCAATTTCCAATGACGAAACTAGTATAATAAGAATTCAGCAGTTAATGGCTTGATAGCATAGTTTGAAAAGTTTGATAGAACTAAGAATACTCATCTATAAGAATATAACGCTCCAACTAACTTACCATGGCTACTTGAAACCTTAATCAGTTTGTGCTCTGCTTTGTGTTCATCTATAAGTCTAATATTAAATGAAAATAAAGTCTGAATTGTACCTTGTCATGTCCCCTTTCTAGAGTGGACATCGAAGACAAAGGAGTTGGCCTATCATTGGAGTCTCCTAGGTTAGCAAAGTAGGATAGGGACTCATTCAGTGCATACAATGACTGGATTTTGGCTTTACAAGCAGTTTGGAGCCAGTTTGGAGCAGTTCCTAGATTTTAGGGAATATCCCTAAATTTTAGGAGGTTGTGACAGTTGTCAGTCGTGAGGTTATTCATGACCCTTTAGTTGGTGTCAGTTTCAGTGCGACAGGATTGGTTTCCTAACTTCTAGGAGCATCCCTGGATTTTAGGGATGGGACTGCCAGTTGACCCATCTCATTCGACATCAGTCACAGATAGGTGACATGGTCAGACTCATGTTTATTTGGTTGGTTTGGGCCATCAGAGGCAAAAAGGGAAATATTTTAATATATTTAAATATTTCCTAAGTTAGCGATTAAATAATTTATAATAAGGCTATTTATATAGTCATTTCGGAGTAAAAAGGGGAATATGGCTTCATTGGGTCAGGTGTGCCCTTGTGTTATAGCTCGTTGGAAAGGTCTCGAATTATTATAAACTATTTTCACTATCTGGAGACTTTTTGGTGCCTTGAGTTATGACATTTTAATAAAGTAATGTTTTTCCTATAGCCTGGATGCTTTTATTTGGAAAATATTATTTTATTATAAAGTGCAAAGTGTAATTCTCATTTAGGGTTCGATTTGCACTTGGGAGGAGTTATAAGGAGATGAAGACCTAATTGTTCATTACCTTTTTGACATTTTGGAAACTCTTGAATTGTGAAATTGCTCTGGAGAGCGATTTGTGGCTTGGGACGAAATCCTCAAGTCTGGACTATTGGGATGCAAACCTCAGCAAGTCTCTGGTGATTGGATTGGTATTTCATTGTATTCAGATTGACAGAGGAAGTGATTGATTTGGTATTGGCATTGCAATTGGGGGAAGAGGATTACTTTCAGCTTGGCAGCCAGCTTATTGCCTGCAGGCGTTTCATTCCAGCAACTCACGTGGGGTTTAGAGAAAGCCCTTTACTCATTACTGGGCGTCTTAGCATTCATTGACGTTTTGGTGGATTATTTCCAGCATCTTCTTCAAATTTGGGGCACACATCAAGCATTCCCATGTAGCTGGCATTTATTCATGTGATGGACAATATTGTATGTTTGTTTTGATCTTTTCTTGAAGCTAAGATATCAGATTTCTGAATGATTCGGGTATGTACTATTTCAGAATTCAGCAATAATAAGAATTGCAGCAGGATTTACATTTCTTAAATGCTATTTATTTTCCATTTGTTATGCAATTGTTTTATTTTCGAAAAACTCCAAAAACTAAAAAAAACACAAGTAAAAAACAAAGAAATCAGAATTCAGCCAAGACCATTCAGAGATACCAAACGTTAGTCAAAGATTCAAATTCTGAAACATACAGTAAATTCCAAGGTCACCAGGATTGGGGATCTTTCATACCTACACAAATTGACAACCCCAAATAACTAGTTAGTCACTATCAAACCTAAATAACTGTAACACTACAGACTATAGTATTACTGATTTTTTTATGTTGTTTCCTTTTGCTAGGTATCATTCCCATTTTTCTAAAAGACATGGGTACAACAACTGTGAGTACTAGCAGAGCTAGTGGCAGAAAGAGGGACCTTTGTTGGAAACATGGGACACCAGGTGCAGTGCGAGGAGAGGTCATTTGTAACCATTGTAGTAAGACTATGACAGGTGGCATAAATCAGTTCAAATATCACCTTCCAAAGATCACTTGTTGAGCTATTATACCATGTGACAAATGCCCTGAAGAGGCTAAGAGGGATGCAATAACAATGCTTGAAGCATATGACCAAAAGAAGGCAAAAAAAAGAGAATAATAGAGGCAATTGCAGCCCCAAGGGAAAATTTGAGTTCTATAGGGTCACATGGAGATGTGGGGGCCTCTTCTTCCCTTGGGCCATAGATACAAGGATCGAGAAGTGTGGGCATCCAAATGTCAAAGTTTTTTGTTCCGCATAACATTCTTGGTGTGCAACCTAGATTACAAGACATTGCATGGAATAAAGAGTTGCAACATGAGGCAAATGCGGCATGTGCTAGATTCTGGCACTACAATAATATTTCGTTCAATGTTGCTTCTAGTCCATATTGGGAGCAATTGGTCACTGCAATGACCGTGGCAAGAAAGGGATTCAAGGCACCAAGTTGTTATGAGTTGAGTGGGTTGTTATTGCAGGATTAGGTCCAAAACACTCATCAACTTGTGGAAGACCAAAGGAGAATTTGGGAAAAAAATGGTTGCACCATTCTATCTAATGGGTGGACGAATGGAAGGAATAGGACACTCATCAATTTTCTTGTTGCTTCACGCAAGCAGTTAGTATTTTTAAAATCAATTGATGCCTCCAATGAAGTGAAAAATGCAGAGACCTTGTACAACATGTCAGATGAGGTGATGATGGAAGTGTGAGTGCGAAATGTGATCTAGATTGTGACAAATAATGCAGCTTCATATGTGGCAATTGACAAATTTATAATGGCTAGGCATTTGACATTATTTTTGAGCCCTTGCACGGCCCATTGTTTTGACTTTCTCCTTGAGGACATAGAGAAATTAAGTTGGGTGAAGAACGTGGTTGAAGATGGAAGGAATATCACAAAGTACATCTACAACCACACATTGGTCCTAAATCTTATAAGAGAGCATAATGATGGTAAGGATCTTGTGTGATCAAGGGTCACATGATCTACTACTTTCACCTTGCAAAGCATATTAGCTACATTCCCCAACTGGAGGCAGATGTTTGTGAGTGAAAGATGGTTGGAGAGTCCTTATGGTAGGAAGCCTAAAGCAGAGGTCGTGAAGGGGATTTTTGATGATAGATTTGCCAAGATGGAGAAGATCATCAATGTAAGTTTCCAAAATTTGATTGATGTTTTATTATTTAACTTTTTAATATTACATTTTTTTATTTTGTTAATTCTTTTATATCTATTAAACTTGAAAGCTCATAAAAAAACATAATATGATATCTGATTGTATTCAATCAAATGAGTTACATATTTATAGCATTAGCAAATCCTATTCTAGAGGAACAAAACATCTAAATATATTGAGTTATTTCTAACAACTCAACAAACGTACAGCTATTATATTATATTCGTCCACATAGTACTAACAACCAATATACGAAATCAAACAAATAAACCAACATCCTCCCTTAATGATAAACCTAATAGGTTTTGTCATTACAACAATTTGAACATGCACAATCACAAACACACATGCACTTTTATGATGAGAATGTGGATATAGATATCTAAAAAAAATAACACTCACACCCATCCCTTGATGACAAAACCTGGAAGAAGATCTAACTTATCCCTAAACTTTACAAATTTCAATCATTGAGCAGCTTTGTCATTATGTCAGCAACTTGTTCATTGGTGGGACAATATTGAAGACAGACTGTATCGTGGGCCATAAGTTGCCAAATCTAATGATGATGATTTTCAATATGTTTGGTGCGCGCATGATAAACTGAATTCTTAACCATCTTGAGAACACTCTAATTGTCGCAATGCATAGGTGTTGGCTTATGTTGATCAACTTGAAGATCATAGAGAACTTGACGTAACCAAACAGCTTCATAGCCTGCACTACACGTTACTTTATATTCTGCTACTATAGATGATAGTGCAACAATGTGTTGTAATTTTCTCTTCCATGAAATAGCTACAGAACCAAGTGAGAACACATATCTAGTAGTTGATCAATGATCATCAATGGAACCTGCCCAATCTACATCTGTATAACTATTCAAGTGAAATTCAACTATGTTGATACAATATACCAAAGTCCGAAGTACCTTTGATATATTTTAAAACTCGTTTTGCCCCAAGCCAGTGTTCAGTCTTTGGATTGGACATGAATCAAGATAGTTGATTGCAAAACATAGGTTTAGTCTGGTAGTAGTAAGATAGAGAAAACTACCTACAAATTGTCTATAAATGGTCTAATAGAGTGGAGAGAAATCTGATAGGTTAACAATTTTAACCCAACTTCCATAGGTGTAGCAAGATGATTACAATCAAGCATCTAAAATTTCTTCAAAAGTGTCTTGGTATACTTGGCTTGAGAAATGAAAACCATAAAACTACTTTGCCAAAACTCTACACCGAGACAATAATGAAGGAGCCCAAGATTTGTCATTTCAAATACACAACAAAGATCATTCTTGCATTTTTTAAGAAGCTAGGCTCCACTACCTATGATTACTAAGTCATCCACATATATAATGAGAATAACAATGTCCTCAACAGAAAGTTGTACATAAAGATTAGTATCAAAAGAACTACTAAAACCAGAATTTTTAAGACGAGTGTCAATCTTAAAATACCAAGCTCTAGGAGCTTGCTTTAGTCCATACAAGGACTTGATTAATCTACAAACAAGATGTTCCTTCCCTAGTAGTTGAAACCCCTATGGTTGGATTATGTAGACCTCTTCATTTAAGTAACCATTTAGGAATGCACTTTTGACATCCATTTGGTACAATGGCCACCCAAAGTGAGCTACAAGAGAAGAAACAAGGTTAAGAATGCCATTTTGGTTGTAGGAGAAAATGTCTCTTCTTAGTCTATGCCTTCCTATTGTGCATATCCTTTCACAACAAGTCAACATTTGAACTTATCAATGGACCCATCTGATTTATATTTCACCTTGTATACCCATTTGCAACCAATGGGCTTCTTGTCGTGAGGCAATTCACATAGTTGCCATGTGTTGTTTTTTGACAAACCATCAAATTATGCTTTTATAGCAACTGCCCATTCTAGTTTTGCAGAAGCTTCTTCAAATCAGGTTAGCTCAAACTCTTGCGAGACTGAGGCAAAATTTGCATACTCGGCAACTTTGGATTTCCCTTTTTCAGCTTGTCTTGTTCAAGCATCTTTTTGTTCATCTTCTTTTACATCCTTAATGGTCTTATAAAACCATTTTGGACGAGGTCTAGGTATCTGTTGTGGAATGTCAAAAGGTTGACTTGAAGAACTCGCTATATCCCAAAGGGATTTTGCATACACCAATGTGGTTTAGCCTCTTCCTTGTCATCTTCAGACTCTAAATGTCAACTACTTGATGAATCATCATATGTACTTATAAAGTCTTTCTTGATAAGAAATTCAATGTTTGAAACCTTAATTGGGTTACCATCACTTGCAAAGTAAGGTGTCTTTTCATGAACAATCACATCTCTACTAACAACTAATTTGTTAGTAGTTACATTAATTGAGCAATAAGCTTTTGATTTTTTACTATAGACAACAAACATGAGTTTCTTACTTTTTGCATCTTGTTTATCTACATTTATTTTGTTTAACTAGTACAAAAGCAACACAGCCAAAAATACAAAGTAATCAACAATAGGCTTATGACCAGTCCAAACTTCTTCAGGGGTAGCATTATGCAGAGACTTACTAGGACATCGAATGAGAATGTGTATAGTAGTCTATATTGCTTCTGCCCAGTAACGGTATGGTACATCCTGAGTATGCATCATACACTGAGCCATTTCAACAACAGTCTTAATTTTGTGTCTGACCACTCCATTCTATTGTAGAGTGTATGGTGTGGTATAATGTTGATAGATTCCTCTTGCTTGCAAAATTTCGTGAATACCATTGAGGTGAACTCTATACCATTGTCTGTCCTCAAAGTTTTGATATTCTTGTCTGTGTTTTATTCAACCAAAGATATAAATATCTTTAAAAAACTAAAAGATTCAGATTTTTCTTTCAAAAAGTGCACCCATATTTTCCTTGTACAATCATCTACAATTAGCAAAAAAAATCTAGCTCCACCTAAGGATGTAGTTCTAGCAACCCCATATATCCATGTAAACAAGATCCAATAGACATTGTGCTCTCTAAGACTTATCCCTTGTAAAAGGTAGCTGATTTTGCTTACCAAAGACAACCTTCACGTTCATTTGTGGATTATGTAGTATCGGAAGACCATTAACCATACCAATCTTGGTTAACATGGCTAGATATTGATAATTTAGATGACCATATCTTTTGTGCCAAAGCACATCACTATCATCTTCTTCTACTAAAGCATATGAGTTTGATGTACCTGTGTCCACAAGTTTGTACAAACCGTTGTCACCAACTCCAAGAGCTATCAACTTGTTGATGTGAGTGACGTCACACCTATTATTTTGAAAATTTACTGAGAGATGTGGATTATTAGTAAATTTATTGACAGATAACAAGTTCTTATCCATATCTAGTACATATCTCACAATTTTGAAAGTGTATGTAGCATTATTATCTAATGTTATACATACATCAACGTGTTCTTAAACAAAGTATGTGGCACCATCACCTAGATAAAAAGTTTCTTTTTTATCCGAACAAACTGCAAAAGAAGCATACCAATCTTTCAACATGTGTAGTGTTGTGATGCTCTTGAGTCAAAGTACCATTCCATGGACTTTTGCAAGCCTTCTTTTGACGAGTTGAATGCAAACTCATCATCATGTTCATCAAATTCTATTGTAGCAACATTACCTTATTTTCTAGGTCAAATATTTTGGGGGTTATGCCAACAAATATCACCATGATGTCCATGTTTTTTACAAATATAACAAACCATACTTGGTTTTGATGATTTACCTATTACATTTGAGGGTTTACCAGTTTTAGTCTTTCTTTGATAAAACTTAGTATTGTTTGGCTTCCTCCAATAGTCCTGCTACTGCTTTCCCTTGAATTTTATTGCAAAACCACTCTCTATGCTGTCAAAATCAGATGCTTCTTCTTGCATCTTTCTTCTTTCCTTCTACAAAAGCAATGTTGACAATTTGTCGAAGTCACAACCGGGTAGCACCTTAACCCGTGCTTTGTAAGCTCCTAACAGGGCGCCTTCATTCTGCAGTAGTGAAGTTGTGAGCTCTGTCTCACCTTGGTATTTTCCTTTTAACTGAAGGTTTCCACGTATATATCTTGTGTTGATCTGTGTACTTATTTTACGGTTATGAATGTTTGTTTTACACTTTGCTTAGATTACAAGAAGTACTAAACAAGATTGGAATTATAGTAGAAAAATAGTTCTTACTGATTCACCCCCCCTCTCAGTAACCGGTTGGTAATAACAATTGGTATCAGAGCGCAGTTCTCTATACATAAAAGTCTAACAGCTTGAGAGAAAGATCATGGAGGGTTACTGGTATCAGAAACAACTAGAGGAAGCCAACAAGATAATTGCCTCTCTAGTGAATAGGCTGAGAAGGTCACTTGCAAAGAGAAAGGAGCTGGCTCTGCAACTAAATGAAAGCAATGAGACCATTGATGAACTCTCAGGGCAGAGTGGATCTGATGAAGTTAAGGAAGCAGTCTCTAAGCTTATGGAAAGGAACCAAATCCTGATCGATCAGATCTCCAACCTAAAGAGGGAACAAGAGGATAATGCCCTGAGGATGACTGAACTAATTCAGAAAAAGAGAAAAGCTGAAGATGAAAGAAACACAACGGTCAAATCCTTAACTGCCTCTGAAAAAGCAAGAAACCGGGCAGAGGAAGCTGTAGGAGCAAATGAGCTTATCATTCTGCAACTTCAAGAAGACATGCAGATTGTCACCCAAGAAAATGCCAACATGCAGATTGTCACCCAAGAAAATGCCAACATGCAGAAAGGCTGGCATGATAGGGATGAGGCATGCAAAAGACTGGCACTGGAATTGTATCAACTGAAGGAACAAATGAAAGAAATTGAAGAAAGAAATGAAACCCTGAGAAGATACAATGCGAGCTCGGTCAAGCTTGATGAGCAACTCAAAGCTCAAAGAAAGCATAAAGATCAAACCGGTCTTGGATTCACCGGTGAAGTCACCAAAGAGACTGGTGAATCTTCTGGAGCCAAGACAAGCAAGAAAGAAAAGAAGCCGCTGGCACAAAAAGGTAAGAAGACCTTTAACACATCTTGCAATCATTGTGGGAAACCGGGTCATAGAACAAATAACTGCAGGAATGCACCGGTAAAGCCAAAACAGCTACTGCAAGAACTGTTGCAAATATGGCCACAAGACCAATGAATGCTGGTCCAGCCCCACATCAGTGTCCAGTGGAAGCAGGGGAAGCTTCAAAGGCTACTGTTATGCATGCAACAAGTTTGGACACAAGGCTGAAGAGTGCAGATCAAAGACAATGGCATTTAGATCCCCAAGACCGGTATTCACCAAGAAAATCAAGAACCGGAGCACAACCAACTGTGCAAATTGTGGAACACACAGCCACAATGACTCATGGTGCAAATCACCCAAAACAAGAAGGGTGAACCCATGGAAGGCAATTGGGATAGTCTGCTATCATTGCAACAAAGTTGGACACCTAGCCAAAAATTGTAGGAACCGGTCATCCAATAAGAAGAAAGAACTGGTCAAACCGATAGAGAAGATTAGTAAGGAAGAAAAGACTGGTAAAACAGTCAGACAGATTTGGTTCAAAAAGGAATCAAAGAGCTCCGCTGAGGAGAAGACAGAGGAAAGATCATCATTTGCAGATGGTGATATCTCTTCAACAAACTGAGCCGTAAAGGCCTAGAGGGAACCGGTAGACCTTTCACCGTTCCCGGTAGAACTAGTGAGAATCGGACTCACTCAGTCTACAAGGATAACCGGACAGGTAAGAAGGAATCAACCGAGGTTTGCCAAACCGAAAAAGCCGGATCACCGGTTGACAAAAACGGAAAGAAAAGTTAGGTAAGGCATTTATTACTGTAGCCGTTTAACAAATAGTTACCATTTGGTAATTACCATTATGACCTAACCCTATAAAAGAAAGAAGAATTACTCATAAGTTTTACTTTGCCTTCATTGTGATTAATGAATTTTTATGAGTAATATTCTTGCGCTTTGATCATCGTGAGTGATTATCTGCTAGACCTATCAAAGCTTCTTTCTATTAATCAATTGTTTGCAATGGCATCATCATCCTCTACCGTAAAGTTGATCAAAGGAGATCAGGCGAACAAGCTAGCATACAACATTTTGCCGGCTCAGAATAGAGAGAACAACATGGCTGGTGCACTCTCATCTGTACCAAAAGGAATCTTCTTAACCAAAGATGTCACGGTGTTCATTCACGCCAAACAAGAAGAGTTGGGTGAAATGTATATTCAAGGTGAGTACTTATCACTGTGTGAAGAAGGGAGACTTCCTGATAAGTATGCCAAGCTAATATCATCTAGACTTATCAATGGAGTATGCTACCCGACCGTCTTCCAGGAAGACCTAATTTGACTAGTTCTCAGTCGTCTTCACGAACCGGGTTTCTAGCTAACTAAAGGTGCATGCAATCCGATCACCAAAGACGATCTGCATAGAGTGACCGGATACAGCAACCCAAGGGAAGCACTAACCCTAAGGACCATCTCCAATGCCGTCATCAATAACTTAACTAAGTCAAGATCTGATGGTCGACTTATGACCATGAACGACATTGAGGATGATGGAGTCCGTTTTGCGTCTGTTGTAATTGGGTACAAGGTTTACCAGTCTAGTAATCTAAACAGCCTACTGAATAACGCAATTCACGCTGCACACCGGATAATGCATGAAAATGACCAATACGACATCTGTGCGATGCTCCAAAGCCAAATATTTGAAAACATGAAGAAGCTCGAAGTCGTGAGAAAGAAATCAATGAAGTATGGGACCCTTCTGGTATGTCTCTACTTTTACTACTCCAACTTCTTCCCGGGAGTCGGAAAGGTTGTATGGAAGACCGATAAACCGGTTATGCACCAGATAAGTGAGATGGCCAATCGACTAGGAAACCAGTTAGGAAGTGTGATGCCTAAACACTTTGAGGCATTTCAATTAAAAATGCACGAAAGAGAGAGGGTGCCGTCAACTATTGTTGACCTGTACAAGGACGATGTATGCTTTCTGGTTACCACCGATAACTGCATCATTCAAGCAGTGGAACCTAGAGAAGTATATGCTCCTGAGCTAGGGTATGAGATCACTACCAAAACTGTCAAAGCATATGCTGATGCCTTAAATGAAGCAAATTTGGATCTCTCTGCAAACCGGTCCGGTACATTTGCCGAGATTCAAGAAAACCTTAAAAAGAGGGCACCGATCACAAACGTCTACACCAAAAGGGCCCCCACATCAAAGAAGAAACCGGCGACGGAGCAACCCAAGGCTCGAAAGAAGAAAGCAAAATCAGTATCCAGTGTCCAGGTAGCAGAACAAGTGGAGACAGATTCAAAAGACACTGTTCCTTTAATCAAAAGGAAGAGGGGTTCAAGCAAACTAGTAAAGGAAGATCCCCCAAGAAGAAGAAAGCCCACAATTGATGAATTTGTGGCAGGACTAAAAGAGTTTGGTGGTATGGGCTCTGTTAGAGGCAAATATCAACTGGCTAATGATGAAGATAGAAGGAAAATTGAAGAAGCGATAATATTCTGCCTTCATAAATTCAATCTACATACTAATGGACTTCACACAACTCTACTTGAAGATCTTCTACAAATTATTGAAGATCGGTGGAAGGCTTCAATGGATAGAGAGGAGTTGAGGATACGAGCTCTTCTAGAGGTCCAGAACCACCTCACTCTGGAAGAAGCCACAGAACAAGATGAACTACATCAACAAACCTTCTCAACAAAAAGGAGGATCATTCTCATGCTTATTGGGGAAGCTAAGAAAGTGCATGATGAAGGAGTAGTGATGTGGACCAAACTTCTTCAAACCCAGCAGCAAGCGGAAGAAGCAGCTCAAAGAGCAACAGTTCCACCGGTCCCTGACACCGGTAAAGGAAAAGGAGTGCTTGGAGCCGAAGCACTAGTCAAAGAGAAGAGTTCGACAATACCGGTCATCAACATCACCGATGACAAGAGCAGCGAGCCATCATGACCAGCCATTCTCATCTCTCCGAGCAAAGGTAACACTAAACCTATGTCAGTCAATGATATAGTTGATGAAGTAATGGACTTCAGTATAATAGACAATGCTGCTAAGTGGTATAGTGTGTTAGAAGAAGAAGACAAACAGGCAGTTATTGTAGCAATAGTGGAAAGCTTTCTGGAGTTTCACAGAACTCCAAGGGATTACAGGTCTAAGTTTCCACCGAAATTGAATACTAGGCTTCAGGCCAAATGGAGAGTCGGTCTAGGAACAAATACAAGAATAAATAGAGAAACCTTGTCTCAAGTTAGACCCGGCCTAAGTGAAGAACGCATAAAGCTTCTATTAGAAGAGGCATCAATGAATTTGGAAACCAAAATCAGAGTTGCCAAAATAATAAATGGACTTGATAAAGAGGTCTATGAAGAGACCCTGAATTTCTAGCAAAAGTATGATTTCAGTACCCTGGACAATTTAGGTCCTCAGGATCAAGCTGAACAAATGCAAGCACCACCGGTTAGATTCACAACTGGTGAAGAACCTTCTACCGGAAAGGAAAAAGTTCAAACAGAAGAGTTCGCAGCTAGTGAACAAATAAATGTTGAACAAGAGGTAGAAATTGAAGTAGCGATAGGTGAACTTCACTCAACTGCAGAGCAACCGGATGAACTAATTCAACAGGAACAGAATATAGAGGTTGAAGAGAAACCGAAAGATGATGCTCAGGCCAAGGAAGAACCACCTGCCAAAGAAGACCTACCGGAAGAAGAGGTTCAACCAGAAAAAATAGCTCAACATGGAGTTGACGAGATTAAGGGACAAGAGGAAGAAATCCCAGTCCACACTAAGCAAGCTCAACCGGAGCAAGAGAAAAGGCAACAGGAACAAGAAGACATACCAAGCTCCTCATCTAACAGGAAGTTGTCATTTGCCGAGGAGAAGGAAGCTAAAAAGAGTAAAGTCACCGATACAGTGGTGGACATCAACAAGATGTCGACAAGGCAACTGAAAGAGCTGACCAAAAGGAAACAGGACATGGTCCTGACCACCGTAAAGAACATTCTGTGTAACTTTGTACCAGATTATGACATAGATGAAGATGAACCGGTCATCGATCAGCTAGAAGTTTTGGCACAGGCAATCAGTGAGGATCTAACTGATCCAAAAACAGTGGTAATTGACCACTGTGAAAAGAAAAGAGTGGACATTCTCCACAAACAGGTTGTTGACATCAAAGTGAATTTGACCAAGAACCTAAAAGTACTTCAACAACTTCAAGTGGCAGGAAGTCTGATGAGCAGAACTTCAACCTTTGAATTATTTTTGCAAGATCTAACAGAGAAGTATGCCAAGACCTCAGAGGACATAAGAGCTTTGTCTTCTCAATTTGACATCAAGAATAAATCTGCAACAAATTTTAACAGAGAAATGACAAGTCTAGCTCAAATACTGAGAAAGACGGCTGAAGAGGAAAACAAAAGAATCCAAGACATCATTGGATTTCAAATGTTTCTGGCCCCAACATTTGACATCATGCAACAAACATCAACTTCTACAGAGGCTCTGATCAATGAACCGAATTACAAAACTGTGGAAGATATGGAGAACATCATTGTTTCTCTTAAGGCAGCCCAAAAGAAAATTGAATATGTAACCAGTCAATGGGCACCATTTCTTCACTCTGCCAAAACAATATATAAAGACATCTTCACAAAACTTCAAATGTGAAGAGATGCATAACCCTTTGTCCTCTGGAGGCAAAAAGGGGAAGAAGAGCAGAACAGAGAGCGAACAGGAACAGAGGAAAGAAGAAGAGCACAACAGGAACAGAGAAAAAGAGGAACGAAGCAGAACAGCCACTGGAGCACTCAGACAGGGGAAGTGTTCTACAGAGGTAAGAGAGCAGTCGATAAAGAACAAGGTATAAAATATCTCAAGTGAGTATGGTTTTGTGTATGGTTTTGCCACCAATGACAAAGGGAAAGATTGTTAGCAATATAAGTTGTCATTAGTGTAATTCACAGACACCATTCACACCGGTAATGGTTCACCGGTCACTCACGTTACCTAAGGAGACACCGGTAGACTAGAAACTGAGTGTATGCACTGGTAGATGAAGCAAAGGGGATACACCGGTAGACCGATCTAAGTACACAGTACCGGTCTTAGTGTGCATACAGAGATGAACCGGGTATAAGGACACACTGGTCTAACTGCCTAAAGATCTGCACCAGATTATGCGGAGTAGTTTAAGTTAAAACCGAATTATACAGGACATCCACCACTCAGAAGTGGAGTTAGCTTTTTAACAGAAGTTAGCTTTATTTCCATGGATGTTTTGCAAGGTAAACTCCACATCATAACGCACAGCTTTTTGCTACATGCATGATTAAAGATTGAGTTTACAGCCTAGCGGTTCTATGAGTTAGGGGTTCCATTACGGTGAACTCTTGTATAAATACAGGTCATAGGACGCAAGGAAGAGAGTTTTTGAGAGTTGTTAAAGAAACAAAGCAGTAAAAGAAATCTGCGAAGAGATAAGTCACCAGAGGTGAAAGGAAAAGAGGCAGAAAAGACTCAACAGCCAGGCAAACCGGGGAAAGAGATCAACAGGTATGATCTAATCAGACAATCAGTGTCATAATAGATCATTGCTTTTATTAGGTGTGAAAGCAAATTAAAATCCCTCTATCAGGGTGGACCTAATCAGTTCGTTGTAAAATCCCCTAACAGGGTAACATCTTTATTGATGTTGAAAGACCTTTAATCAGGCGACTCTTAACAGGGTTAAGATCTTAACCGATCTTTTGTAAAATCCCTTAACTGGGTAGCACCTTAACCAGTGTTTTGTAAGCTCCTAACAGGGTGCCCTCATTCTGCAGTAGTGAAGTTGTGAGCTCTGTCTCACCATGGTTTTTTCCTTCTAACCGAGGGTTTCCACGTATATATCTTGTGTTGATCTATGTACTTCTTTTACGGTTATGAATGTTTGTTTTACACTTTGCTTAAATTACAAGAAGTACTAAACAAGATTGGAATTATAGTAGAAAAATAGTTCTTACTGATTCACCCCCCCCTCTCAGTAACCGGTTGGTAATAACACCTACAAATAGATTATTTTAATTTATAATCATATTGAAGCAAATAGGATTAAGAGTTCCAACAAGCAAACAAAAGAGACATGAAATCAAAAATGGAGAGGCATGGCACTGTTGTTTTTCTGATCAAATTAATAAGGAAAGTAGAATTCTAAACCAATTAACACAAAATACACCGAAAGTACCCTTGGAAAACCATCAACCTTGAAGGTGAAAAACCCAGCAAAAAATCTCTGAATATAATTATCAAAATGTTCAATGTCTGATTACAATTTGTCAAGATCCATATATATTGATCTGCAAAATATATGAATTCATCTTTACTGTCGAACGTATCTCCAATACGTATTATGTCTGTAATGTAATAAGTATATTCTCTGCGACTTACTTGTTATGAATCCTAAAATATGTTTATACCCTCAACGATATATATTCTGCTATATATGAATATCCTCTACGATTCTGCAATCTCAATCTTTATATGTTATCCTCTGCGATAATATATATATAGTGCGATCTTAATGAGTATATCCTCTACAATATACTAATCTTCAGCCAATGATCTGAATGTGTTTGTATCTCCTTCGGTGGTATTGGAAGTCATATTGGTTGTCACTTTATACTTGAGAGGAGGAATGGATCGCATCCATTCATAATAGAAAGTTATCATCAACTTGCACCTTTTCATAACCACAAACTTTGTTAATGTTAATCGCAATCTTCAGATCACACTTTAATTTAGTTTGATGCTAAGTTACCAATTCGGGTGCGGATTCGGATGCAGATGCGCGAAATTTTTTTTAGGGGATGCGGATGCGTTTGGATGCATGTGTGTATATATATATATATATATTTTATTTTTATTTTATTTTTTAAAAATATATATATATATAATATAATATATGATATATGCAAATAAGTGCAAGAAATATACAAAAATAAATCATTTGATAGTATGAATTTTAGAATTAGAATAATGATACTTCACCAATCACCATTGATCAAGATAATAAAAGAATACGTCTTTCAAAATCAAGTGCATTGTAAAGTTGTATCGCCTCCACCTTCTCTAATCAACACAAAAAATGTTGAATGTTCTCTCTCCCGCGATGTCATTATCAGTAAGGTTTATAGTGAACAATTCCCTTATTATAATTTTTTTCTCTTGTTTATTACTCTGAAATTTTAGTCCCGTCAAAACATGTAAATTTGGTATTGATTCCTAAATTATCCTATGTTAAACATTAGAGAGTTTTAATTTTATGACTGAATTTATGTAAATTTGGATGCCTGTGGTGGCTTTCGGGTGGCACCCATAGGGCATCCGCTCCCCGATCTACCTCCATAGGCATTTGCATCCACCTTCGAAGGCCCTGCAAACGCATCAGTATCTCAGGTTTGATGTATAATATACATAACCGACTGTTAGTAATCGATTCTCATGAGGTATAATGTATTGAACTCTTAACAAGCCATTAAATATTCAATCATTGTTTCAAGTGATGCAATGCATCACTTGAGATGATCACATGTCTCAGCTTTGTCCTCCTGACGCTATCTTCAACACTCCCTCTTAGCTAAGGAGGATCTACTCAGATATCTAAGTTATAGAGTAATGTCCACCATGGCTACTCCCAGAGGGTGGCTCCATCAAGGCTGCTCCCATGAATGGAAATGCAAACAAACACGAGTGTTCATGTAATATCATTTGCAATCCTGAATTCAATTTTCTGATTCCTTGACCTAAGAATTTTGCAAACACTTTGCACGGTAGGAATAGTGCTGATCTAAATTCTGAATCTTTCGAAATGTCAAACTTCAATTGATAACAATAGATATGCTTGCAAAAAACCCCAAAATATCTAATAATGAAGATGTAATGTTTTTGTATTTTTTCAGTGTGCCAACATTGATTAAAAATGAGAAAATGTGCATCTACAGCAATATGACATTAGGAAAACACATGTCATGCAAAATTCAATGATGTTCTAACCCCTTTAAAATGACAGCTTGCTGATATAGAATTCTGATATAAAATCAGAATTACAGTGCCTCCACAACTAATTACAATGACCCTACAAATGCCCTAGATGTATTCAGATCTAAACTCAAAACAATGCAAAACATAAGTGGATGGAAACCTAGAAACTGCCCAAATTATCTGGATATCACTGTAGCGGTAGTACTGTAGCAGCAGCATTGTAGCAGCGACATTGTAGCGACGGCATTGTAGCAACAACATTGTTCACCTTCAGCTGTAGGAAAGTCTTCCAAACCCTTCTAGAATCATTACCCAAATACCTCAACACTATTGCAATATATCTGAAATTAATATCAAATTTATTTCTTCAATCTCTCTCCACAAATCTGGCCCTAGGCCACAAACTTGGCACAATGAAAAGACTGAGTTGTCTTCTCCAATAGATGCAACCCTTCAGAGGATCTTTCACCACCTTAGTTATGCGAATCAATGGGGGTGTTCCAACTGAATGACCAATGTAGAAAACTACAGAAACCCTTGGCTCCACAAGTTATCAAGCAAAGTAGATGGCAACACATTCGATATCCAACAATGAGGCTTTCCTCCCTATTTATTCTTTTTCTCCAATAGGTCGGCCTCCTTCTAGAAGAAATAAAATAATATTTAATTGCACTTTCTAAAAGATTCACCTTTTTTCATAATAATATTTAATTGCACTTTAAAGTAATATTAAAATATAATTATAATATAAAGTGCAAATAATATCATAGGCTACGGGAAGTCTGTAGCGGCAGGAAGTCCATGGTTGTAGGAAGACTATGGCTACAGTATGAAACTGCCCACATGACCCTCTCCTCAACACCTTGGCCTACGAGGATCTGATGATAGGCCAAACTCCATTAAATCTAAGCACTAGTGAGAAGGGGACATTACAGTCCACCCTCCCTGAAATTGCTTGTCCCCAAGCAATCTCAACTCTGGATGTTGCAAAATCTCTTCACCTTCCCAAGTAGCATCCTCAACCGGCAAGTCCTTCCATTTGATCAAATATTCCCTGATGACTCGTCTCCTCAACTATTTCTCCCTAACATCGAATATAGCCTCGAGTACCAAAATAAACTTACCCTCATCGTCTAAGGGCGATAAAGTCGTGGAAGGAACCACATGATGTCCTAATACCTTCTTGAGGCGTGACACATGAAAAACATCATGCCCCTTACTATTAGCCAGTAACTCCAATTCATAAGCCACCTCACCTACATGCCTAATGATCCTGAAAGGTCCGTAGTATCATGGCTTGAGCTTCTCTACACCATTCTTCTTGAGTGTAGACTGTCTATAAGGCTACAACATCAAGTACACCATATCCCCTACCTCAAATGAAAGTTCAACTATTTTCTAATCTGCATACTACTTTTGTTGGTTTTGTGCTTTCTGAATATTCTCCCTGAGAGCCCTTATGATATCTTGATTTTCCTGCAGCATATTTCCAACACTAGGCACTCTACTATCACTCATCAATAAATTAAGAAAGCTAGGTGCTTCATAACCATACAAGGCCATAAATGGTGTCATCTGTATAGAAAGATGGTAGGTGGTATTGTAGCAGTACTCACAGAGGTATATCCACTTAACCCACCCCCATTGCTGCCCTACAATGTAGTTTATGAGATATCCCTCCACCCATTTGTTGACTATTTATGTCTATCCATCAGTTTGTAGGTGGTAACTAGTACCCAAAGTGAGCTCAGCGCCACATAATCTGAAAATTTCATGTCAAAAATGTCTCATAAACCGACTGTCTCTATCACTGACAATGCTCTGTGACAGCCCATTCAATCGGAATATCTCACGGAAAAAAAAATTGTGACCTGTGAAGCTGAATATGTAGTAGTGATCGAAAAGAAATGAGCATATTTAGTTAAATGATCAACCACCACATAAATGTAATCTCTACCCTGGGCTTTTGGCAATCCAGTAATGAAATCCATAGATATGCATCCCCACTTCCTGTTAGGAATCGGAAGTGGCTGCAGTAAGCCAGCAGGGTATGTGTGATCCTGTTTATTTTGCTGCCAAACAGGACATTCTCTGACATAGCGAAAAACGTCTGATTTCAGCCCCTTCCAAGTGAACCTCTCCCGTATCTGTCTATAAGTTTTGAAGTACCCAGGATGTCCGGCCATAGGTGTATCATGAAAAGTCCACAACACTGTTTTTCACCTCTGATCCTGGGGTCAAAAAGATCCTCTCTTTGTAAATGATAAGATCATTCACAACTGAATATTTGTCATCCTATACCGACCCCTCAATAATACCTGAAGCCCAAGAGTCCTTGGCATACTCTACCACAATCAAATGTCTCCAATCCTCTGAAATTTCAGCCATGGATCTCAAATGGGGACGGTGAGATAAAGCATCAACAACTACATTTTGTGTTCCTTTGACAAAGGCAATGTCAAAGTCATAAGATTGCAACTTGCTCACCCATTTTTGTTGACGGTCATTAAGATCTCACTGCCCTAGGAAATGTCTCAAACTATTATGATTTGTTTTAACAACAAACTTACTACCCACTAAGTACTTCCTGAACTTGGCCAATGCATGCATAATGGCCAACATCTCCTTGTCATATATACTATAGCTCCTCTCAGGACCTCTCAGCTTCCTACTCTCAAACGTAATCAGATGTTTGTCCTGCATAAGGACTGCTCCAATTCCCTCACCTGAAGCATCACATCGTAGCTCAAAGGTTTTGGAGAAATCTGGCAATGCAAGTACTGGACAAGTAGTCATAAGATGTTTGAAAATCTCAAAACAATCATGTGCTACTTGAGTTCATATGAAAGCTCCCTTCTTGGTTAGATCTGTAAGTGGTGCTACATGTCGTGAATATCCATTAAAAAATTGCGGTAAAAACCACATAAGCCCAAAAATCCTCTAAACTGTGTAAGATTCTCAGGTGTAGGCCACTCAATGATTACCTTGACCTTGTCTGGATCCATATGTACTCCTTGTGTGCTAATGATGTGGCCTAAGTACAGCCACTCTGTCAGGCCTAATTCACACTTGGATTCCTTGGTATACAAGGATTCTTTGCCAAGAATACCCAAAACTGAATCAAGATGTGCAATATGCTCCCTCCACGATTTGTTGTACACCAAGATGTTATCAAAGAAAACTAGCACAAACTACCTCAACTGTGAAACAAATACCTCTTCTTTTCCATGCATAAACTTAATATTTTCTCTTTGAAACTTGGCCCTTCCCTCTTTCCCACTTGGAATTTTCTCTGGATACTTGTTGGTTTCAACCTCACATGGCTTTGCACTTCACAATTTTCAAACTTTTCTTTGGCTCCAAAGAGTGAATTTCAACTCTTTGGTTGTCAACACTTAGCCAATTTTTCATCATGAGAGGGCAGACATTGCTTGTGTATGTAGATTTCAACAACTTTCCTTGTACAACTTCAACAATTTTCCACACTTTCCGCAATTTTTCACAACTTTCCATGGATTGGAATTAGGAATTTTCCACAGCTTTCCATAGAATTTTTCAGGATTTTTCTTCTACTTAGGCAGAGTTCACTATACATCAAGGAATTTCCTTGACTTAATGGTGCACAGCGGAGCATGGAAATTTACCAGACTAATAACCAAAATAATCTTGACCCAATACTAACCTAAAATAAATGAGAGGTTATTTCTTATTGATATTGTATTTTAACTCATCAACTCTATCCCCTACCAGGCTAAAATATGGCCTTCTTTTTATACTAAATAAGAGGCCAATTTAAGCATAAATCCAATCCAAACAAAATTTATTTTATTTAGACAACTAAATCACAATCCCTATCATTACTCTAACTTCCTATATTTTTAGTTGAAACTAACTTATTCGAGAGAGATTACAATCTCTCAACATGCCATCTAGAAATTCCAAGCAATAACCAAAAATTAATTTATGCGCCCGCATCACTTAACCAAATTTTCTCCCTTGAAAGTTCTCTCTCCATGGTGATCTTTTGATGATACTTGAGAAACCAACACACTCCATGGGCAAACTTCGTTATGCTTTGACGATTCTTCACATTCTTCATGATCAAACTTCTCTTGGATTGAGGAATTTCTTCACCGTATTTTCCTCATTGTAATGACATCTACCTCCTAAAAGATTGAAAAAAAAAATCTAAGTTGAGAGAGGGTATGAAATTTACGAATGCAAAGTAAGGAATTTTAATTAAATCTTATTCTAATTTCACTTTGCATTCCTACATCCAACATTCATCTTCCCTCCTTTAAAATTTGAATTTTCGATCAAGAATTAGGACTGAAAGTATGAAAAAGAAAGGATGAAAACATTGAATTTGCCCCAATGCTGAGAATTTTCAGATTGACATTCTGAATTTGGAATGAAAATCCCCTTCAAATCTGCATAAACTTGTTAGAACCTATCAATCAAATTAGAAAACCCTTTGAAAATTCTCAAGCAATCCTGAAAATCGCCTCTAATCTTGAAAGAAATCAAAATTTTGAATAGAAATTCATCAAAAACATGAAAATTTCAAGGAATGATCATCAATAATCATGGAATTCAATCTGAAAATACCCAAAATCTCTACCTTACTTTGAAATCTGAAAACTACTACTCCGGAGTAGCAATTTCCTGTTTGTGAATGAATACCAAGCTCATGAATTTATAGGAAACGAAGATATCAAGAAGGTATCGACTTGCTTTGTTTTGTGTTTTGTTTTTTTTAATTTCTTTCCTTTATTGAACTTGGTTGATCTCTTAGAGAAGCTTTATTTTTAAAAAAAACTTGTTTTTTTTACTTTTTTCACTGAGATATGGCTTTCTTTTCTTTCATTCTAGAATCTCTTATGTGGTGACCCATATCTTGCTTTCTTCTAGAATTCTCTTCAAGTCAATCCTTTATGTTTTCTTCTAGAAGCTTCCTTAAGTTGATCTATTTGTGCTTTCTTCTAGAACTTTCATATGTGAACAAACTTTGAGGAATTTCTCTCTTTGGGAGGAATTTTTTTATAAAATATAACATTTAAGTATAAGTCATTATATTTTATATAAATACTATCAGGATGTTTGAGAGTGGTTTCAAATCTCTAGAAGTTATAATGGAGATTCTATATTTTGGAAGATCCTAAAAAAATTTAGGCTTAGCCAAATTTCAATAATCAGCACACTTCCATCAATATTCTTTTCCACAGCTTTTCTTGACATTTCCAAGATAAATTTATTGTTGGAACAAGGATTTTCCAAGAATTTTCACAATTTTGAATGCTTCTCGTTTTGAAATCCGGAACTTTTCATGATTTTCATGTGTTAATGTTTGGTAGCTAGATCGGATTCTAGCTTCACATTATTTTAATTAGGAGAATTAAAATAATGAATTAATTATTTAATTGGGAGAATTAAATAATACATTAAGGAGAATTAAATAATATTATCTATGGATGGATTAATTACTTATTTAATTGGGAGAATTAAATAAATAATTTAGTGACTTAATTGGAGAATCAAAATAATATATTTTAATTGGAGAATTAAAATATCAGACCCCTTTTATTTATTGTAATTGGGCTGGGCCCAAATTTGAAATTATACTTTGGCGCCAAGTTTGGCCGACCCTTGTAATTGATATAAAAAGACCTCCATATATAATAGAGGCATTTGGCATGACCAAAATACACACCACAAGCAGCAAGATATCTTCAAGCAGCGAAATATCTACAGGCAGCAATCTTTATTTAAGGCAGTGATCTTGAATCAAATAAGGCAGTGAAATATATCTTTGTAGCATATTACATGAGGCAGCGAATTGTACAAAGCGATTCACATTTGCTATATACATTATATGCGATCAGATCTGAACATGCATTCGACTCATACCTGCGATATAGTCTCAGATCTAGGCGCATATTCCTAGCGATTCATCTCTGCCATTGACTGCATTCGATCTAATTCTGGCTACACTGAAAGTAGCAAATTATATTTGCATACGCAGTGGTAGATCCATTTCGACTATTCAGATATGAATCTGAATATACACCAGGACAGCGATTCCTATCTAATAATCCAAGGACAGCAAATTCAAGACTCAAATTCTACAATGGTGGATCCATTTATTCACTTCTCCACTTTGGCGATATATTGATTTGCTTTGTGGATCGGGGATCCTCAGCAAATCTTCATTGTACTGAGTTGTTATTTTCTAAAGAGCAATCATCTTATTGTTGTTGGGTTTTTTCCTCCAAGAGGGAGGATTCCTAGGGTAATGTCTTTGTGTTCTTGTGTTCTTTCTATCTGATTTGTTTATTTAGATATTCTAATTTAATTGTTCATTAGATCTGATCACTAAAATTTAACATCATGAAATCCCAAACGAACTTGAAGTTGAAAACAAAAATTTTACACTTAGGCGATTTCACAACTTTTGGCCTTCCCAAAATAGAAACTTCTAAAAAATAGAAATTTTGAATAAAGCAAAAGGCAACTTTCTAAATTTAGAAAAAAGTAAACAAAAAAGCAAGTTCTCGAATTGGCCCCAAAATGCCAAAAATAGAAACTTCTGAAAAAGCAAAAAGCAGAAAAAAGCAACTTTTCCTAAAAAGTAGTTGTCAGAATCAACCTCAAGCAATATCCATCTTCATCCCTTGGCCCTTCTGAAAACCTCTATGGCATCAGAATACTCACTTGGTCATATGTCCTCTCTTTTACTTTTTAATGACACTCTTGAACTTGGCAAAACTCTAAACTTTGATTGAACTCCTAAACTTTGCACTAGCAAGAGACCGGAGACTAAAACAGAGACACTAAACAAAACCTCTATAAAGCGAAAAACTAGGGGTCCCCATTTGCAATGGGGCGATGTGTGATTACGGCACAAGTCCCCTTGTAATTATTAGCAAGATACATGAGATAAAGGTCATTAATAGTAATCACCACATGGGGAAAATAGTTCTTGTGGTGATATATTGAGCATGGAAATATTCCATGTGGTGAAAAACCCCACAAAAATAAGACATCTCAATAGTACTGTGCTACCAAAGCCACCAATTAATTGTATGTTAAAATGTTTTTAACTGTTACAAATGCTTCACGGATTGAAATGTTTTTACTGGAATTGTAAATGCATAACAAAATATCAAAATATACAAAAACTGAGTGTCACTAGGAGTCTAGAATAACAATCCAAGATCTTAAAACGCATGAAAAATCAAGATATGCATGGAAGTACGAATAGAAATTTAACATGCACAGGAATATGCTCACAAGCATTTTTACAGAAAATGTTGGCCCATACCCTAGTAGGCTGGCTGCATCAGATACTGAACCCTCAACTGCCATAAGCAAATCTAGCAGAGCTCGTACACCCTGTAGATGACAGAAAATGCCATACCATCCTCTAGTTATTTTCACATTGAAAATATTTTGATGCCAAACTGTCAAAACCAGTCATCAAAAACTTCAAAATTTCAAACAGAAATTCAGCATTTTGTTTATCATTGCTAAGGACAAACACACCAGAAAAAATTTTGCATTGTTTGGCCCAATTCGCTGATTAGAATCAGGCCCCCTTACTGTTGCTTTGGCTGGGAGGATTTGGATAAGCTCGGGTGGAGGTTTGTACGTCTCAACATCTATTGGGTTCCTGACTAATTACAAGAAGCAATTCAAACAATAGTCAAAATGAAATTAGTCGTGGCAGTAATCAATCCTCTAGCAAGAAAAACCAGCTTCTCTCATAACCTAAATTTCATAGGTGCCAAAAAATACACGTTGTGCAGCTTCTGAGGTAAATCCTTTTATATTTAATGTTGACCTGCTTTATCAAAGCTTTGTGTTATCAATTTACAGTTTGACCAGCAATTTAAATCATGGCCATGACATCCCAATGGAATAAAGTACTTAAAATACATTCATCAAAAATATTCATAGGAAACAAAAGCACAAATCCGAATACATTGATCAAGACTAATCATTTCATGGGAGAAAGATGTGGCAAAAGATAGTGCCCGCGGTTGTCTCAGGAACATCAGGCTGTGGTATGCATCACTGGTAACCAAGGTTCATTGTAGCTTCTGTTAAATTTCTCCCAACTTACACAGATTTACAAATTATAATGGTTATTTAAACTAGAATGCCTATGAAATTTTTCAATATTAAACACATGATTGAATTTTATTTGGGTTAATCTCACATCGGTTAGAATGGCAAGATAGGGGATACTTACAAGGCATTATATGCTCCAAAAGTTTACCAAAGGAGAAAAAATGCTAGAGGGTGAAAAACCCAAAATGGCAAGCATTTAGTGGCCCTCCCCCTACTAACAAATGCTTAGAGGAGATTAGGTGCTAATGGCCCCCTTACCTTAATTATCATCAACATGCACAGTTAGTATAAATGAAAATTCATGAAGAATGTCTTGAAATGGCTTGAAAATGCAAAGTTCAAACCCCACAAAAATTTGAAGTAAAATTAAAATGGTTATGAAATATTTCAATATTTAATATATAAAGGCTTTTATTAACCAAACATTATCCAGATTTTGATAAGTAGGAGATATTTTCCACTGCATGTCAAATTGTGATATTGCTATCAAGATTCAACTATGTAGTTTTCAAGTCAAACTCATTGACCCATGTTTCATGAGCAACGGGATCTGACTTTAGACTGTTTGCAGGACTGGACAGATTTTTTCCCGGTATTCATGATAATAATCTGCAAACAAATCCATCTCAGGATAAAAGGTTGGAGTTGATTCATTTTACTCTGTTTGTATGTGCAGATTATTTAAAGTGGCATCATTAATAAATATAACTTCGAAATCTGAATTATCATGTGTTGGTTTATGTGTGGTGGTTCTAATATTTAATTTATGATAAATCAAACTAATTTTCTTTTTCATACAGTTGGGAACCAACACAAAATCAGTTTGTAAAACACAATGATATTGCAAGCAGATCTTTTGTTTATCGTGTTGAAATACACATCAATTCATCTGTCAACCAATTGTTTGAGAAAATTCCTGTGAGCTTGAGTTGAGGAATTTGTAAGTTTTTAAGGACAATACCATGATATCAATGCATACATGATTATTTATGAAAGGTGCAACAAATTTGGAAAATATTCCATTCAGGATATTACAATTGTGAGGTAAATTTTTCTTTTTCTTTGGCCAAATCAAAGGTGAAGCAGAACAATTATATCTAGAGGTGAGTCAATACAAAGGTAAAACAATGTTATGCATAACAAATTGAAGGAAGAAGTAGCATTCATATTCAAGTTTAACTAGGTTTTTTCTGTTCATTGTTTCCCATCACTTCATCCTTATTAAAATGTGATGGCAGAGCATCAAAGCTTTCTACAACATGTATATTCTCATCATATCAGCAACCTTGTTTTCCATCAAATGCATGGTTTTATGTTCGGTTTTGAAGATTTTAAGCAATCATTATTAATCTTCATCAAAATCATCTTTGTACAGTAGTTCTTTTGAGTGAAAATTGTGCCATCTATCAAGATTCTGATGTTAGACTTTGTGGATAATCTTTTGCACTATCTGATGATTCAATTTCAGCAATGGCCATAAACAATCTGAGCAAATTTCAGCACTGCTTCTGCAGTTGAACACATTTTCATAGATGATGAAACCTGTTGCCATTCATCATATGAAAAGAAATTAACAGGCTCCAATATTATTCATCAACAACTAAAACTAGATACATCAATGCCAGACAAATCTTGAATGGGTAGTTATAAAATATTTGTCAGGAGCTTCAGAATGTTCCCATGAAGGGACTCAATAGAACAGAACTTGACAAGAGGTCCCCAACAAGTTGCAGCATGAATTTACTTGTCTATGCAGGAGCATTGTCAAAACCTGATTTTCTTGTTGACCGATTTCTATTTGTTCCAAGTTAGTTATGGAATTAGTTTTTGGGTCCAGTTTTGAACGGTAGGAAACCGTTTTCAAAGAGTAACTAATGCGGAATAAAGGGAAGAGATATTGGGGGCTGCAATCCATGAATGGGGAGGGACAGAAAAATATGAGTTCCTTGTTTCTGAAAACGGTCTTTTGTAGAGTCTTAGAAAAGGCACGAACAAGGGAGAGATGTACAGAAATGATATAACAAGGCTGCTTAAGAGTTTGGTGTGAAGAAATCTGCAAAGGGAGCACACATGTGTGGCTGTAGGTAGTTTATGCAGAGGAGGTGAAAGAGGCCTTCGATAGGCTAGTGTATGTAACTATGTGTTCCAAATTTGGAAGATAGTATTTTGCTTACAAAGACTTTCTGCTTGGCTAATCGTATTGTGTTTGTAAGACTGTATTTCAAAAAAGAGAACATTTGAATTGATAAAGTCATTACCATTGTGCTGTTATGCTATTTATTGTGCTTCTAGAAGTTTTTGTCGCTCAGATTTGTTGTTATAGAAGTATCTATTATGTTGCTTAAATGCCTATTGCCTTGATGACAGAAAAAGTTGCATTTGTTTGTGTTTATAGAAATTTTCTTCATCATTTGGTATCAGAGCCAGAGGTTTTGAGTGCACAAGTAGACTATTGAATGTGAGGCAATCGGTGCCAGGACTTGCGGGTAGGGAAGAGAAGAAAATTGTAGAGTAAGTGCAACGAATGCAGCAGTGAGAAGGATGGGGATTAGTGTAAGAAGAATTGTAAGAACTCTGTCTTGGGATGAGTACTGGGACAAGGTGGAGAAAAGAAAACTCCGTGAGAAGTTCAACATGATTGCAAGAAGAATAAGTTCATTGGAAAATAATTAAGTTGCTGATTCAGATGCCGATGCAAGAATCGGGTGTGTGGATGCGTGAAAATATTTTTAGGGGATGTGGATGCGTGCGTGTGTGTGTGTGTGTGTATATATATATATATATATGCAAAGAAATGAAAGAAATATACAAAAATAAATCATTTGATAGTATGAATAATGATACTTCACCATTGATCAAGATTCAAGATATTTCATATTTGATAGTTCAACTGAAAACTTCAAACACAAATATTCAAATTGAAAGAAGTTCAATAACTAATTACTCATGTTCAACATTCCAATGCAATTTGAACTACAAAATCAAAACTTAGTTCATGATTCAATGTGTTGGTTCCCAAAAGTAAAACCACAGATTGGAATCCTATGAGCCTTGCCAATCTCAATATTGGGATATCCAATCGGTTATGGCCAACTTGACAGGACTAATCAACTTGATTCAAATCCTCTACACTTCTGGCTCTGCAGGACCAAGGTGTGTGCACCTGTTCCTATGCCAACTCTTCCAGCCTTAGGAATTTTATAGCAGATTATCAATAAAGTTTTCCTTCAAATGGCAAGGGTATGGTAAGTCTTTAATCTGCACCACTTTTAAACAAGTATGTGAAAGTATTGCAAATACAATTACTTCAAAACTTTATTAATTGTTTTAAAATACAAATGTTTCACATAAAATTGCTTGAGTCATTAAAGTTCAGAAAACTTGGATGCTTATATGGGATTTATAAGATAATTGAATTCATATATAACAAAGAAGAATAGATATGAATTACTATTTCCAGCCACAACACAAATAACGATCTTCAAATGAACTTTTAAAATCAGTGCCTTGTCTAGTTGGGCGACAGAGTCAATTACAATGCAGATTTTTGCATACAACCTCATGGGACAATATATGTTCCAATATCATCAACTGTCATAATTTTCAGAATATAGAAGACTTAATCATATATGCAATTTTAATGTCAGTCTGAATGGATTTTAACTTCTTTGGGAGGAAGGCCAATCAGAACAAGGAAGAAGAAATACACTTATCTCTCATACAGTCTTTGATTATCAAACATTAAATGCTATGAACAAATCTGCTATACACACTGAATTTAAAGCAGTCCACCAATTCGCTTTGATGACCATAAGGGATGAATCTTGTCTGAAACTTATCTCTATGCTTCCAATGAACAAGAACAAATGGTTGTATTATTCATGAAAAGTTGAATAAATCTGTTTGCACTACTGGCTATTAATTTTGATCTATATATCAGAGTACAAAAATCCAATATATGCTTATAAATGCCCCTTACAATGTGTTCTCTCCTCCTTGTTTGTTTTGCATCTCTTATTTATATACAAATGAAGAGGTGCAAAAGCTCTTCATAAAGCAACGTGTCTCCTCCTAACTAATAACTAATCGGCAACTTTTGCTATACAATTTGTAAATCTATTTAAAACACAAAATTATTATGCTGGCCGATTATTTACTTGTTTATATGCTATAAGATAAACGGGCACATTTGGTTGACCCTCAGAATGAATAGAGCAAACTGCTTGCCGTCAATTTTATCCTCAGACTCTTCATTCCTTTATAGGTCTGCCTGAATGCAATCGTTTGCAGTCAATTTCTCCATAATATAGGATGAAGCGATTTGAACTAGACCTCTGCATTCACCCGAATTATTTTCTTTTGCAAGGTGAATCATTTTGGCTGCTCATCTGACGTGGATAAAATTCTATTCAATAATATTGGCACTCAGGCATACTCCAGCCATTCATGGATAAAATCGCAAAGATGGACACAAAATTTCCTGTAGAATCAGCCCTGATAAAATCAAATATCAAAACCTGTCTTTGACTCACGCGATAGCAGTAAGAACCATCGAGCTTGCATAGAGGAGGTCAATAAACCTTGCTGGAGCCGTAATTTGTTGTGAACATCACTCGATATCTCAGATTGTTATGAAAGTTTCACTCTCACCCTCATAAGACATATCCGTCCATGATCATCTAAAAAATCTGGAAAAAATCCATCGCAAACTATCGGGAATATTTGTATTTTCGAGCAGGGAAAAGGAATCCGAATTTGTACTTCTGATACTATTTAAATGCACCCGCAGCCCATACACTTGTCATTTCTTCATGCGTTAGTTGGGTAGCATTGTCTCCATATAAGATCTCTTTAGCATTCTCTGAACCTTGTCACTTTTCAGGATTTTATCCAGTCAATGTTATAGTCATTCCCGTAACAGCAGGCTACCGGTCAAGACATATCTGGAGTATGATAGAGATATTGTAAACAATCTAGTGTATTTCAGATATGCAAAATTCCCTTCTCTTAGAGAATGATGTAATCTTCTTCTACATCTGTGATCTTGGAAACATTCATCACATGATCTTCCTCTGTCCACATTGATGCTTTCAGCCTTCAACCTTCGCCTTCAAGCTTTCGAGGTATTCATGTATTTGTCTTTATGAATCGATTTTTAGTGTATCAATTATTACATTGAGCCTTATTATTTTCAGCTTTCCTTTGTTTGTATTAGTGTCTCTTAAAGCTTTGTTCACTCCAGACTTCTTGTTTTAAATGCAGGATCTTTACAATGATCAAAAATTTGGACATCGATTCCTACCATTATCATTTGTAGAATGAAAACAAGAAATAAATCAGATGGAGCAATTTAAATTGCTTAAATGCTGAATTCAAAGATATGATATCTTTAGAATTAGCTTATGCATAACAATGGCTTGTAAGAATCTGGAGTTTTTTTAATATGAAAATATAACTTGATGATGTGGGAGAATACTTATCTTGACAGGTCTTTTGCACAGATAATTAAATCTTGCCCTAATATAAATATGCAAAATAAAAATAAAAACATAACATTAGTTATAGGATAAAAAGATTAGAGATAGTGCGCAAATGGAGGCCCTAATTTGCAAAAATTAGGGCTTCATCACAATGTTCATCAATCAAGAGTCAAGACTGTAATGTCCCCTTTTTGGGGCACATTATTTCATGCTGTGTCGTTAGCCTTCTCATCATGGTCCAGTGGGCTAACCAAGACTTGGCAGTGATCAATCGGATATTTGGCCTAGGTGATTTCAATTTTAGGCCAATTGGAGCAATTTCCACAGGGTTTCCAAGGTACTTACTATTTATAGTAAGTCAGCAGAACTCAGTTTTCCTGGCATTTCAATAGTGGACTTGGAGCTTCTCGCCGAGAGCTTTCCGGCAAGCTATCACACGTCATCATCCGAGTTCGTTTGGTCCTCCGTTTTAATATCAGAAGATCCCTTACTTTATTTATTATGTCACTTTATAACTTAACGGTTATATTTATTTAAAAGTGACTTTAAGTGGAATATGAAGAGACAAAGTGGGGATACTAAAGAGTCACAGCTGCAACTTTAAAAGAAAGCTTGGAGTCTCATTGGAGCATGCTTAGTTTATGAATTCATTTCTCTTGGAGAATCCAAGAAGCTTCAACTTTCGGTTCTGAAACCTGAGGACGGGAACCTTAAGGGTTTCTCGGTGGATTGGATGGAAACCCAGTTCATCTCTAGTGCGGATTCACAGTAGAGTTTGTCATTGTGTTTACAGGTTCTTGATCATCCGATCTTACTGTTGTTTCTGTATTTCAGATTGGATTGATTAGTGGTCTCCCTGTTATTGTATTGTTGTTGTATAATACGATAACGTTTTCTGAGAAAGTTTTATGGAAATATATTGCTAGTTATTGTTGTTGAATCAATGGTTATTTGCATGTATTTATTTGTTTAAATCTGCATGAGATATATTTGTGGAATTTCGGGAAAAGACCGGTTCGGGTCATTACAGTGGTATTAGAGCCAAAAATCTTGCCAGCTTGTGAGGTTTTTCTTCAGAAAAGTTTGCAAAGATATTTTTGCAGAAGGGTTTTATGAGTAAAGGATTCGAATAAGTTTGGTTTTACAGCATTAAGGGAAAGTTCTCCACTCTCAACATTGTTGTTTCATGGAATCCACTTGCAAGCATTCAAAATTTCTGATAGTGGCATCTCAATGATTGAAGTGACCAAACAGTGTAGTCGAGTTAAGTGGCAAGGTGTTGTTTAACCAAATACCATAACCTGAAGACCTTGCTTGAACTGCGTTCTGGATTATTTATCTATATAGACAGAGGTCGCTACTCCATTCTGTAACTAACCACACGGGTTACTGAATTTGGAGTGTATTCACAATACAGTTGATACCTTTATCCGCACTGGGCCGGCATAAAGGATAGTGACTCCTGGTCACCGAGTCTTGTATTTAGCTGTGACTTCCGCAACAGCCCAATCGCATAGACTTCCTGGCACGAGACTGTGCGCATGAACGGAGCCCCAGCTAACCGTGTGTGACTTCCTTGACAGTCGCGGATTATGCCAAGGACTCTATCACGTGGGAGTTAATACATGCATGGAGTGTTGCGTAGGCAGCAGGGTGACGGATGCTAAAGGACTCACCGTTGTCATTCCCAGGCCACAATAATGGTATAGACGCGCGTAGCAGCCGAGATCAACTAGTAGCCGCTCACACACAGCTATCAACAGATACCATCTGAGGCCCAGGCGTAACATTGCTCTCCAGCAACGTAGACTCCCTAGAAGGACTCACGTTGGGTGAGTACATAGTAAGGAATGATCAGCGGTTGTGAATGAAAGGAGAAGAACAGAAGGCAGCACACATAGCTGCTAAGCTAGCACGCGCAATAGGATATAGCTCACGCAAGTCTTCCCAGATGCGTTCGAGCTATTAGCTAATTGCTGGGTGTCACGCCACCTTCCAGCCGGGTTACAGGGTCTATTTCAGGTTATATGCACGCAGCTTGGAGTGCGCGTGTACGTGCTAGGTATTGTGATCTACAGCCAGCAGGTGTAAGCATTGGGTAATCAACCGCTAGTGCGGTATCTTGTCTAGGAGTGGAAGACGGGAGTGTGGGGTGCCTTACGCGCCCACAGCGACAATTAACACCAGTCCAGCATGCAAGTGTTACAGGGAGTTGGTCGGGGGTCAAGGATCGCATGAGAAGGTTGTCTACCTAGCGTGGAAGAGAGTTGTGATAGCACCAACAGGATATGCACGGCTGAGTCCTTCCACAAAGTTGTAGTGTCTTGGATGCAGTTTGTCTTGGCTGCCAACTGGTGTATATACGGTTGGTCTTTCCTACATAAATTAGCAACAGTTTTGATTGTCAAAATAGTGAACTAATAATTCACTTGATTCTTCGTTTTCATAGCTGAGTTTTGGTTTATTATTGGGGGCTATTACTGTTGCTTGGAAATATTTTATGTAATGGAACTCATATTTCAATTGAAACAAGTACTTATCGGCAAGTGTTAAGCTGGAACACTTCCAGGAGAAACAATCAAATGCTAGACTGATATATCAGGGGAGAGACTACTTCTAGCAGTAAGAACGAATTCTAGTGCAGCAGTAAACAATAGAGAATATCTTCAGCCAGAACAAGTCAGAAAACCTTAGCTGTGATTACCTAAGGGTATTACGGTGCAAACGGTATCAAACTCCTTCAGCTGAGTGTATCAAAAAAATCATAACAATCAGTATTAGGCTATTTCACATCAGAACTGTGTTGCAAATTTTAACAAGACTACCAGCCCAAGATTCTAAGTTAATTTCCAAAATTTATTCAAGAAGTGTTGGGAAATCAGAATTACTATTGTGGTGACAGCTTTTCACAGTCACAGAAGAGATTCAATCCTTGGCATGAACTTGGAGGAAATTGAATAATGGAGACCTTGGAAAGCCCAATATTCTCGAAGGAATTCAATGGCACATTTTACAATGTGCAACTAAGGGACATTTGGAAGGAAATTGAAATCGGAAATGAGTTATGTTGCCTTGGCTGGCAATTAGAGGATCAAAAATTTAGGGAAGGTATGCTGGCCAAATTAGATGAAATAAATTTGTATCTATCTAGGATAGATCAATTTGATTGCAAGCTTTTCAATTGGGCCATGCATCCCTCAATGGTTGCCTTGGTACAACATAGGTTTAGGAATCATCCACATAGAGACGTCAAGCTTGCAATCGCCTCGTGTCTCAATGAGATCACACGGATTACAGCTCCTATTATTCCTTATACTGATCACATTTGGGGACAGGTTTTACAATTGATTGTGGACAGTTTAGGTGGACTGAAATATGACAGAGATTCTACCTTTGGTAAGTAGGTAAAAATCTTGGAGTTAATGGCAACTACTCGGATTTTCAGTCACATGTTGAATCTAGGTTGTGATAAAATGGTTCAAAAATTATTTCAGTGCCTCCTAAGTAATTTCAGGAAGCGTTATCCAGATGAGATGAAGGTGTGCATAAAGACTATCTTATCTTTGATCTTAGATGAGGACAATGACATATGCAACCAATTTCAATTAGAATTGTTGGCAATCTGGAGAGGAGAAATAAAATAATCATCAGTGTCAAGTGAACTCTCAGCTGAATTAATTAAGCTTCAGGCTGAAAAATTCAGGAGTTCATTGACTAAAAATGAACAAGTATCATTAGGCTTACAGGCTACAAGATCTCCGGTAATGGGCAAGGACCAAGCGAGAACAGGGTAGATTTGTTTTTTATGCCAAGAGGGCTGGTCAAAGGGGCATGTTTGCAATATTAATCAGGGGGAAGATAAATTACAGCCTAATGATAAAGAAAATACAGTTGTGACTACATCTCTTTCCGGACATAGTGGAGAGTGTCCAGAATTCTACTTTGGTGACTTGGTGGCTGAGTTTGACAAATCCATGGTTATAGGTTGTGGTAACCAGTTGGAGACCTTAAGCGATTCATGTAATGAGGAATCGTGTGACTTCTTTAGCAGCACCTCACTCATGCATCATGCTGATATGGATGACCCATTTTGTAGTACATCCCAGAATAACATTGATGAGAAGAGTGCCTTGAAAAGTTAGTTGAAAGTCAATGACGATGCCATTGTCGCAGCTCTTGTTCACCAGGTTATTGTTGATCTCTACAGGAAGGTTCAGAGGGATAAAGGGCAAGACGGTATAAGGATTGGATCCTATGTTGCAAATTTACAGGGGGTCAGAACAGCATTTGAGGATTGGAAATCAGAATATCTGAGTTACTTATAGATCGTGACCACCTGTTACAAGTTGTCGGGAAATATGCTAAGCAGTTGAGGGAAAAGGAGGATGAGGTCAATAAGCTCAATAGGGAGCTTAGTGCTACTCAAGGCACTTTGGAACATACACGTATTGCTCTACAGGAGGCGAGAAATCAGATTGTTGCCTCTAGCTAGTACAGGGAACAGGACGACAAGGAAAGGTCTAAATTCTTTCAAGAGGTGAATCAGGAGCTTGATAGCATACAACAAACCTATGACTTGGATAGTTGTCCAAAAAGATCTCTGGGTCACCCATAGTTTCTTTATGAGTTAGACCACTTTCAGGCGGTTGATAATTCCTTGTTTGAGATGGGTGCTGAATTGACATTTGATAATCCCCTCTTCGAGCTAGATAAGGAACATATTTCCTACTCCCATTATGAGGATGAGATTGGTTGCAGGATTTGGGACCCAGGGTCAGTTACTAGAGAGGAGTCTTCCGCACCAGATTGGAGTAGCAGGGTGAGCAGTTGTTGATCAGTTTAGTTTCAACATCAACAGTTCAAGATGGGCGGTTGTGTCTTATTGCATGATGGGTGATATGCCTTTCCTTGCACTACCTCTCGCTGATGGTGAGATGTCTCATGTTGGCGAGCATCCCTTGATTCATTCCTCTCTTCACACAGCTATGACCCCACTACATTATCATACTGATTCATCCAGTGCTTATGGTAATTCTATCACCACACATTTTGGGCACGATGATGACATTTGGGTAGTGCTTATACAGTACGGGGTTATTGAGCTTGGTATGATGATTATGCTTGTTAGTGTGAATTTTTCACATAATGGCGTGCATTGTATGACTCCAGGTATGGAGAGACAGCTATGGAATCCTAATGTTGATTCAGGATTTCCAATAGAGTTGGTTAGTGCATCACATGTTAGCCACTTTGTATGGGATGCATTTTGTTTTCCATTCAGGCCACCTACGGAGGACTTTTTTTTCCAATTATTGCATAGGTGTGGGATGAGTGATTGGTTGGGTATGCCTCCCTGCTTGCAGGAGGAAGCCTTGTTCGATAGTCTTGGTGGCTTGCCTCTTCAATACAGTTTCCAATTCGGGCTACAATTCATAGGGGCATTGTTATGGCAATTGGACATTTTGGATGATTCACTCAGTATGGGCATGGAGTGACAGGATATTCCAGTCAGCTGGGGAGATGTATGGCCCTTTTGTTTATGGGATCCAAGAGGGGCATTCTCACGATTGGTAATTATTCAGAGAGCTGATTGGTACGATGTTTGGTGTCCCCTTTTATCTGACCGTAGAGGTGTTGGTGATTTCAATTGGTTTGAGGTTGTTCTCACAGTCGATGGCAGCACATGGCAGATTGATTCGACCAATCAGACACATGGAGTGATTTGGGATCTTGGCATTAGACTAGTTGCTATATTGTTGCTGTGTGAATGGCTTCACAGGTCAGAGATAATGTTTATTTCAGTTGTTCACGACAGATTGGTGGAGCAGTTTCCCTGAGGTTGGTATGGGATCCAGGTATTATGATCACAGTATGCAGATACCGATTGCTTGAGGGGAAGCAATCTTCAGGGAGGGATGATTTGTAATGTCCCCTTTTGGGGGCACATTATTTCGTGCCATGTCATTCGCCTTCTCATCATGGTCCAGTGGGCTAACCGAGGCTTGGCAGTGATCAATGGGATATTGGCCTAGGTGATTTCAGTTTTATGCCAATCAGAGCAGTTTCCACAGGGTTTCCAGGGTACTTACTATTTATAGTAAGTCGGCAAAACTCAATTTTCCTGGCATTTCAGTACTGGACTTGGAGCGTCTCGCCGAGAGCTTTTCGGCAAGATATCACACGTCATCATTAGAGTTTGTTTGGTCCTCCGTTTTAATGCCAAAAGATCCCTTACTTTATTTATTATGTCACTTTATAACTTAACGGTTATATTTATTTAAAAGTGACTTTAAGTGGAATATGAAGAGACAAAGTGGGAAAACTGAAGAGTCACGGCTGCAGCTTTAAAAGAAGGCTTGGAGTCTCATTGGAGAATGCTTAGTTTATGAATTCATTTCTCTTGGAGAATCCAGGAAGCTTCAGCTTTCAGTTCTGAAACCTAAGGATGGAAACCTTCAGGGTTTCTCAATGGATTGGACGGAACCCCAGTTCATCTCCGGTGCGGATTCACAGCAAAGTTCACCATTGTGTTTACAGGCATGTTCTTGATCATCCGATCTTACTGTTGTTTCTGTATTTCAGATTGGATTGATTAGTGGTCTCCCTGTTATTGTATTGTTGTTGTATAATACGATAACGTTTTCTGAGAAATTTTTATGGAAATATATTGCTGGTTATTGTTGTTGAATCAATGGTTATTTGCATGTATTTATTTGTTTAAATCTGCATGAGATATATTTGTGGAATTTCGGGAAAAGACCGGTTCGAGTCATTACAAAGACTCACTAATCAAATTCAGAATGGTTGAATGGCCTCTTTAGGGCCGTTTTAGGGTTTAGGAGCAAAAAATAGATTAAAAAATGGTTATTAGCACATGTTTTTTAAAAAGGTTAACAGGCAAAAAAGTGAAAAGGGGCATTTTTTTGGGCGTATGCCCGCAGAGGCATCCGAAAGCGCCCGGATGCCCTGTGGGTGCCACCCGGAAGCCACCAGAGGTATCTGGATGCAAGTGGATGCTTGCTGGCAGGCATCCACTCGCTTCCAAATGCTTGTTGTGGCTTCCGAGAGGCACCCACAGGGCATCCGCCTCCACAGGCATCCACTTCTATATCCAACATGCCTGTGGATGCATCGACTTCTTAGGAAAAGAATTAATTTCCTAATGCTATTGTGTTGGCAAGGAATGCGAGAGAAGTCAAAAATAACAAATCTGTAGTAGAGTCATGTCTTTTGGAAGGCATTGTAGAAAAGAATGAAGATGATAATGAAGACTACGAACATCGTGTAGATTTTAAGGAAGAAGATTACCAAGTGACAGAAAACAATAAAGATATTAATTTTCAAAGTTTAGAAAGCTTAGAATTTGGTTGTCTTGATGATTTGAGGAAAGATGATACATAAAGTGGTTCAGAGCTCAACAAGGGAGAAAATTTGGTTCATGTTCTCATTTTTGAAGATGACAATTGTAATGAAGAGGAAGACAACTTTGTGTTTGTAAAGGCAAATGTGCAGTTAAAGGCAAAGTTTAGTTCAAAAGAGCATATTGATGGTGAAAGTGCAGACTTATTGAAAGAGATTACAAGAGAGGAAGAAATTGCAAAAGATTCAATTGAGATTGTAGTGAAAGAACCAAGGGATGTTGGAGATTTAGATGATCTATTGTTAAAAGATAACGTTGGGGAAGTAAAGACTTATGAAGTAACTTTCGTTACACATTGTAAGGATGAAGTTTTATTTTCCTTTGGCATGATATCGGTTAATGACTATAAAGACGAGACAACATTGTGGCAATTTGAAGCTGACAAACGAATCAGATGGGGAAGATATCAAAAGAAAGTGGGCAGTAAACAGATGTAGATGGATAAATTCAGAAGGAGCAAATGCAAGCATAGAGCAAATTTGGAGGGGACACAACAAAGGATGTGAAGATAAGACAATTGGAAGAAGCAAAAAAAGTAAGTGAAGCTAAACGATATTGTTAGCTTCATGTGCAGCACATGATTTCTTTGGTCTCCTAGAGAGTCTGATGCAGGAGCATTGACAAAACCTGATTTTCTCTTTGATCGATTGCAATTTGTTCCAAGTTAGTTTTGGAATTAGTTTTTAGGTCTAGTTATGAATGGTAGGAAATAGTTTTGAAAGAGTACCTAATGTGGAAGGAAGGAATAAGATATAGGGGGCTGCGATCCATGCATGAGGAGGGATGGAAAAATGTGAGTTCCTTGTTTCTGAAAACGGTCTTTCGCAAAGTCTCAGAAAAGGCATGAAGGAGGGAGAGATGTTTAGAGATAATATAAAGAGGCTGTGTAAGAGTTTGGCGTGAAGAAATCTACAAAGGGAGTGTGTGTGCGTGGCTATAGGTAGTTTATGCATAAGAGGGGAAAGAGGCCTTCGGTAGGCCAGTGTATGTAACTCTGTGTTCCAAATTTGGAAGATAGTATTTTGGTTGCAAAGAGTTTCTGCTTGGCTAATTGTATTGTGTTTGTAAGACTATATTTCAGAACAGAGAGCATTTGAATTGATAAAGTCATTACCGTTGTGCTTGTTTTCCCTCTCGGGTCAACAAGAATAGTTGCATAAACACACATTAACTGATAAACATGAACACAGGAAAGTATTGCAATTCAGTAAACATAAAGTACTCAGAAAACCAAATCATGTCATTCACACTCAAAGCAATGTGTACATATAACCTCCGAAGAGACACCACCGAAACGTCACGTCGTAACGGTTCACACTCTCGGTACTAACTGTCGAGATTAACATAAGTTTATTACACAACACCCGTACATACAAAATATACCGACAACATCATCCCCCCCAAAAAACAAGTCGGCTCCGACGACTTTTACAAAATATAACATAGACAAAAATGAGCCTACTACAAACTACTCAAGAGGGGGCGTAGGAAGCGTCCCTGATGATGATGGCGCGGCTGTGGCTGTGCCGGAAGTGACTTTAGCCCGCAACTCGTATACTTGAGTTGTCCGAAGCTGTAAAGCCTGCTCTGCCCTCATCTTAAGCTCCATAGCCTTCCGAACCATGCTAGCTGCCTCGAGCACTGCCTTCTCCTTCGCATCCACAGTCTCCAAAGCAGAACCAAGGCGAGTCTCAAGAAGAGCCCGCTCGGCACGCTCAGTCTCCAATGCAGCCCGTAAAGTGTCCAACTCCGACACCATAGTACTCCGCTCAGCCGCCCAAGACTCCCTCTCCTGAACCACTGCAGTCTCCAAAGCTGTAAGACGGGAAGCTGCCTCCTCCCGAGCTGCCTCTGCTGCCAATCCCGTAGCCTGATGTACTGAAGAAGCATGCTCTAACCGCCTGAGAGTGAAATACTCCTCTCGAAAGGCCTGTTCTAACTCTCGGATAAGACCGTGAATCCAGCTCTCGCCCACCGTCGCACTAAGAGCCCAATCCTCCAACATCGTAAGAGACTCCTGAGTAGGCCATCCCCTAGCCTCAAAGCACTCTGCAAATGCCTGTGGACAGCCAACCCGCACAAAGGTCAAGAGGCGCTCCAACTCCTCAGCAACCCCCTCCTGAGCCTGAAGCTCTGCTGAGGCTATGACCCGCTGGGCTCCAGTAGCTACTGCGGCTACATCCGCCAAGTACTGCTCCAACACTTTCTGCACGGACTCCCTCGCTGGCACCGCCCTCCGTGACCGTGTCAGGGCTGGTGGCTCCTCACTAGCCTCAGCTTGCGGTCTCTGTCCCTCCATAAGAACTGGTCTCTCGGATATCTCTCTCTCCTGGGCTACTGGCTCTTCTCTTGGTGGCGACATCACTGCATCCAGGTCAATAACTTCTGAAGGCCTCTCTAACACTACTCTGGCAGGGGAAAGTGAAATGGGAACTACCACTGCTATCGGGGGTAATGTGAACTGCTCCAACCATGACAGCACTGAAGAGTCCTCAGCCCCCGTCGGCAACGCTCGAGCCGGCTCCTCCAATACCCCTGGCCCAACTCGCACAATGGCCTCAGTACCAACAACATCCAATGTAACCTGCTCTCGTGGCTGTGTCTGCTCCTGCTCTAAACCTCCAACACCATCTTTGCTAGTCTGTCCTGGGTCGGTTGGCTGAGTTGTAGGTGGCTCGGAAGCCTGACCCGCCGGGTGTAGCACAACAGGGGGCCGGAGCTCTCCAAACCGTGGCATGGGTACAGCCTCCAATGTGGTACCAAACGGTACAGAGGTCCCCGCTGCAACAGTCGCCGAGGGTACTGGTGGCGTGAATAGTACAAGAGGTGGTGCACTCTCAAACGGTGGAGTTGGAGCAAATGCACTTTCAGATGGTACCTCTGTATCGAGAGTGTCAGAGTCTCCCACTGCAACACTCTCGCTGCCTTCCTCCTCCTCCTCCAAGTCTTCACTCGACTCCTCTTGGCCACTGTCCACATTCTCCCCTTCCGACTCTGAGAGGACTTGGGGCTTCCTCTTTGACCCTGTCTGTACTCCGCCAGCATCCAAGTGACGCCAATGAAAGATAAGAGGCTCTCCCGTAGCAATATCAACTGGCTGTGGCCTCAGCTTCTCTGCTAGAATCTGCTCTCGGGCAGCATTCAAGAACAACCCGATGGCAATATGGGGCATGTAAAATGTCCGATGCTGTAGAGTCATGAACTCATACAGCCTCTCCGCCATAACTGAAGCCCAATCGTACACCGTCCCATTACGGATCCCGTTCATGAAAATGAGATGTGTAAGGGCAATGTCGGAGGCCCTACTAGCCCCGGTCAACCTACTCTTCACGATGTCCATCAAACACCGCCATTCACCTGGGGCCACAAATGATTTTTTAAGTCCTCGATTCCGGAAAGAAGAGCCAAGCAATGACTCGAACTCCTGCTGAGACAAATTTCTTGAAACCAGCTTAATATACTTCTCCTTGTCTTCTCTGGTCAGCTTCCTCGGCTTCAAGTCGATTTTCCTGCCCTGTGTACCAGGAATACCAAACACCCTCGAAATCTCTCGAGCTGTGAATGAAATCTGAATCTCTGTACCACAATATTTCAATGTACTCCGTCGGCTGAACCGGTCAAATGTATCAATCATCCCCCTCAGAGGACCCTCGTACTCCTTAATGGAAGGCAACGGCATCTGTATTGCCCAATGAACTCCGGCCCGCCGAATCTGTCCCTTCAAGAAATTGGTATCCGGAGTCTGCTCCCACCATGTACGGCATTCCACTCCGCTCAGCCCTTCAAATGTCACAGTCTTCCAGGTGACTTCTTTTTGGGCCTGCTGCGGACGGTGCTTCTGTTTCCTGTCCATGCTTCTGGAATGTGAAACCCTTGGTCTGCTACTACTGGCTGGTTTGGAAATTTGCAATTTTTGTCTCCAAGAACTCTGCTGTTGCCTTGAGCTCATCCTTCTGTACTGTGTAATAACGGTTCGTAACTGATTTTTGAAATACTTCTGTCGTACAAATCAACTTCCTTCAGCCAATGTACTTTTTCCAATATGCAAATATGTAGCAGCTGCAGGTCTCATCAACTGGTCACACTCTCCAAGGGTTGATAACTAAACCGACTGGGGGTCTAGGGGGCAACGCCCCCAGCGGGGTCGAGGGGCAGCGCCCCCGCGGGGTCCTGGGGCAGAGCCCCAGGCGCGCTCCCTGTCGCGGTACAGGGCGGGGTCGAGGAGCAGCGCCCCCGCCGCCAAGACCAATTTAGCACCTTCAAAGTTTATGAAACACACTAATTTTGTGATTTTCATATGCTCCCATGCTCTTTTCTGCAAACCGCTTATGTTTCCCTTACTTCCTGCTCATGCCCTTCCCTTCGGTACCATTTGTTCTTCAATATGAGCTGCTTTGTTTTGTCGTCGTTTTTTTTTGTTTTTTTTTTTTTTTAGTATACCATATGAATTTCCTCTTTCATGCTTTCCCTTCACACGCCCCAATGCTATGTACGGCAATCCCAAGTCTTCCTTAGACGCAATGAAAGACAATGTGTACAGACGTCTTTGCCAAAAAAAAAAAAAATTGATCTCTTATATACTATAGGGCCGTACGGACCCTTACGACATATATGCAACTTAACTGTTATTTGACGTACTCACTTCCTCATGCTGTACGATCCTGAATGCCTTCACGTTTTGTTTTTCTTCCTTGCACGTACGGTCCATGCAATGCGGCAGGCTACATCCGTACGGCTCCGTACGGTCTTCAGATTTGATATTACGAAATTATACCCTTTCCATACGGCAATGTACGGCACTCAAAACCGTACGGTGATGCACGGTCTACTCCTCCAAAGTGTACGGTGCCGTACAACAAGTCCTTATCCGCACACGCCAGTTGGTCGTACGGCCAAGTTCGATAGCAATTTCCTCTATGCCTGGCGCCGTACGGGTTTTAATAATGCTGCAATAATGTCGTACGGTGCTAATATACCTGCCGTACGGTGTTAAAACATTAAGATGCATGTCGTACGGTACCGTACGGACATGTTACTCTGCACTTTTTCTTTTTCTTTTTTTTTTTAAAAAAAATTTTATTTTTTATATATTTTTTTTTTTTCAATTTTTTCAACTTTTCAATTTTTATTTTTTTTTCAATTTTCAATTTTTCAATTTTTTTTTTCAATTTTTTTTTTTTTTTTTTTTTTTTTCAATTTTCAATTTTTCAATTTTTTTTTTTTTTTCATTTTTTTTTTTTTTTTTTTTTTTTAAAATAATTTTTCTGAATTTTCTAAGTACCCGACGCTCGCGGTGTGGCCGTCGGTCGTTCATGATAGACTTTCAGTTTCGACCCGTTCACCGCGTCCGGAATTTCCCGTTCGTCGAGGGTCCACAGCTTCACAAACCCATTGGCAGCCACCTCTCGTACTTTGTAGGGCCCAATCCATTTTACTTTGAATTTTCCAGGCTTGATTTCATTTCGCCCGTTGTATTTTAAAACCAATTGGCCTGGGGTAAACTGCATTCGTCGGAGATGCTTATCGTGCCAGACCTTCCTCCTTTGCTGCGTCGCTTCAGTGGCCCATTGTGCCAAAGCCCGTTTTTCATCCAACTTGTTTAAGAGATAGAGTCGTTCCCTCAGACTCTCCATATCTCCCAATTTATTCTCAATTGCAATCCGCAGGCTAGGAACCATGAATTCTACCGGTACCACGGCCTCCTGTCCGTACATGAGTTGGAACGGTGTCTGCCCAGTGGTCACCTTGTAAGATGTTCGATAGGCCCATAGTACCGAGGGTAGCCTTTCTTCCCAATCCTCGCCCTCAACGTCGCAGGATTTGTAAATGACTCCAATCAGGATCTTATTAGTCGCCTCTGCCTGACCATTCACTCGAGGGTAGTACGGGCTCGAGAGTGTGTGAAAAATTTTGAACTCTGTCGTCAGTAGCTTGATCACATGGTTGACAAAATGTCCACCTCTATCACTCGTCAACTGTAGTGGAATGCCGTACCGAGTTATTATCTGCTCATAAATAAACTTCGCTGTACTTAGAGCAGAGTTATCCGTTAGTGCTCGTGCTTCCACCCACTTGGTCAGATACTCTGTTGCCACAACAATGTACCGACAGCGTCGAGCGCGACTGGGCTTCAAAGGCCCCACAAAATCCAGTCCCCACCGTTCAAACAATTCCTGTGCATGAGAGGGGTTAAGTGGCATGTAGTCTCGTTTGAGAGGTCTCCCTGCCCGCTGGCATGTGTCACAGCCGACGACCCACTCCCTAGCATCGTTGTACACCGTCGGCCACCATAAGCCTGCCAACAAGACTTTTCTGGCGGTGGTGTCGGGGCCCATATGCCCTCCGGCAGGTCCCTCATGAGCTTCCTTCAACACTCTCGGAACCTCTTCCTCCATTACGCAACGCCTCAATATTTGATCTGGACCCATTTTGTACAGCAATCCATTGATAAGCTGGAAGGTTCTACTCCTCAGAACCAATTTTCTACGCTCTCCGAGGAGCATTCCTTCTGGAAATCGAGCCGTGGACAGGTACTCACCGATACTTGTGTACCACTTCGGTAGTACGGCGATGTGAAACAGGTGAGTATCTGGAAAGTCATCGTTTATTCCTACTGGAGGCTCGCCGGACTTAATTCTGGACAATTGGTCCGCAATCACATGACTACGTCCTAGCCGTACAACAATTCTGAAGGTGAATTCTTGAAGGAGCAGCAACCACCTGCTCACCCTTCCCTGAATGATGGGCTTGTTAACCAGGTACATCAAAGCCTGGTGGTCCACGAAGAAAGTAAACGGCGTCGCCAATAGGTAGTGCCGAAACTTCTGAACCGAGTAGACCATTCCGAGGGCCTCTCGCTCTGTAGTGCTGTAGTTCCTCTCCGCCCTCGAGAGTAACCGACTTGCAAAATAGATTGGGTGATCCAGCCCATGTTCGCCTTCTTGTGCCAGGGTGGCCCCGATGGCGTAATTTGACGCATCCACATGAACATGGAACTCTCTGTCCCAGTTCGGAAATGCCAAGATGGGGGCTGCCAACAGTCTCATTTTTAAGTCCTCGAATGCCTCCCCTTGCTCCTTCGCCCAGAGGAACGGCTCCCCTTTCTTCATAAGTTTATCCATCGGGTATGAAATCCGGGAAAAATTCTTTATGAACCGTCGGTAGTACCCGATATGGCCCAAGAATGACTTGACACCGGTTACGTCACTGGGAGCCTCCATTTCAATTATCACCCGGACCTTGTCGGGGTCCGTCTTCAACCCTTCCTTACAAACGATGTGTCCGAGCAGCTTCCCCTGCGGTACCATGAAATGACACTTCTTCGGGTTGAGTGCCAGACGTGCCTTCTGGCATCGCTCCATGCACTCTCCGAGTGCTACAACGTGTTTGTCTTGGCTACTGAAAATGGACCAGTCATCCAGAAATGCTTTAAAATTCCCTCTCGACATCTTGTCAAAGATGTGCAGGATGATTCTCTGAAAAGTTGCAGGTGCATTACACAGGGCGAAGGGCATCCGGTTGTAAGCGTACACACCATCTTCCACTACAAAGGTGGTTTTTAGCTTGTCCTCCTCTGCAATGTATATCTGGTTATATCCTGAAAACCCGTCTATGAAGGAATAGATCTCATGGCCTGCCACCTCCTCGAGTATGCTGTCTGTGAAGGGTATCGGGAAGGGATCCTTAATGGTCACCGCATTGAGACACCTAAAGTCTACGCAGATGCGGATTTGGTTAGCCTCTTTCTTCTGAAATATCACGATTGGTGACACCCACTCACTTATGTCTACTCGGAAAATTATCCCCGCGTCCAGCATCCGCGCAATCTCGGTCTCCACCCTTGCAGCATAGTTTTTGTTCATCCTGTACGGCCTCTTCCGCACAGGTTGGGCTCCAGGAACCAAAGGGATGCGGTGCACGCAGAGCTCCGGAGGTACGCCCTTCAGGTCTTTATAATTCCAGGCAAACACGTCCTTATACTCTATGAATATTTTGAAGGCTGTCGTTTTTAACACGGGATCCCAGTCATCTCCCACCAGGATAGTCTTGGGATTCTGCTCGTCCCCGAGATTTATTGTTTCCAGTTTTGCCTCTTTGTATTGGATAGGTTCTCCCTCCGAGAACACGTGGGCCGAACTTACTCTCATCTGGGCTTCCCCCTCTGTATATTCTGTGTACTCCGGAGGGAACTCGTTCGTGTTTTCTTCCGTAGGGAACTCATTCCCGATCTCCAGTATATTGCACGATGGCTGAAATACCTCGTAGTCACGCATTTGCCAGTGAAAGAGACCATCTAGTGAATCCGTATCTCCTTCAATCTCAAGTACCCCTTCATCGTTCGGTTCCATAGTTTCTTCCTCTCCGTCCATCCCGCCACCATCGGAGTCTGAGTCGGACGCCATTTCCTCTCCAACCATTTGTGTGGCGAGGTCTACCACAAATTTCCTCCCCCCTTTCTCGAATGCGAGGGTGTTCTTCCAGTTGTGATTGGCTCGGGCTGTCACCAACCACCCTCTACCCAATATAGCGTCATACCCCTTTTGCTTGAGAGGGATTACGACGAAGTCTAAGGTGAAAGGCTGGGTTCCGATAGTCACCTGCTGTGCCATCAGCATACCGAGTGGTTTAATACCGTGCTGGTCGGCCCCTAACAGATTGAAGGTTGGTGGCCACAGCGTCGGTTTCCCCAAACTCTTCCAAGTTTCCTCCGGAAGGACATTGACGCCCGACCCTCCGTCAACGATGGTGTTCGTGAGGATTTTACCCAGGATACCCATTTCTACTACTGCCGGGTTCCGTCCATGGTTTATTGATAACGTCATCGGGTCGGCTGCACAGCTGCCTGGGATCTCCGTTCGTTCCACCGTCGTAGGTGGCGTGTTAGGCCCTAGGAATAGAGCTGTTTTTAGGTGTGGCATGGTCTCCAACAGGTCCTTGACCTTCACGGGTATTTCCATTTGCAATATCTGCCGTAGTATACTTTGCTCCGCCAATTCTCGGTGAGAAGTGCCGGCGTCGGCAGGTTCCTTTCGGTCCTGTATCTCTTTTTCGATCTCGGCCCTCACTTGCAGTACCCTCTGTTTCTCCGTCAGAGGGTGTGGGTACGTGGCCTTTTTGGCTTGGGCACGGGTGACTGTCAAGACCTTCTCAGTACCTCTACATTCCAACTCCAGGATGTTACAGCCCGGCTTCGGACAATTAGCGTCCTCATGGTCGCCCGGTCCGCACCACCGACACAACTTCTGCGGAGTCGCGGGCTCCGTCTGACAATCACGAGCATAGTGACCCCACTGATTACAACTCCGACATTGTATCATGGGTCTTCCCTTGGCATCATATTGGATCCGGGGCTTATTCTCATTGTTGCCTCGGCCTCCCCGGCGGTTATTTTTATATCCGCCAGATGATGCAGCATTCTGTTGTCCACCCGTACCAGACGTGGAAGGTTGCTCCTGTGCATAGAGTACTTGTTGGCCTCTTGCCCTCAAGTTATAGGGACATTCTTTAAGGGGATGTCCTGCGATTTGGCAGATATCACAAAAAGCTTTTTTCGAACAAGACCCTTTTGTGTGGCCTGCCTCCTTGCAGTCCGTACACCACACTGTATCTTCTTCGGCTTTGCTAGCACTTCCTTTGGCGGCTTTAAGTTCTCGCATCATCCTCTCCAGGTCTTTTTGCAATGCAAGCACTTTCTTGCTCGACCCGTCCTCACTACTTTCCGTCTCTGAATCATCATCAGAAGATGACCTTGTCTTCTTCGAGGTCTTACATTCGCTCTCGAGATCCATTGCTCGGTTATATGCATTACTATACGAAGTAGGCGGTACTATCTTCATTTTCTTTCGGAGGGATGTTTTGAGTCCCTCCACGAACCATCTCTTTTTCAATTCATCCGCTGGGGCCGACTCCATTTTTCCAATGAGTTCTTTGAGTCGTCGGCCGTACGCACGGACAGACTCATTCTTGGCTTGCTTCGTGTTGTAGATCTCCGCCAATATTTCATTATCATCCCGTAACAATTGGAACTCTGTCTGGAAGGCCTTTTTGACATCGTCCCATGTCGTGAGCCTTGTCTTGTCAACGTCCGAGTACCAATCAATGGCACCCTCTCGCAGTGTTGCAGGGAACTGACGGATCCATTCGTTCTCGTCAGTTACCCCATGTGCAGTCCATATCGTTTCACACGTTCGACAGTGCCGAACTGGATCCTCCTTGGATTGCCCCGTAAATTTCGGTAACTTCTGCTTATTCACTGCCATGGTTGGCCGCGGTGGAGGTGGTGCACCGATACCACTCGTGCCCACACCTCCCTAAGTGCTGTGGGTAGTCTGGACTTGTGGTACTTGTCCTTGCGGTAGTTGCTGGGCTGGTGGTACTTGCCCTTCTCCTGGCACCGTACCGTGTGGGGTTCTCGGTTCCAACGGAGGGTCTGCTGGTGTGCTCGTGCCACCCTCTGCAGTATCACCCTCTCCGCCGGTTTGGTTCTCCGCGCTTGGTGTACGGAGACCCACCTCAAACCGTACTCTCTCCTCTTGGAGAAAGGCTCTTCTCGCCCGTGTCTCCTCAAGTAACTCTTCCCGACTCCGCACTCTCCGTTCCGGAGAAGTGAACTCTTCTTCGGCTTCTGCACCCTCCGTACCACTTCCGAGGTCCCCTTCGGGCAACCCTCTGGCAAGCTGGTCTTTGGCAAGTTGCCTGAGCCTACACCGACGTTCACGTTGCTGCGCGGATATCAAAGCCTTCTGTGCGGCTTCCCCTTCGTCATCTATCACTTTTTTATTTCGATCTTTATTTAAATTATTGGGCATCAAGACAAACTATACACATTGCTCAATCAAAAAGAACACTTATTTTTTATTAATTCATGTTGCTTTACAACATTCTCAATTGAACTACAATGGAATTTTTGTGTTCCGTTCCCCTTTGTTTCAAACTTCAACAACTTTACTGTTTGTCATTTCCTTCCTCCCGACGGCGACGAAGATGCTCTCGGGCGTGGAATGCACGGAGGATCTCCTGGCGGCGGTCCTCACGGTCAATTTCCTCTTGCCGAATACGTCGTGCGAGTGCTGCTTGTGCCAACAACCGTGGAAGTTGGTTCAACAACCGATTCGCTGCAGGGTTCGCCCCAATCGCGTCCCACACTACGCCTGCAGGGACGTCTCCGTTCGTTGCCTCCCTTCGGACGTGAGTTTCAAGAGCTACTTGAAACAAAATTCGGAAGTCACGTGCCAGATTATCCTCTCCGTCGTACAACTCGGTACGGGCTTCCTCGGCTTCTGGGTTTATCGCACTAACGGGTAAGCCCATTATGCCTACTCGCCATCCGGGTATGTCTAGGCAACGGCGCCAGATGTTTTCCCTCTCGGGTCAACAAGAATAGTTGCATAAACACACATTAACTGATAAACATGAACACAGGAAAGTATTGCAATTCAGTAAACATAAAGTACTCAGAAAACCAAATCATGTCATTCACACTCAAAGCAATGTGTACATATAACCTCCGAAGAGACACCACCGAAACGTCACGTCGTAACGGTTCACACTCTCGGTACTAACTGTCGAGATTAACATAAGTTTATTACACAACACCCGTACATACAAAATATACCGACAACAGTGCTGTTATGCTATTTATTGTGTTTTTGGAAGTTTCTGTCTCTCAAATGTGTTGTTACAGAAGTATCTATTATGCTGTTTAAATTGCTGTCGTCTTGAAGACAAACAAAAATGCATTTGTTTGTGTTTATGGAAATTCTCTTCATCACTAAAAGCCCAACATCTCCACTAAAATATCTATATTTGCTATTGCAACCTTCCTAGAATCTTGGGATCAAGATTGACTGGGCTAACCAAAATTATAAATGAAATTCGAATATGCAGGGTTTAATTCAATGCAGCACACAACAATTTTATTTTTTGCATTCACCTATTTTTGTTTTCTCAATATTTTTTATGGTAGACCCTTTTTAATAGCCTGCAAGGGTCTTCTTCTTCTTCTTCCTTTCTTGCCTTTTTTCGTGATTTGATTTTTTAGTTCGTTTTTGAGTTTTGAAACTTTTTAGTTTTTTAATTTAAAATCTGTAATTTTCTAATGGGGTCTAAGGATACCCCACTTTCTCTAGGATAGTCGAGGAGTCTATGCACATTCCTTGGCCATCTCAAGGACAACATGGCATGCCCAAACACCCTCTTGGAGAACACCCCTGAGAAACATTGGTTTTCTACTGATCACCATCTTGTAGGACACACAGTGGTATTCCCTGCTTGGTATCATACTCATCAAAGGGAGCTAGTAATAACTCAGTTGTATCCAGCAATGATTACATACAATCACAAAATATTGCTTTTCAAAATGGTTACATACAATCACAAAGCCTCAATGCTTATTAGGATATCAATACTCTGAATCTGGAGAAATTCTAGCAACATAACCATGCTCTAGAGAACTATAATAAAACATTTTAATCTATATCAACTCTCAATATATAGGCCAAGTAGACCCCAGATACTATTGATGTTTAACCAAAACCATGAACCAATATCAAGTCCAAGAGATCCACATTCAACCCATGCACCCCTCTCCGAAAGTAACTCCTCTGAGAATAGAATGTAACCCCCAATTTGACTATTTGACCTGTATGACCTATTAGTACTGAAATTGATGCTCCTACAAAATTTTATTTGCAATCAAAATTATGGTCAGTAATCATGTCACCCTTGTCATATTATCAATTTCCGCTACGTTGTCTTTCCAGTCAGACCACCAAGTCAATCAGGTGTTGGTTTGTTATTGTCCGCTAACAATGTTTGTAGGATGCCAGTCAATGAAGATTTTTCAAGCTCTAGAAGTGTCAGAAATAAATCCTCCAACATGTGCAGAAGAAGAATGAAATATCAAAAGCTAGTGACAAAGACCAAATGAAAGTGAAATCCCAATGTGAGAAAAATGGCTAAGGAATTTGCACTTTCAAGGCAGCTCAACCAAAAGGAACTTCACCAAAATGGATAGTGACAACATGAAACCACACCAAGGCAATCAGAGCTAAAAATTGCACTTTAGATGTGGTGCAACCAATCTTAACTATGACAATGGGTGGCAAACATATCATTAAACTTCAACGCAACCTGGCATACATGATGTAAAATCACCACCAGCTTTATGAATGAATGTAACAAGTAAAAATGGGACATTTGCAGCGGTTCTGTCAACAAGAAATGGCACCAAAAAGGTTGGAACTATTACTAGATCAAAATATAAAGAATATGGCCATTTTGAAGTAGCAAGACCTAATTAAAATCATGAGCAGGAGGGCCAACATATTTGTATATTGTACCTAGAAAAGATTATAAACAGATCATAAATTTCACACTTTCCGAAAGACGTTACCAGAAAAAATTAACACCAAATATGGCAATTATATTAAACAAATATGCCCAACATTCAAATCGCGATTTTGAAGTGGCGTAGTCGCTACAAAATTCTGCCATTGATTTAAAAAGTTGACTAAGTCTAACTCAAGCCACCAAAGACAAACCCTAGCACCCAGTATAGAAATAAAAGCAAAAACCACTCAAAAAGATCTTATATAAATTACCCAGGTTTAGGAAGAAGGCAGATTTCAAGAAGATGGAAGCAGGTTATTGGCTATTTTAAAATATTTCTTGCTTCCTTCAAAAGATAATGATCAGATTTTATTTAAAGCAATTATTTTATTATTACTTCAGCTGTACAAAATATTACTACATAAATATAAATAGGGGCCTTGAGCACATTGTATAGGAGGATAGTTGAAGAGTAAACATATACTGCAGAAATTATAATTTGAAAATGGAAGTGAGATCCTAGTGTTTTGTGTAAATGAATGAATTTTTGTAAGTTATTGTAAAGCCTATGCTACAAAAGCTTATGTGGAGATCATTCACTGTGGGTCTGTAATTCCATCAAGCCAGTAGAATTGATTGCCTTTATTAGACTGTGTTGATGTGTGTTGTTTATTGAAGAAATAACTTTGTACATTCACCTCAGCAATTGATTTCATTGAGTCATGTGAGGTTCATTTATTAAATCATTTCTTATGTTGATATTGACATTTTAATTTTTATCCAATAGATAGCATCCATTGATGTTATTTAAGAAAAAAAAATCACTGCTAAATATCTATCTGTAACTTAATTGGTAAGAAGCTATGTTTATTCATGTTTGGGTAGTTAGTCCTCCTTAACACTGAAAATCTCACTACAGTGTAAGCCTGTCAACACTAGGGGCTCATCACTCAATGGCCCTCTCCCACCCCATTCAGTTAGAACAGGATTGGTGCAGCATCGGGGATAAATAAATAATCAAGTAGTATATTACATTTAATGCAAAACTTAAAGGTATATTTTGTACAGTTGGCATATTTGAAAAATTTGTTAAATTTAAGGTTTAGTTAGGCCATAGGGAAGTTCCCCTCACAAATTGAAAAATGGTTCAACCAAACATACTATTCCATTTTATGTTGTTGCAAAAGTGATGAATTAAAAATGCTAACATGACCAAGGGATCCAATGTAACTCTGAAGCGATCCAAGATGGGGCAATAATTACAATTACAACTAGAATTAACCAGTTGAATATGCTAGGCATAGTCCACCTAGTATACCCCTATTCAATGACTCCTACAATTGCCATAAGACCAAGACACATGGTAAAGAGCGTCAAAAATGGAATCTAAAAATTTGATACACGAGAACACCCTTTCCCATGTGGTAACATTATTTATTTTTTACACTACTACACAAATATTGAATAAAACATCTAAACCTAGGAGTTCATGCAAGGTGTACATCTTGTCACCTAATCCTGACAAGAACAATCTAGGAGAAATTCAGATTTCAATGAAGCAGCAAGCGAATGGAGATTGTGCCAAAAACAATTAGGACATGTCAACTCATGTATAACAACAACCATACACACAAGCCATTGTAAACTTGTAAAATGGAAAAATTAAAATATAAGATACTCAAGAATCATCTATAACAGATTGAAATTTGGATAAACCAGCAAGCAAAAGGGAAATGTATTGAAGAAAAAGTAGAATTATTATAACCACCATTCAACATTTGGAAAATGAGAATCAGAGAAACCATAAAAATGGTTCAACGGACATCATAAGATCACAAGATGTATATTTATTAAATATAGAGTGCTGAAATAGGATATTTTCTAGCTTGTAAACTAGATGGCATCCCTTTTGAGTAAGCATGTTTGAGTAAGCATGAGTCCTGTTTATAAGCACCCACAAATGGTTTTTCACCATCTATTACAACCTCACTAGACCTCACACAACAACTAATTAGCTCAATGTTAGTTTCCTCCAGCAAAACTGTCATGGTATTGCGGTAGCCATTGCTTCCTCCTAGCCTCTATCCACATTCAGATCTGTAGTATCATCGAATAGACCAAAACTCACAAGGGAAGCCAAATATCTACTCCGATTCTAGCACCATCGCAAACATCAACTGGTCACAAAGATTACCTTCCCAACATTGAAAGAAAATAGCTACTATATGAAATAAATCAGCCCCTTTGTGTCCACATCCCACTAGAAAAGGTTCAAACCAAGCCCCACACTCTCAAAGATAAGACACTGATTTGTAGGTTTTGAGGAACTTGCCTTGGAATGACAAGACATGGATCTACCCTCAAAGGAAATAGTCTATGTCCACATCCTAATGATTCCCAAGTACTACTTCATGGTCATCTTTTATAGAGGAGAAAAGATTTGATCCCCCTAGGAAAATATTTGACCATTTTAGGAAACCCTTGCTTTCTTAAGAAATTACGCCTTTACAAAAGATTTATTTAACTATCTTCAACCCAACAGATAGGCTTCCCAACAAAGTCCCTGTAAAGGCTAATCTTTTTGCTAGTGCCATGCAATACATGGTGAGGAACACACATAAAAATCAAAGATTCAATAAGAATTCATAATTGTCTCTAAGATGACACCTAGGCCTGGTGTCTCTAGTCACTATGAATGGATCTATGTCAACACAGACACATAAAGCATCTCCCTGATCATATACTAATCAACCTCAAACCAGGAAGTATTGATTGGAAGCAACCAATTGATTATGTTTGTGCTGCCAGCATGGTCATCTGGCACAATTCTACCCCACCCACCCATATGTATCAATTCAGCAATTCAATGGTACAAACACACGTCAAGAAAGTAATGGGATGGCACCTTAGGCTCATTCAAGTAAAGCTGCAAGAAATCGAAGATGTCAATCCCAATCCAATTATTGTGCATAGCCCTCCTGCATGTAAGATAACTGGTTCACCAGATGCTTCTTGTTCTTCTACAACATTAGTTGCCCCAGATCCTCTTTTGCAGTCCTTTCAATTACAAAGTTTGAAAACCAATCAAGTTGGAAGTTGAAAAGCATCATTGCTGGATACAACTGAGTTATTACTAGCTCCCTTTGATGAGTATGATACCAAGCAGGGAATACCACTGTGTGTCCTACAAGATGGTGATCAGTAGAAAACCAATGTTTCTCAGGGGTTTTCTCCTCCAAGAGGGTGTTTGGGGGTGCCATGTTGTCCTTGAGATGGCCAAGGAATGTGCATAGATTCCTCGACTATCCTAGAGAAAGTGGGGTATCCTTAGACCCCATTAGAAAATTACAGATTTTAAATTAAAAAACTAAAAAGTTTCAAAACTCAAAAACGAACTAAAAATCAAATCATGAAAAAAGGCAAGAAAGGAAGAAGAGGAAGACCCTTGCAGGCTATTAAAAAGGGTCTACCATAAAAAATATTGAGAAAACAAAAATTGGTGAATGCAAAAAATAAAATTGCTCTGTGCTGCATTGAATTAAACCCTACATAATCGAATTTCATTTGTACTTTTGGTTAGCCCAGTCAATCTTGATCCCAAGTAATGCTAGGAAGGTTACAATAGCAAATATAGATATTTTAGTGGAGATGTTGGGCTTTTAGTGATGAAGAGAATTTCCATAAACACAAACAAATGCATTTTTGTTTGTCTTCAAGATGACAGCAATTTAAACAGCATAATAGATACTTCTGTAACAACACATTTGAGAGACAGAAACTTCCAAAAACACAATAAATAGCATAACAGCACAACGGTAATGACTTTATCAATTCAAATGTTCTCTGTTCTGAAATATAGTCTTTCAAACACAATACAATTAGCCAAGCAGAAACTCTTTGCAACCAAAATACTATCTTCCAAATTTGGAACACACAGTTACATACACTGGCCTACCGAAGGCCTCTTTCCCCTCTTATGCATAAACTACCTATAGCCACGCACACACACTCCCTTTGTAGATTTCTTCACGCCAAACTCTTGCACAGCCTCTTTATATTATCTCTACACATCTCTCCCTCCATGCTTTTTCTGAGACTCTACGAAAGACCGTTTTCAGAAACAAGGAACTCGCATTTTTCCATCCCTCCCCATGCATGGATCGCAGTCCCCTATATCTTTTCCCTTCCTGCCACATTAGGTAATCTTTCAAAACTATTTCCTACCATTCATAACTAGACCTAAAAACTAATTCCAAAACTAACTTGGAACAAATTGCAATCGATCAAAGAGAAAATCAGGTTTTGTCAATGCTCCTACATCAGACTCTCTAGGAGACCAAAGAAATCATGTGCTGCACATGAAGCTAACAACATCGTTTAGCTTCACTTACTTTTTTCACTTCTTCCAATTGTCTTATCTTCACATCCCTTGTCATGTCCCCTCCAAATTTGCTCTAAGCTTGCATTTGCTCCTTCTGAATTTATCCATCTACATTTGTTTACTGTCCATTTGCTTTTGATATCTTCCCCATCTGATTTCTTTGTCAGCTTCAAATTGTCACAATGTTGTCTCGTTTTTACAGCCATTAACCGATATCATGCCAAAGGAAAATAAAACTTCATCCTTACAATGTGTAACAAAAGTTACTTATTAAATCTTTACTTCCACAACGTTATCTTTTAACAATAGATCATCTAAATCTCCAACATCCCTTGGTTCTTTCACTACAATCTCAATTGAACCTTTTGCAATTTCTTCCTCTATTGTAATCTCTTTCAATAAGTCTGCATTTTCACCGTCAATATGCTCTTTCGAACTGAACTTTGCCTTTAACTGCACATTCGCCTTTGCAAACACAAAGTTGTCTTCCTCTTCATTACAATTGTAAAAATGGTAAGGAAGACCCAAAAACGGGTTTCTTGGAGGTAATTGCATATGTGGACAGCGAGAATTATGAAGGGAAACATGTATGAAAATGAGTGGATACGACGTCTACTTATAATGAATTGTTATGTTTTCATCATAAGCCACCATCATGAATTTCAAGTCATGTGGCAGCGATATAGCAAGCACGGATGGAGTGCGTATAAGCATGAAAATGGGCTTTTTGGATGCAAAAGCATGTTGCAAAATGAGCTTACTTTCCTTGATAATTTCAGTCACGAACAGGGTTTTTAATCCTGACTGCATATGCAAGCAAGATGAAGCACTTGCATATGCAACTTGGAGAAATGAAGACAGAAGATAGAAGGAGCACATATTATATACAAAACAAATGCAAATCTGAAAATAAAATGAAGAGATTTGCAAACAAAAACAAAAGAACAAATATATACAACTTTGCCCTATGAAATTTGCAAGAAATCTTACCTCTTTTCCACAAAAAGCAAAGGAAGAAGTCTCTTCAAATCTCTATGCAAAATCTGAAATAAATACAAGAAGATTTTCGGATTTAGAAAAGATTGCAGCAAAGAGACTTATATAGACTTCGAATCTTGACTCAATCCTCTTGAAATGAATGTCATTTAGAGTCAAGATTCGTTGCTTGCCAAGTGTGGGAAGCAAGAGGATTAAAATGCATAAGAATAGCAACCATATTGACTAAATCAAATGCAATGTAATGCATATCAAAAATGATGTCCAAGGCATCAAATACAACTTGAAGAGAACGATAAACAAGCTGAAAATGATAACTAATGCCAAAGAACTCCCCTTCAATAGCAAATGTTTGGATTTGGTGGAAGAAAATGGCCAAAAAGGGGTCGTTTTTGGACAAAAACGCCCAAAAACGTGCCCTAAATGGGCTGTATTTGTGAGTAAAACATCCTTTAAAATGCAATTTTGATGATCCAATAATGATCCTTGGGAAATGTAGTGCAAAATCGACCCTATAAGAAGCAAAAACGGTTCAGTTTTGACCATTTTCCAAGTGATTTCTTGCCTCAAAATCCCGTTTTTTCCAAAAGCGCCCCAAAAAAGTGGGTTTTTAGAAGTCAAAAACACATGTTTCAATGTTTAAAAACATTTTTTATATATGCATTTGCATATAAAATTAACACTTTATAACCTAAGTGATTAAATACGCACTTTTTGAGTGCAAATGTTATAAAAAAAATATGCATATGTTCCCAAATTTGACGTCCTTGGCAACTTGATAGAAAGAATGTGTTAAAAACGTCTTTTATATGTGCATTTGCATATAAAAACAACACTCTACAACTTAAGTGATTAAATACGCACTTTTTGAGTGCAAATACATATTTCAAAAGACATGTATCTGGCTTGGAAAAAGCCACTTTTTCACTTAAGTTATAAAACGGAATTTTTAATATCAATTGCATATGCAATTGGTCTTAAAAAAGCCACCTTTTCACTTAAGTTGTAAAACATAACATGTAAATGCATTATTTTAAACTCGAGTATAAACAATTGCATATGAAAAGCCCACCTTTATGCATTTAAGACTTAGATCTTATTGGAAGTGGGTTTTAAAAGATGACTTGCATGTGGATGATATGCAATGAATGATAAAAACCCCCCACTTTTATGCACTTAAGTGACTAAATTTAATATATAACTATAATTTTTAATAAAGTAACATGAAAATAGACTAGAGAAAGTCAATTTTCATGAAATCATTAAAAACTATGGTCAAATCAACTCAGGATGAGTTGTAATTTAAAAATGGATGTCAAAATCCATTTTAAATATTAAAAATAATTTTATTTTGTGCAATTGACAATAAAAAGCCCACTTTTGGAGGATTTTTAATAAAATGGGCAATCAACCTGAAAAACCCCACCTTTTCCTTTATAACTTGAGCTAGACAACTCCGTTTGAGGCCTAAGTTAGCTCGAAATGAGCGGAATTCCAAGGGCTATTAAATTAAGGGGAAAACAAGATTAAAAACTACTTACAAGAAAGGAAAAACCGAAGAATAAACACGAAGATTGCCAAAAATCAAATGCTTGCAGTTAGAGAAGAAAAACTCGTTTTGACAAGCATTTGGAGGATTTAACTTGACAGAAACCTTTGAAAAGAACGCATAAATAATGATATATGAAATACAATTCAAGGATGATGAACTGTCTTTATGACACCTTATCGATGCATTTAAAACATAGAGGATGCACCTACAAATCCATAAGAGAATTGCGTAGGGTTGCCACAATTTTGTGATGTCAAAATTGAGGACAACAAGATGACCAAAACCAGAAGTGTCCTTTACATAACGCAACACATACTTCGCTGCTACCCAATGATCAACCTTGGGGGCTGTCAGGAAGCGTGAAATGTAGCTCACTACAAAACTAAGATCAGGCCTAGTAGTAGTAAGGTAGATGAGACTGCCCACCAATTGCATGAATGTTGATTCATTCACCACATGTGAATCTAATTTGGATATCAACTCCAACCCTTTCTCCATAGGTGTGGATGCAAGTTTGCAATCTTGCATCCGAAACCTATCCAGCAGACTACGGGCATACTTAGACTGAGATAAGAAGAAACTATCTTCAAACTGCCAAACTTTAACACCTAAACAATAGTGCAGAAGTCCCAACTCTGTCATGTCAAAGGATTGACACAAACTCTATTTGATTTGATCAATCAAAAGTGTCGAACTACCAGTGATGATTAGGCCATCAACATAGACAACAAGAAGAATATCGCCACCATTCTTTTTGACATGCATATTAGAATCAAATAGACTCCTCTGAAAGCCTTTATCTATAAGATGCCTGTCAATTTTGATGTACCAAGCCCAAGGAGCCTATTTTAGGCCATGGAGTACTTTCACCAATTTGCACATGATGTTCTTTTCCAGCAACCTTATAACCTGAAGGCTAGATCATGTAGACTTCTTTCTCAACTCACCATTGAGGAAGGCACTCTTAACATCCATCTGATGGACTTTCCAACCAAACTAAGTTGTTAAGGCAAGGACGAGCAATATGGTACTCATTTTGGCTATAGGAGAAAAAGTCTCCTCGTAGTCAATGCCTTCCTTCTGTGAGAACCCCTAGAAACGAGACGAGACGAGCTTTGTACTTGTCAAGGGTTCCATCAGCTTTGTACTTAACTTTATACACCCATTTGCAGCTAATGGGCTTCTTCCCTAGAGGAGGATCAGAAAGAACCCAAGTATTATTCTTCAAAAGACTATGGAGTTTAGCTTTCATAGCCTTTTCCCACTCGAGAATCCCTTTAGCCTCAATATATGTTTGAGGCTCAAAAATACTATGAATGTTGGCCATAGAGCAAAGTTGATTGTATTTTGCTTCTTGCTCTTGTTTCTGGAAGATCTACCCTTGACTAACTCATCAAGACAAAGATCACAGATGGTCTTAGCCCACCATTTAGGTCGAAGAGTAGAAGAGCCAACATCAAAGGCAGAAGGAATAACTAGAACATGATCTAGAACAAGTTCAACAAGAGGAACATCATCTGGAGGAAATTCAGGTAGTGCATCATCAAATTCAAAGTCTACATCATCCCTCCCATCAAGTGAACCAAATGGAAGACGGACACCCAAATTAGTACCCTTCAAAGGCTGATCCACAAAATTTTGCACAGACAAGGAAAGCTGAAAATGTCCTCGTTCTTCATCAAAGACAACATCAAGACTAAAGATAAGACGATCAACGTACTAATCACTTAGTATGCCTTGTGGTTGTCTACATTAATTAGTCAAAGAACGAGAAATTCTGAAGAAGCGAAAAAATGATTACAAGATCTGAGGCATGAATCCCAATGCAAAAACAAAGGTAGATGCAGGTACAAAATTCAAGAAGCACGAAGTACGGCATGCACATATCCCAAGGTATGGATTTTTGACAAACCTAGAAAATTCTAACAAAGACTCAAAAATCTTCATAAAAAAACTCACAAAGCATCTATAGATTAAAATTTATTCCAACTAAAAAATCAAATAATTTTTCAAAAACACTAGCCAACTAAAAGTTAAAACCCTAGGTTGATGCAGAAGACTAAAAATGGCATGCAAAAAACACAAGTTGTCACTAGGGAAACCTTGGGCGAATCAAAGAGGAGAGGAAAAAACACAAACTTCCTAAGTGGAATGCAACAACACCGTCACACAAAAAAATAGGGTTGTCGAACAAACAAAGATCGCTAAGGGACAAAAATAGCCCAAAAATCTTCAAATCGCAGGCTAAATAAATCTTGTTGCGCACAAAGAGCCAAAACACAACAAAAAAACCTGTCGTTTTTGTGTTGCACGAGCTTGGAAAACCGGCGTTTGTAGAAAAAAAACATCACAAAACAACGCGAAAACCCTACGCGGGTTTTAGAAGAAAACCCACAACATTGTATGCGAACAAAGCTTCATGAATTTGCATAGAAAAAATTAATCCTAAAAACCACGGATTTCTTCAAACACAAGCTTTAAAAAATTTCTCTTGCTCTAATACCATGTTTTGGTAAAAAATTGAATGAATTAAAGAAATGATCAAACGATCATTTAAAGAATTACAGAGGCAATGTTTCTATAACGAAACAATCGTAAAATAGAAACTAACTAATATTTACATTAAGGTACAATATTGACCATTAATAATAAATAAACAAGGTATTATTCTAATAGCTTTAAGGATGTTGGGTTGGTGCTCAAGTTGGTAAGTGGGGTGTTGTAATTGCTTGTTTACATATTCCAAATATTGTAAAGAGAAATTTCAAAGATTGAAAACCAATTGTGACATTCTTATAGTTGGTGCTTTAAGAATGTTGGGTTAGTGCTCAGGTTGTTAAGTGGGGTGTTGAAAGAGTTGGTGCTCTTATAAGGAATTTTTCAATTTGGTGATTCCTAGGGGTTGGTGTCCTAAAACTTTGTAAACATTTCAACTACAAGGTTGGATTAGGGCAGTAGATCCTAACAGCATTTCTCACCACGTTTTTTCCCATCCTGGGTTTCCACGTATCTTTCCTACATTGGTTTCATTATGTGGTTGCATTTCTTTCTAATTTTTAGTTTCAATCCTTTCAGTTTTTATATTGAATTTTGGTAAAGTTTTTCAAAAGTTTAAATTGATTAAGGATCAAAAGTTTATATCTTCTACCAATTCACCCCCTTCCTCCTCCCCTCCCCCCCCCCTCAGTAGAAGAATTGTGTTCTACAAAGGTGTCTTGATTACTCTTGAAATAAGAAATATCACAGCTATTGATAGATAAGGTATCTTGATTCCTTTTGCAGTAAGAAATATCCACACGAGTGTGGAATGGAGCAGTAAGAAGAATGGTTCTTTAAGAGGAAAGAATACCTCAAGATGGTGAAAAGGTTTTGTAAATAGGGAAATGGTATTGCAAATCTCTCCTTGGAAAGCTTGAAAATTTGAGATGATTACGGAGGTTCTTACAGGAATGTTAGGAGTTTCTATGGAGAACTTTAAATTAAATCAAGAGTTAAACTCCAAACAACCCCAATGGTGGAGATTTGGCTTTATTAAGGTGAAGTAAATTCTATGAAACTTGAGCAATGGTTACCCAGTTATAGGTACAATCATGCACATTGTGCTCGACTTCAATGAGGTTTTGCATAAATGTTAATAACTAATTGATCATGTTTTTTACCCCAGATGTATAGACTGAATTTGAACTATCAATAGTCATGCTCTATAGCAAGATTATTAGATACTAAAGGAGGATAAACTATCAAAAGCACAAACAATAAACTTATCTTCCTATTGGCAAAAGAAGAAACCAATATTCAATTGAAAACAAAGATTTGAACGAAAAATGCATCAATGGTGATTGCTAGCTAAATAAGGGGCCAATAGATCTAGATCGAATACAAATGAATAAAATGGATGAACATCCCAAGGTTCTAGTAAATAAATTGCTATGTTATACCCAAATTTATTGCTTAATGAATAACAAGCATCAATGCAATGCTTGACAAAGTTAGTCAATTCAATTTAATTAATGAAATTACAAACAAAGGATCAATAAGCTCAACATACGCTTCTACCATAGGCTTAACATCAACTCACATTCATTCACTTTCTTCAAAAACCACAGGCTTAACATCAACTCACATTCATTCGCTCCTTCAAAAACCATAGGCTTAACATCAACTCACATTCATTCACTTCTTCAAAAATACAACAAATTGACTTCAAAGTTCAAAATAAAATTTCTAGAACATTACTTCGACATGTAAATCTCCTTTTTCAGTTATGTGCACAAAGGACTTATTTACAAGTTGTCAAGAGGTACCTTTTAGGCATAGAATGTTCTTATAAAAACAGCACTTTAAAGCAATACCATCCCTGTCAACAAAAAAGAGGAAATAAAACAACTTTTAAAGCAAACTAAGTCCAAAACAAATAATAAAATTAAGGCCTAATAATACACTTATCTCTATCTCCCCAAAATGGCCACTATTGATGATGACAGCTGCCAAATGTAGCTGTGCTGGAAAATATAAACTTTTTCTTAACTGACTTTTGAAAATTTAAAATGATATTCAACTTGCAAACCTGATTAAATCCTCTAAACCTTGCAAGTTGTTCCCAGGAACCAATGAAAAATTATCCAAAACTCATAACTTACAAACACTCCTGTGTCAACTTTGATAATCTGAAACTGAGCCTTCCACCTCAGCATAAATTTGATGCCTTCTACTTGGGCACCATGATAAACACCCTAGAGATTGAAACAATTAGAAAACAGAAAATGTTCTTTGCCATGGCCAGACCGTAGGATCTGATTCTTGATGAAAGTCAATCACAAAACCCCACAAATGAAAGAAAAACTCTTGCCGCCAAAAAAGAGAAACCACAAGGTTGTAATAGTCCCAACCGGTGCTGAGAGGGGAGGGGGTGAATCAGCACCTTTAAAACTTTTTTTCTTTAAATCTAGTGAAGTATAATTATAACTGAAAGCCAAACAGATTCAAGCATATAATAACAGCAAGCAAACAATCACACAATGACACCAGATTTATCACGTGGAAACCCGGTTAGGGTGAAAACCACGGTGTGAGGAGACCTCACAAATTCTGTACTCTTCTGGAGTACGCTCTGTTAGGAGCCTTCCCGATTAAAGGATTACAACCCACTGTTAGATGCAACCCGATTAAGGGATTTGTTACACTAAGGCCGATTAGTGCCTGCCTGGTTAGAGGACTTAAACACCTTGAAAGATGTCACCCAGTTAAGAGATTTCATACAAGGGACTTGTTAGAGTCCACCCAAATACTAGGATTTAACTATTGTAATTGCTAGAGAACAATAGAAATATTGACCTTTTACAAATGGTTTTTCATAGCCTGATAAGATCTCTATTTGTGCTCAACTAAGAAGCATCACCGGTCGCTGCAAGTGTGTTCTCCTCTACTGTTGTGCTTCTCTGCACACTCTTCTTTCTCTCTTCTTCTTTCTTCTTTTCACCCTAGCTTCTTCAGCGTACAGGTTCACTCTTTCACTCAGCAGAATGAAGGCAACTCAAATTCTCAACAGGCAAAAGAATATATAGAGTTCTTACCCTCATTTTACCTCTCATGCATGACCTAACTTCAAATCCCTTTCGGATACATCACTCAGTGGAGTACCAGTTTACTGAGGAAACATCCGATGCATGCCCTTGCTTTATTTGCTTTATGAAGAAAACAATAGATGCGTGTCAAGCATCTTTCCTTCACAAAAGATAACGCTTTGTTTTAAAGCCACGGATTCTAGCTTTAAAACCTCCAGATGCGCCTCAAACCGATCACTAGTTTAACTCAAAGTCTTTCGGATTTAGAGCAGAAAATCATAGTCAAAGAGTTGGTTGAAACAAATAGTTTACTATGACTTCCTCGGTTCATACCGAAGTCATTTGCTAGAGCGGTTGAGATCCTCATGTTGTGAACAGGTAAGAGTTTTTGACCTGTCACTGTCCCTTTCTTAGCTTACCAATCGCACATTCCTTGGTTGTGTTGTTGACACCGGTTTGCTTTTACTTTCTCTGTGCTTGTCTACACCGGTTGTATCCTGGTCTTCAGTTGACGGTTGAATCCTCATTTCCTTGACTGTATTCATTACCCGGTTTCTAATGCTTTGTGTAGTGACCAGTTGCATTTGATTACAATCTTGTATTTCTTGTATGTTGGCACCATTTGCCAAACCAGCCTCTTTTCATATAGATCTCCTTGGATCTTTAGACTTTAGAGAGATGACAAATCTCTATCCTCTTTTGCCAATCAATAACAATACTTGTACCGGTAGTAGGCTTACCGGTTACCATTTCTTAATGCCAACAGGTTCAAAAACCAAGAAATTTCTGCAACCACAACCACAGGGCCTCTAAAATATGATGCAAGGAAGACAGAAAATGACCCATAAGTCCTCCCAGGAGCAGTAGTTCTGCTGGATATATTATGGCAAGCCTAGATTTGATTGAAACCCTTAAAATATTACTGTCAGTTCTGAAAATCTCTCACACGGTGCTGAAAACCCTTTCCAAAACCTTCAAAAGTAAGGAGTATTCTGCAGAATATGTGCAAAATCTGATGAGTATTCACAAAAACAGAAATATTCAGTGAGTTGTCTAAGCTACTGCCGCAAAAAGATCTTCTCCTATCAATGACTTAGAAAACTGAGATGCCATTGCTATCTCTAATACACTTCAATAAACTTTCTCTAATTTGACAAAGTATAAGACCTCCACATCTGGAGGAAGAAGGTAAAGAAGATGTGGGGCATGTGGGAGAAGAGCTGATGAAGTAGAAGACTGAGATTCCATAGCTATCTTTAATAAACTTTATTTTTCTTTAAACTCAGATAACAAGAAGAAGATGTTCAATGCAACACTAGTAATCAACTCAACTGTTCTTTCAATGGTGACACTAAGCCAGCTCACTTGATTTAGAATACTTCAATGGCTATGTCTGAAACCTCCATCCTTTGTCTTTGTGAAACACCTCTAGTTGACCAAATTACACAGCTAGACACTTGTTTTCATGCCATGTCATGTCCTATACATTGGTGCAGCCAGTACACACTTGACAGACACAAAATGAAAATTCGATATCTGGTATACATTGAGACACTACCTATCTTGAATTGGATTGTTCAAATTGACAACTTTACACTTGGAAGACAACCCCTATTATATGATTTTGTCTTAGTAAATTAGAGAAGTTTTGCCTTAGCCTTAATCCTTTCTACCTCCACCATTTAACTTTAAACTCCTTTCCTCTACATAGATTTAGAACTTGACAATCTTCATAATGATCAACATGTGTACATCATTAGTGGACCGAGATAGACCAACACCTAAGTACTTGTATTTTGATAGGAAAGCTAAAAATTAAAATAATTGAAATTGATGTGACAGAAATGACTTGATATTTGGCTACATTTATGATCAATCTTTGAGTTTATTTAGAGGTAGCAATTTTGGGTACCAATAGGGTTTAGAGGAAACTTGCCTTCAGTAGATCTCCACTCATACAACAAATCCAAATTCCATTTCTCTTGAGGCTCAGTTCTAACTAGTAACAGCCACCTTCCTCTCCTTTTGTTTCTTTTTTACTTTCCTCAAACCATTTTTCTCTAGTTGTTAGTGTAGGGACTATGGTTTCTCTTTAGTTAGATAGTTTTCTTAACATAAACTCCACACGTCAAATTTTGATAACTGTAGCCTTGACCCTTAGTTCTGTAGCTTCAGCATCTAAAAATGTTTTCTGGTCAATATCTTATTAAATCAAACAAAATGCAAAAGGTGGTGAGACAAATTTGAAATATTAAATCCACACACAATCTATCTCACATCTTATTCCTATGTGAAATTTAAGTTCCAACAAAGCAACAAGCCAAGAAGTGGTGTATGAGAAAGAACCTGAAGTAGAGGATTGGATTTGTGTACAACAACAAACACATAAATATTGGAACGAGGAGATTAATTAGAAATTCTCTAAACCATCTAAAATTAAGTGAGGACTCAAAGCCTCAAAAAAGTTCTACATAGGTTCAAATTTCCCACACCAAAAATAGTTCATGTAGTACACAATGTACCATGCTTAGAAAGAATTAGGAATTTCAATTTAGTAGAACAGCTAATGATCCAAATAACATAAAAAGAATCTGACAATGAGGGAAAGTCATTTGCAATTTCTTAAACAATCTTGTCAAAGACAGAACACTTTCTATTGAATCAATTGCCCCTTGCCTCCTTAAAGCAATAATCCACACTAAAGTAATGTCCCATAGCTAGAGTAATTTAAAAGGTAAGCATTTGCGATGGAAGAAGACTTGTAACCACACTTTAGTAAGACTTGCTGCTTAACTAACTTGACAGATAATTCTTGTCAAAGGGTGTGCATATCTCTTATTATCACTGGCAAGTTATACAAGATGAACCATCTTATTAGTCAAGTAAAATTCAGCTATAGATTATCTCTTGGATAATCTTGCCTGGTTGGAGTCCAGCCTCATGCATTCCTTACCAGATCATGCAGTTAAGCACTTGAAAAATGCACACAATGATAAGCTTTTATTTGAAGAAATGTAAATATTGAAAGAACGAAAAAACAGAGAGAAATTAAAAAAAAGAATAAGACAACAGATTTATCACGGTTCACCAAAATATGGCTACATCCACACTGAGCAAAGGAATTGTATTATTCAATCAAAAGTAGTTTACAATGTTACAACAGCAGATATATATAAAGACATTGATCAGTTGAAGAGTCACCAATAATGGAGGGAAATCAAAATGTGTCCGTTGGCCTTCAATAACTCAACAATCTCCCACCTGAAGCGCAACGGATGCCACAACTAATCAAACATTCCCCTTCTCTAAATGCTGATTCACTTCTTCTTAACAAGCCCAAGAGAAGTCCTAGCACATTCGAACTTCTCTTGGGGAACAACCTTGGTCAAGATTTCTGTCAGATTAACCTTTGTGTCTATTTTTGCAACGCTTAACTTGCCTTCTTCAACCACATGACGAACAAAGTGAGCATGTATGTCAATATGTTTAGAGCGACACTGAGAGGAATGATTATGAGCCATAAAAATGGTGCTGCAACTATCACAAAACAAAACATAATCACTTTGTTGGTATTTCAATTCACCAAACAATCGTTGTAACCAAATCATTTCCCTTGCACCTTCAAAAAGAGCCAAATAATTAGCTTTTGCAAAAGAAAGAGCAATAGAATGTTGCAGTCTTGAAGCCCAACTAATGGCATCTCTAGCAAACATGAAAGCATAGCCAATAGTAGATCTTCGTTTGTCTAAATCTCTGGCAAGATCGGAGTCTGTGAAACCTTGCAACTGTACATTGTTGCCACCAAAACATAGAGCATAATCAGAAGTGCCTCTAAGATATCTTAATATCCATTTAATTGCTTCCCAATGAGGATTCTCGAGATTGCTCATGAACCTGCTCACAACTCCCACCCCATGAGTAATGTCGAGATGAGTGGAAACTATAGCATACATAATACTACCAACTACAGATTTATAAGGAATTCCTTCCATAAATTCCTTGTCCTCTTGTGTTTTTGGACACAAATCAGAAGATAAATGAAAATGTGCAGCAAAAGGAGTAGAAACAACCTTGGCATCAGCCATACCAAATTTGTCTACTATTTTGTCGATGTATGCCTTTTGTGACAAGATGATCTCCTTCTTTCGTCTATCTCTGGTGATCGTCATGCCAAGAATCTTCTTAGCTGCCCCTAAGTCCTTCATAGAAAACTTAATTGCCAATTGAGCTTTTCACTCACCAACAAGCCTTGTACTTGTACCGGCTACCAACATGTCATCAACATAGATTAGAAGAATGACGAACTCACCATAAGGAAGTTTCTTGTAATAGACGCATGGATCTAATGAAGTTTTGGTCAATCATGAAGCAATCAAATTTTAAATACCATTGTCTTGAGGCTTGCTTGAGCCCATACAAACTCCGCTTCAATCTGCAATAAAGATGCTCCTGTCCTTTTTTGATGAATCCTTGAGGCTGCTCCATATACAGCTCCTCATCCACATCACCATGTAAGAATGCAATCTTGACATCAAGCTGGTCCAATTCAAGATCCCATACGACTGCCAATCCCAAAGCTCTTCGGATTGTTGTCATCTTAACAACTTGTGAAAAGATTTCATTGAAATTAATCCCCTTTTTCTGATCATACCCTTTCACTACTAATCTCGCCTTGTAGCGTTTACTACCTTCGTCTCCTTTCAATCGATACACCACTTGTTCTTAAGTGGTCTTCGATTTGGTGGAAGAGTAACCAAATCCCAAGTTTTGTTAGCTTGGAGTGAACTCATTTCTTCTTCCATCACTGCCATCCATCGATCCTTATCGCTGCTCTGACAAGCATCTTTATAATTGACCGGTTCAATTTTATCAGAGATCAATAATTCGGGCTCTACCTCTTCAACAAGTAACAACTGATGATCTGAGAATTTGGGAGGAATTTCCCTCTACCTAGAAGACCTCAATTCCAGAATACTATCAGTCTGAGTATTTTTATGTATCCTTTGTAGAAAATTTGAAGACTCCTTAGGACCATTGCCAGTGTTTATTTCAATGTTATGTATAAGTTCAGTTGACTGATTTTATGAACACAGAGCAGTAACATTATCCGTGGTTGGGAAGTCCACGTCCATGGTTCTTAACTGATTTTCCTTGTGCATAGGAGGTAACTGCCTTGAGATTCGATCAAAAAAGGTTGTTTTCTTGTCTCGACAGGACTGTGTGAATGGCGTAGTAGTCAATTCAAATGAAAAACTCCTGTTAAGTGATGTTGAGCAGTCTCATGGCCTAGAATTTCCATCGGGAGGCATACAAACAGCCTTGTCAATGCATGTGTTACCTTTCCATGGTGATTATGCGATGACGTCCATGTTAGAAGCTTAAATGACCCTAACCGGCCATTTACTGATTTTTGCCAATAAAACTAATGCAGATTTGAAACCAACAGAATATGCAATATAATCGTTGAACCAATAACAATAACCAACAGATATATTCATATAACCAGCAAATACATTCTCATGAAATAACTCAGAAAATGGTATGTATTTTACAACAGCAATACAAAACCATAGATTATAACATTCCAATCTGAACTACAGGTAAATAACAGTAAGACTGGATGATAAAGAACCTGGTAAAACAATGGCCAACTCTGAAGTGAATCTGCACCGGGATGAATCGGGTTTTCGTCCAATCCACCAAGAAATGCTAAAGGTTTCTGTCCTCAGATTTCTAATTCGATAGCTGAAGCTTCTCGAATTCTCAAGGAGAGATAAAAATCCATAAATTGAAGCATACTGAATGAGAGTCCAAAACCTCCTCTTATGGCTGGAACTGTGACTCTTCAGTTTCCCCACTGTGACTCTTCATATGCCCATTTTGTCTCTTTATAATTTCACTTTAAGTCACTTTTAAATAAAATGACCGATGAGTTATAAAGTAAAATAATAAACAAGTGAGGAAAACTTCCGGCATTAAAACGGGGGCTCAAACAAGCTCGAATGCCGACGTGTGATAGCTCACCGGAAAGCTCTTGACGAGACGCTCCAAGTCCACTACTGAAAAGCCGAGAATTCTGAACCCTGCTGACTTACTATAAATAGTAAGTACCCTGGAAACTTGTGAATACTGCTCCGATTGGCCTGAAACTGAAACCACCTAGGCCAATTATCTCTTGGAGCACTGCCACACCACGATTACCCCTCCAGACCAAGGTAAAATGGCTAACGACCCGGCATAATATAAGGTACCCCAAAAAGGGGACATTACAATCATCCCTTCCTGGAGATTGCTTGCCCTCAAGCAATCGGTATCAGTATGCTGAGATCAAATACCTGGATCCAAACTAATCTCAGGGAAGCTGCTCCACCGACCTGTCGTGTGTAACTGACATAGTCATTAGGCTCCGATCTGTGAAGCCACTCACTCCATAACAAAACAGCAGCCAAACTAATGCCCGGCTCCCAACTCACTGCAAGATCAATCGTGCCAATCTGCCCTGTGCTGCTGTCGTTTGCAAGTAAGGTCTCAACCCAATTGAGAACCTCACTCCAACTAGGATCTTTCGCGCCTCTACCATCAGATGCTAGAGAAAACCAAATCTCTTGTCGATCGGCTCCAGAAATGAGAACCAACCGCAAGTATGCCCCTCCTAGATCCCACAAGCAAAAGAGCCATATATCTCCCCAGCTGACTGAAATATCTCGATGCTCACTGTCCACACTGAGTGACATATCAAAAGTATCCATCTGCCATAAAGCTGCCCCTCTAATCTGTAACCTGAACCAGTAACTGTGTCGAAGAAGAAAACTGTCAAGACTGTCAGATAAGGCTTCCACCTGCGATGCACTTAACAGCTCTACTGAAAACCCCAACTCAACATAAGGACTCCATGACTGTCTCTCAATACTCGGAGTCATACAATGTATACCATTGTGTGAAAGATTCACACCAACCAGCATAACTAGCATGCCAAGCTCGATAACCCCGTACTAAATAAGTCTTCCCTGATCATCATCTGCAACGAGTGGTAGTGTAAGAAGAGACATGTCACTCATCATGCCACAAGACATAACTACCTCTCCTAGACTGCGGTTACATAAACCACACTACTCATCGACTGAGCTCACCCCGCTACTCCAAATTGATGACTGCACCTGGGTCCCAGACCCTGCAACTAACCTCATCCCCATCCTAGGAATAGGAAGTATCTCCCTCATCTATCTCAAAGAGGGGATTGTCAAACGTCCACTCGGCACCCATCTCAAACAAGGAGTTATCCATCTTCTGAAAGTGATCTAACTCATCAAGAAACTCTCGATGACCCAAAGATCTTCTTGGGCAATTGTCCAAGTCATAGGTCTGTTGTATGCTGTCAAGCTCCTAAATCACCTCCTGATAGAATTCAGACCTATCCCTGTCATCCTGCTCCCTATACTGGATAGAGACCACAATCTGATTTCTCACCTCCTGTAGAGCAATACGAGTATGCTCCAAAGTACCCTGAGTAGCACTAAGCTCCCTATTGAGCTTATCGATCTCAACCTCCTTATTCCTCAACTGATCAGCATAATTCCCGGCAACTTGTAACAGGTGGTCGCGGTCTGTAAGTAATCTCAAGTACTCTGATTTCCAATCCTCAAAAGCTGTCCTGACTCCCTGTAAACCTGCAGTATAGGATCCAATTCCTTCGCCATCTTGCCCTTGATCTCTCTGAGTTGTCTTGGACAGATCATCAATGATCTGGTGAGTGCTATCATGGTGAACTAGTACTGCAATAATGACGTCATCACTAACTTTCAGCTGACTCTTTAAGACACACTTCTCATCAATGTTATCCCGAGATGTACTGCCAAGTGGATCATCCATATCAGTGTGATGCAAAAGTGAAGTGTTGCTAAAGAAGTCACATGATTCCTCATTACCGGAATCGCTGAAGGCCTCCAACTGGTTACCACAACCTATAACCATGGAGTTATCAAACTCCGCCACCAAGTCACCAAAGTAAAGTTCTGAATACTCACCGCTATGTCCCGAAAGTGGGGTAGTCTCCACTATAATGTTTCAATCTCTAGGCTGACATTTATCTTCCCCTAGTTCAATCTTGCAAACATGCCCTTGTGACCAGCCCTCCTAGCATAAGAAACAAATCTGCCCTGCAATCACTGAGTCCTGGCCTATCACCGGAGATTCTACAACCTGTAAGCCTAATGATGCTCGTTCATTTTTAGATAATGAACTCATGAATCTTTCAGCCTGAAGCTTAATCAATTCAGCTGAAAGTTCGTATGACATGGACGCATTCCTTATTCCTCCTCTCCATAATGCCAACAATTCAGATCACAATTGTTTGCATGTGTCATAGTCCTCATCTAAGATCAAGGATAAGATAGACATTATGCATTTCTTCACCTCATCTGAATGACGCTCCCTATAACTATTTAGGAGGCACTAAAATAATTGTTGAATCATTTCATCATAACCAAGATTCAGCATGTGACTGAAAACTTTAGTGCTGGCCACTAACTCCAAGCTTTTTACCTGTGTACCAAAGGTAGAATCTCTGTCATATTTCAGCCCATCTAAGCTGTCTACAATCAGCTATAACACCTGTCTCCAAATGTGCTCAGTGTAAGGAATGATAGGGGCGGTAATTCGAGTGATCTCACTAAGACATGAGGCGACTACAAGCCTAACATCTTGAAGTGGATGACTCATAAATCTGCATTGCACTAAGGCAACCATTGTGGGATGCATGGCCCAATTAAAAAGCCTGCAATCAGCTTGATCTATCCGGGATAGATATGAATTTATTTCCTCAAGTTTGGCAAGCATACCTTCCGTGATTTTTTGTTCCTCCAATTGCCATCCAAGGCAACATAATTCATTTCCTATCTCCATTTCCTTCCGAATATCTCTGAGTTGTACACCGTAAAATGTGCCATTGAATTCCTTAGAGAATATAGGGCTTTCCAATGACTCCATGATTTAATTTTTTTTTCCAATTTCGTGCCCAAGACTGAATCACTTCTGAAACCACGAAATGTTGTCACTGCAATAAAAATCTGATTTGCGCTGACTGTAAATGTGCAGTAGGTCTATCAATTCTGCATGTATGCGTTGTTTTCAATATACTGCTGTAAATATCATAAAGATGACCAATGGATGGATTTATCCCAAGGCTTCTCCCTTTTAATAATGATGTCGGGATAATTAGCTTAGGCTTAGGCTGCCATTCCTTCCCATCACTATCCTGTTCAGATCGAGGTTTTTCAAATTGCCCTCTATTTAAATTTAGATTTGTCATAGTCAGTAATTAATACATCGTGTAAATTGTCCAAATGATCTAATGTTTTGACTCCTAGTTCTGATTCTGATTTCCGGTTTTGAGAACTTGACAATCTATGAAACTAATTGTATACAAGGTTAGGTCTGAGACCGCTTGTTTGGCTGATAACAATTTCTGAGACTTCTCCAGGCGACGTTATATTGTTGAAAATGTATCTCCAGTGAACTCAGAATGAAACTTTAATGCTGTAGTAGATATTTTATCCTAACAGTTTGGCTTAACACATCAATCCGGAATTGCATTAACCTTCCTCTTCTCCACTTAGTACCGTTCAATCTTGATTGGTATAGAGACATTTTCCCCAAATTACTATATCCCTTCAAATTGTCGTATTTCCTATACGCGCCTCACCAATACGAGTCATGATTAGTCCCGCATTATTCTCATGATTTACCTCTAAACATGGTTGTTGTGTTGGATTGCGGCATTCATAGTCCCGGAAGACCCAACCTGGGCGTGACCATGCCAAAAGGCTTCCACACCAAAGTTGTGACTCTCAGTCACGTCCCTACACACGTTCACCGTCTTATGTGAGTGCGAATGCACACTTGGTGCCCCCCCCTCTTGCTGTGTCGACACAGTAAGTAGAGGTAACAACTCCTTCCTTCACCCATATTGATGTAATGCCAGCATTATGAATGGTCACAGTCATTAACTCGAGCTCTCAGAATGCAATCTAAACGAAATATAACCTGGGACGACACCTTGAACTGTCGTTCATCAGACGCCTGTTGTGGAGCTTACCAAGTTCAATGCATTGACTGCTCCCTGCCACATCGGGACGGCAAGCCAACCTCTCTACCGCCTACCACTACCTGACCCTATTCACTAAGAGATTCAACTCTCCCACTCGTTCCCCTACCGACTCCCTACTCGGTCAGGATGTGATGTGAACACTACTGTCGCACACCAGTTCGGGTGGTAAGACCTCACACAAGGCTGGGGCTAGTTGCGCGTGCGTGCTGGAGACAACGCGCTATAGAACCCGTGACTTCCTGGAATTAATACGCCTTCGACCCCACTCCAATTTCCCTTCTTAGTAATAGACTCAAGCGTCTATTTGCAGACGTGTGTTTCGAAACTATTCCAGTCACAATGACATACAACTTTCCAAAGAATACTGGTACCAAGTTGGATTTCTCATAAACCTTCCAAATCTAGATTATTGCGTGATACTCCAGCTGGTTGGTAGAAGGAACTGAATTTGCACACTGTTGTATGGGGTGGCGCATAACCTTGTTGCTATCGCAGCTCCTTCCCCACGCAACGGTGCACTGTAATTCTTCTATTCCCACATGCATGCCTTAGCCTTGGAGTCTACTCTGCTCCTAGATCCTTGCTCCGTTCACCGTTCACGTACTAACTGTATATTCACCGGTAGTTTTATGGGAAACCATTTGACACAATCACCCGCCCGCATCCTTGACACTGCTCACGCACTGGCCTGTGAGATTGTTGGCGACTGTTAAAAGAGGCATGGTACTTGGGCGTTCCGGATCACCACTCCTGGTCGAACTAATGCAGTCCCTCAACACTTGTGCGCACATGCACTTACTGGCAGAAAAAAAATAACACCCGTGTGTAGACCTGCAGCAGGATGTAAGCTAGAAGAAATTCAAGATACCACTGTCTATACGTTCAGTCAAATGCAATTGCGTGCCGTTTTCTCTCATGACCACGATCAATAGGATTGTTTTCAAGCTGGTGACCCTCTGCTGGTTTGATGAAAATAAAAGATATTTCCCACTATCACAAGGGCAACTGATTTGATATCACTGAACTTTTAATGTAACTGTTTTTCTGAGATTAATGCTGTAAATTTTAACCTTTGATTTTCTGTTGCTCATAAAAGAACCTCACAGGCTGGCAAGATTTATGGTTCTGATACCACTGAAATGAACCTAACCGGCCATTTACTGATTTTTGCCAATAAAACTAATGCAGATTTGAAACCAATAGAATATGCAATATAATCGTTGAACCAATAACAATAACCAGCAGATATATTCATATAACTAGCAAATACATTCTCATGAAATAACTCAGAAAATGGTATGTATTTTACAATAGCAATACAAAACCATAGATTATAACATTCCAATCTGAACTACAAGTAAATAACAGTAAGACTGGATGATAAAGAACCTGGTAAAACAATGGCAAACTCTGAAGTGAATCCGCACCGGGATGAATCGGGTTTCCGTCCAATCAACCAAGAAATGTTGAAAGTTTTCGTCCTCAGATTTCTGATTCGATAGCTAAAGCTTCTCGAATTCTCAAGGAGAGATAAAAATCTATAAACTGAAGCATGTTGAATGAGAGTCCAAAACCTCCTCTTATGGCTGCAACTGTGACTCTTCATATGCCCATTTCATCTCTTTATAATTTCACTTTAAGTCACTTTTAAATAAAATGACCGTTGAGTTATAAAGTAAAATAATAAACAAGTGAGGAAAACTTCTGGCATTAAAACAGGGGCTCAAACGAGCTTGGATGCCGACGTGTGATAGCTCAGCGGAAAGCTCTCGACGAGACGCTCTAAGTCCACTACTAAAAAGCCGAGAATTTTGAACCCTGCTAACTTACTATAAATAGTAAGCACCCTGGAAACCTGCAGAAACTGCTCCAATTGGCCTGAAACTGAAACCACCTAGGTTAATTATCTCCTGGAACACTGCCAAGCCACGATTACCCCTCCGGACTAAGGTAAAATGGCTAACGACCCAGCATAATATAAGGTACCCCAAAAAGAGGACATTACAAAAGCCGCACTGTGTTGGAGGAGCCTTGGTTTGGAATGTCACGCGTAGGCCTAAACACCACATAGTCATCCCCACTATGCTAAGATGGCATATTGGAGTGTGTGTAATCTAATGAAGTAGGCCATGAGGGTACAGAGGAAGTGGGACGGCAACCATTGTGCTCAATTGCAGCAGACCCGTGGGTGTTCAAAGAATGGTTCAAGTTGTCGTGGCTTGGGTTTGGAATGCAGTCTTGATCAGTATGTAAGTCAAGATCACTGTGTACATTGCCCATTTTATCAGTAAAATCTGCAGACTTGTGGCTGCCAGCATTAGCCAATGAATTATCCTCTGTTCTAGCTACATTGTTACTTCTTCATAGAAGTCACCAGACTGTATGCCTTGTTCACTATTTGAACTTGGAGTTGCAGTATTAGAAGAAAAAGGGAGGATCTAAACAGAGTTAGGTGTAGAAATAACAAGAGGCACCTGCAATTGTCCACTAGAAGTCCATTGAAAGGAGTTAGTCTGAGATGCTGATATGGGAATATATTCTTTGACATGTGTTTCCTCCTTCAAAGCTGGAAACATTGTCTCATTAAAAACCACATCTCAACTCCTAATAATTTTCTGATCAGCTAAACTCCATAGTCTGAATCCAAACTAATCCTCTCCATACCCAAGAAATATGCACTACTATGATTTGGGATCGAGTTTTCTCCTCTTCTCTTTCGGAACATGTACAAAGGCTTGACAACCAAAAACCCGAAGATGTGAGTATGAGATTCTTCTTCCCATCCATTCTTCAGGAATGCCGAAATCCAAGCGAGATGAAGGACTCCGGTTAATTAAATATATTGTTGTATTACATGCTTCCGCCCATAATTCCTTGCCTAAACCAGCATTAGAAAGCATACACCGAGCTTTCTCAAGAATGGTTCTATTGAGCCTTTCCATTGCCCCATTTTCTTGAGGGGTGACGGGGACAACTTTAACCCTTCGAATGCCATAATCTGCACAAAAACTATCAAACTCCAAAGAAAAAAATTCAACTCCATTATCTATTTTTAAACATTTAATTTTGTGACCACTTTAGTTTTCAACAAGTGCTTTGAAAATTTTGAATTTTGAAAACACTTCAGATTTTCTAGAAATCATATAAATCCAAACTTTCCTAGTACAATCATCAAGGAAAGTAACAAAGTAGTTTGCGCCTCCATAAGAGGTTACCTCCGTAGGACCAAAGACATCCAAGTGCACTAATTCCAATGGTGTTGTCTTTTTGGCATGTCCATCCTTCAAGAAGCTGACCCGTCTTTGTTTCCCATAAAGACAATGTTCGCAAAACTCCAATTTTGCGGATTGAAGACCCGTTAGTTGTTCTTGGATGAGCATAACCTCAAGTCCCTTCTTGCTCATGTGGCCTAGCCTTTGATGTCAAAGTGTCACATCGCTGCCCACAACAATCATAGCAACTCCCACCTTACTAGGACTCTCTAAAATATATAAGCTACCAACTTTATTGCCTTTGGCAATCACCATGGAACCTTTGGTTACCTTCCATGAATCCATGAAGAAGGTATGACAGCCTTGTGTGTAAAGTTGACTAACGGAAATCAGATTTCGCTTCAACTTGGGAACATGGCGAACATCTTTCAGCAACCATTGGCCTCCTCCATCACCTTTTCCAATAATTTCACAAGCTTTGTTGTCACCTAAGTAAACTCTTCCAAACTCACCTTCTTGGTAGTTTGTGAAGGAATCCGTACATGAAGTAGCATGGAAAGAAGCACCGGAATCCAAGACCCAAGAATCTGATTTTGTGTCACTTGTTGATAGTATTAGAATACCATCATCCTTATCATGGGCTTTGTTTGTTTCATTGTCCCTCACCCTTTCTTGTGCCTTTTGTATTTTCTACAGTCCTTTTTAACATGACCAGCCTTACCACAAAACCAGCAATCACCTTGTCTACCCCTACACTGCAATCTTCTAATAGATTTGGATCTTCTATTGTTATTATTTCTGCCTCTATTTTGGCTTCTTCCCCTATTTTTGGTGCTGACCATGGTTAGAGCATCACCAGATGAAGGCTCTTAATGTTTTCTCCTCATGTCTTCGCTGAGAAGAGTTGCTACAACATCATCAAATTTCAGCTTAGTTGTGGTGGGTACCGATGTACTCACTGCCATCACAACTCCTTCCCAACTATTCAGTAACGAACACAACAATAGAATGGCCTTAATTTCATCATCCAAATTGATACCCACCGAAGTTAATTAAGTAACTAAGGTGTTGAATTCATTTAAGGTGGTTGGAAACAATTCCACCTTCTCCCATTTTCAGATTATATAATTTTTTCATAAGAAAGACTTTATTAGAAGCTGAAGCCATTTCATACATGGAAGACAATTTCTCGCATAATTCTTTGGAAGTCTTTTCAGCTGAGACATTGAACAGCACATTACTGGACAGCGAGAGAATGATTGTGGCTTTTGCCTTTTTGTCAATCTTCTCCCAATCTCCATCTGTCATAGTTGTTGGCTTCTTTACTTTGCCTTCCAATGCAAGCGAAAGATCTTGCTTAATCAGCAGAGATTCCATTTGCAGCTTCCACAAACTAAAATTCTTCCCAGCAAATTTCCCCTTATTGATTCTTCCTTCTTCAGGAAATTCAATCACCGAATTTCCAATCAGAAGCTCTAACCTGCTCTGATACCAATTGTAAGTATTGAAAGAACGAAAAAACAGAGAGAAATTGAAAACAAGAATAAGACAACAGATTTATCATGGTTCACCAAAATATGGCTACATCCACACTGAGCAGAGGAATTGTATTATTCAATCAAAAGTAGTTTACAATGTTATAACAGCAGATATATATAAAGACATTGATCAGTTGAAGAGTCACCAATAATGGAGGGAAAAGAAAATGTGTCCGTTGGCCTTCAATAACTCAACAAGAAAAATAGGAAGATAGAACTGCTAAACAAAGGAAGCAATTCAATCACATTTGCAAACACAACAGCTATTTGATATTAAGAAATGCAGGATTAATTCAATATGGCTGTGAAACATAAGCAAAACTGTACAGTGTGCAGACAAACCTTTGAGAGCTATCAACTGACGCAGCCGTTCCAATGCTACTGCACGGTTCTTATGCTGGGAACGGTCTTCTACTGCCTATAACAAAGATTTAAAATTCATTAAAGAGAAAAATATACCATCATAAAAACATGAGGGATGCCAAAAACCACAGAAACAACAGCCTTAAAAATACATTGGAAAAGTTTTTTTCTTCATTGCAGCAAAAGAAAGATGAACTGGCCTTGTAAGCTCTGTGCTGCCTAAGACATAAGAACAATACAAAATAGAAATGGAAAGTAAACTTATTTCTCAAAGTTCAGCTATCAAATCAATTTGAGTATCTCATATTTAGTAAAGAGTGCCTCAATTTCAGGTCTTCATGATATAAAAATTCAGAAAGATTAATGTATATTCACTTTACCATGATCATTCTTTATTTTATCCTAATATAAAAGAATTATTACAAATAATATTGTATTATTTACCTCATAATGGTCATTTAAGTCAATTAATATACTTGGTCACTTTATGTATCTTCAGATGTATCTAGTCACTTAGATAGTTTAGTATATTTCTATTTCAATTCTCAATTAATGATTGTTTCTTTTAGATACATCCTCTTTGTATTTCCTTATTTAAGGACAGCCTTTGGCAAGATTTCCCCCTTCTTGTAGGTCAATTGGTATCAAAGCAAGTTAGAGCTGCTGATTGGAAATTCAGTATAATATACTAGTAAAAATCAATTGGCAAGATTTCCAATTCTAAAATCTCACAATATTGGAATTGTTGATTTTTACTAGTATATTATTATGGATGTTATAACATTGATTTCTTTGATTGTTACATTCGCACTTGTTGCAACTGATTGTGCAAGTAATGTTTATACATCGTCTTTTATCGTGTACCTCTGTAATGTCCCCTTTTTAGGGCACATTATTTTGATCATGTCGTTAGCCTTCTCATCATGGTCCGGTGGGCTAACCGAGGCTTGGTAGTGTTCATTGGGATATTTGGCCTAGGTGTTTTCAGTTTCAGGCCAATTGGAGCAGTTTCCACGGGGTTTCCAGGGTACTTACTATTTATAGTAAGTCGGCAGAACTCAGTTTTCCTAGCATTTCAGTAGTTGACTTGGAGCGTCTCGCCGAGTGCTTTCCGGCAAGCTATCACACGTCATCATCCGAGTTCGTTTGGTCCTCCGTTTTAATGCCAAAAGATTCCTTATTTATTGTGTCACTGTATAACTTAACGGTTATATTTATTTAAAAGTGACTTTAAGTGGAATATGAAGAGACAGAATGGGGAAACTGAAGAGTCACAGTTGCAGCTTTAAAAGAAGGCTTGGAATCTCATTTGAGCATGCTCAGTTTATGAATTTATTTCTCTTGGAGAATCCAGAAAGCTTCAGCTTTCGGTTTTGAAACCTGAGGACAGAAACCTTCAGGCTTTCTTGGTGGATTGGACGGAAACCCAGTTCATCTCCGGTGCAAATTCACAGCAGAGTTCACCATTGTGTTTACAAGTTCTTGATCATCCAATCTTTCTGTAGTATTATGTATTTCAGATTGGATTATTGTAGTTTCATTGTTTCGTATTGCTATTGTATAATACGATAACAATTTTGTGAGTTATGTAATGGAATGTATTGCTGGATCTTGTTGTTAAATCAAATGGTTATTTGCATGTATCTATTTGTTTAAATCTGTATGAGATATATTTGTGAAAATTCGGGAAAAGACCGGTTCGGGTCATTACAGTGGTATCAGAGCTTAGTATCTTGCCAGCCTGTGAGGTTTTATCCTGAAACTAAGCATTCAGAATTCCACAGCCAAGCTTAAACATTTTGGTAAGAATAGTTTAGTCACAACATTACTTACAAAGAAGATTAATCAACTTGAAGGGACTCGATTGAAGTTGGGTTTTCCAGTGATAAGAGGAAGTTTATTTCTCAGCTCAAATCGAATATTGGTATTACAGCTTAGTCTCAAATTCGTAGATATTGAACAGTTACAACGGCTTAAACAATACCAAGGCAAGGAGCTCGACATTGACAGATTAGATATATCAAGCGTATAGCTAGCAGGTTTACTTCATGACGTGGTCTTGGACCTTTTATTCATGTGTTTGTTGGTGGCATGTTAAAGATTAATGTGCGAGCTGAAGGACGCACTAACCGCATCGAGTAATTATCTTTGCTGGCACTTTGAAAATTTGAAACTATGTGCGAGCTGAAGGACGCACTAACCACAGCGAGTAAATACAGGTCGCAAATGATGTTTCAAACAGAAGACGTTACTGTATTGACCAGGTAGGGGGCTTAGTTTTATCCACCCATAGCCCCAGCACACTGCAAACATAGTCACGCGCTCCCAACATCGCGTGACCAAGTTGGAAGCCTGGCAGGATGTATCCCTGGACGTGCACTCATACGGGAAGAGCTCCTTCCTTGTAGTATGTCTTCCATGCAGGCATACCTTACATTGGCAACACCAAGCGAGTGTTGAAGACTAGGAACGTGACCAAGAGAGTCACCGAACACTACTTTTGGTGTCATCAGTCAAAAATGCGGGAGGTATTCAAATGAGGACGTGACTGAACGGTCACAACATTTATGCATTGTCGAGCCCAACACGGGTATGAGAAACGAATGACATCCACGTCGAGTAGCATCGAGTGCTAAATGCCAGTGGTTTATACTAGGCGCGAGTGTGGGGAGTTACCATGAAAACACGGGTGTGTTGCTTGTTAGTGAGCGTGCGTACACATTGGGTACTGATTCGGGCCTGCGACGGGAGTTTGAGCTCGAGTTCAATATCAAACTTCTTCGAGCATGCAAGACACCCGTCCGTGCGTATACACCAGCTGACGGTCGAGCTGGCTCATATTTTGATGAAGCGTTTAAACGTTATCTGCGTGTGAATCAGCGGGTTGTCTGGAGGTTTGGAGATAATTATTTCTTGCCACCGATGACAATCAAACATCTTTGAAATAACAATTGAGTCTTGTGCGGAAGGCTAATAGGAAGGTATATCGAGAAGGAATCAAATTTGGTCGGAACGGTAGCCTGCAGTAGGAAAGAAACGATAAAGGCAATTGGAGAATGTCGTTTGGGTGTTTCAACTAGGCGTTACACTCGGCAAGTGTCGTGGTGGTATCGTTTTATTTGTGGATCCCGATAATGATTTTGAAAAGAATCACCCAATGGAAATACTAAATATTTCTAATTAATGTTTTGATGGTAATGAAGCCCGTATATGATAAATCATTCTAACCATGCGGTGAATGTGGAAATTTGGGTAAAGAATAAAGGAAATTATATCTACCTGTGTGGTGCTCGAAATACTTCAGTGTTAGTGGAAGGAACTTTATAGTTGGGAGAAATTATTTAAATAATGGTGGGTCCCGATTTTATACGGGCTAAGTTTATTCTATCGAACCTCATATTCAATTTCTAAGCAAACCCAAATGAATATCTAGGCAAATAAGTATTGCGGGCCCCTTCTTTGTTTAAATTCATAATATATGTTCGACAAACTATTTGAAGATAAATATTTGTGTTGCCATGAATAATATTATCTAGTTGGGTATTGCGTAATCTACAGATTGGACTCTGGCAGCATATATGGGTGCTCGGGATAGATCTTGAAGAAGGATTGAATTGATAGTTTTACAATTCTGAACTGAATTATCCTTGTCTGGGGTCATTTGCATTTTGATTACTGGCAGTATGAAGGGAACAGAGACTTTACAATGTTGCCGGAATTATCTATCTGCTGATAGGAAAAGGTTCGTTTTTTGAGAGAGATTGTTTATTTCTCCGTATGGTTTGATCAACACTATGATATCTTGATATTCAAGGCTGCAACATCAGAATACAAATTAGGAACACAGAAATAACTTGACAACTCCACTAGTCAAATTCTGGAATTTGTGAAAAGTTGTAATTCCTGCCCAGCTATTGCATGAATTAGAATGGTCTATAAACTTGGAAACAATTTCAAGCAAACTGTTTGATAGAATGCTCCAGTAGTTGTGGTTTGTAAAATCGGGTCAGAACAGGGTAGTATCTTGCAGCGATATCTTTCAAGCTCTAAGGATATAAATCAATTTGTTTCAGTTGCTGATCACATCAATGGCCAGAATAAAAGATGGGAGATTGTTGCCTACTTTCCTTCCTACCTCACCAACAAAAGAAAAGTTACCTAGCTGGGAGAAAATAATGAAGGACCTTGCTAAGTTAAGAGGAACGTTACAACGTACAGGAGTAATGCTTAACCGGTACCAATCAAGACATTCCACTTCTACATCTCGAAATAAGAATGATAGACATGATACAACTACAAGTGAAGTACCTAGGAGCTTGTATGAGGGGTTTTTCTGCAATCACTAATCAGCCTATAGGCGAACAAAATTTCAAACCAGACATGAAAGAGAAGACTGAAAGGGAGGCAGCGAATGAAGAGAAACTAGACTCACAAGTAACCGAGTGTCCCAAGAAGAGCAAGAATCAAAAGAGGAAAGAACAGATTGGTTTCACATGTTAGAAGACTTTGGCACCTCATCACAAGTGTGGGATTAGTGAGGAAGATAATTCAGCAAAGGGTGATGAGACAAACAAAAAGGAGAAGGAAAAACAAAATGCTCCAAATGAAAGGTACCCAAAATTCTTGGTTGGTGATTTAGAGATTATTATTGTTGAAACCCATGAAGAGATAGGCTCTTTTGATGAATCTATATGTGATCATAATACTGCTCCATTATCTCTTCATGAAGAATGCATTGCGAATTCTTGTGAAATTTCCTATATAACTCCTACAGAAGATGATTTAATACAAGGTGGGAATAAATCAGAATTCCGAGATACTTCTAAAGGGAAACATGCATCAAGGAGGAAAGAGGAGCTTGAGGATGTTGAGTACACAACACAAAGATGTGAGACAACTCCTACACATGAAGAAAAATCAGAACAAGGCATTGAGGACACTCAAGAGTATGAGGTGCAATTTGAAAATTCAGGTTGCTCCCAGTCTGATTTTGTAGCAGCAATTAAGGAAAGGCGTGAAGAAAATGACTCCATTTACTGTTATGATGGTAATCCTTTGATTATGCATGAAGTTGACACCCAAGTCTTGAGAATCAAACATGGGGCCAATTATTCTAGCAAGCAGATTGATTGGATGAAGCATGGGATTAATGTAGATATCACGCTGGTTGACAATTCCTTCTTTGAGATGGGTGCTGATTTGACATTTGATAATCCCCTTTTTGAGCTAGATGAGGAAGACATTTCCTACTTCCGGGATGAGGATGAGATTGGTTGCAGGATTTGGGACCCAAGTTCAGTTACTCAAGATGAGTCTTGGTCACCAGATTGGAGTAGCAGGGTGAGCTCAGTTGATGAGCAGTTTGGTTTTTACAGTAGCAATCCAGGATGGGCAGTTATGCCTTGTTGCATGATGGGTGATATGCCTTCCCTTGCGCTAACCCTCGCTAATGGAGAGATGCCTCATGTTGGTGAGCATCCCTTGGTTTGTACCTCTCTGCACACAGTTGTGACTCCACTACCTCATCATACCGATTCATCCAGTGCTTATGGTAATTCTATCACCACATATTTTGCGCATGATGATGACAATTGGGTAGAGTTTCTTTAGTACGGGGTTATAGAACTTGGTATGATGATTATACTTGTTGGTGTGAAATTTTCACACAATGGTGTGCATTTATGACTCCAGGTATAGAGAGACAACCATGGAATCCTAATGCTGGTTCAGGACTTCCGATGGAGTTGGTTAGTGCATCACATGCTGACCTTATTGTATGGGATGCATTTTGTTTTCCATTCGGCCCACCTACGGAGGACTTTCTTTTCCAATTATTGCAAAGGTGTGGGGTGAGTGATTGGTTTGATACGCTTCTCTTCTTACAGGAGGAAGCCTTGTCCTGCAGTCTTGATAGTTTGCCTCTTCAACACAGTTTCCGGTTCAAGCTATAGATCGGAGGGGCACTGTTATGGCAGTTGGACATTTTGGGTGATTCACTCAGTATTGACATGGAGCGACGGGATATTTCAGTCAGCTAGGGAGTTGGATGGCCCTTTAGTTTGTGGGATCCAGGAGGGACATATTCGCGGTTGGTAATTATTCAGGGAGAGTCGGTTGGTATGATGTTTGGTTTTCCCCTTCATTTGACCATAGAGGTGCTAGAGATTTCAGTTGGAGTGAGATTCTCAGTTGGATTGAGGATTGTCTCACAGTTGATGGCAGCACAGGGCAGATTGATTCAACCAATCAGACACATGGAGTGATTTGGGATCCTGGCATTAGACTAGTTGTTGTATTGTTGTTGTGTGAATGGCTTCACAAGTCAGGGCATAATGTTTATTTCAGTTGTTCACGACAGATTGGTGGAGCAGTTTCCTTGAGGTTGGTATGGGATCCAGGTATTATGGTCACAACATGCAGATACCGATTGCCTGAGGGCAAGCAATCTTCGGGGAGGGATGATTTGTAATGTCCCCTTTTTAGGGCACATTATTCTGTGCCATGTCGTTAGTCTTCTCATGAAATGACCCTAACGGCCATTTACTGATTTTTACCAATAAATCTTATGCAGATTTGAAAACCAATAGAACATGCAAATAACTGTTGACCCAATAACAATAACCAGCAGATATATTTATATAACCAGCAAATACATTCTCATGAAATAACTCAGAAATATGGTTTTGTATTATACATCAGCAATACAATAACCAAGAATTACAATATCCAATTTGAAATACAGCAAAGAACAGTAAAACTGGATGATAAGAACCTGTAAAGCAATGGCAAACTCTGATGTGAATCCGCACCGGAGATGAATCGAGTTTCCATCCAATCCACCAACAAATACTGAAGGTTTCCGTCCTCAGATTTCTGATTCAATAGCTTAAGCTTCTCTAATTCTCAAGGAGATATAAAAATCCATAAACTGAAGCATCCACAATGAGACTCTCAACCTCCTTTTATGGCTGCAGTTGTGACTCTTCAGTTTCCCCACTGTGACTCTTCATATTCCCATTTCGTCTCTTTATAATTTCACTTTAAGTCACTTTTAAATAAAATGACCATTGAGTTATAAAGTGAAATAATAAATAAAGCGAGGAATCTTCCGGCATTAAAACGAAGGCCCAAACGAGCTCGGATGTCAACGTGTCACAGCTCACCGAAAAGGTCTTGGCGAGACGCTCCAAGTCCACTACTGAAAAGTCGAGAATTTTGAACCCTGCTGACTTACTATAAATAGTAAGTACTCTGGAAACCTGCGGAAACTGCTCTGATTGGCCTGGAACTGAAACCACCTAGGCCAATTATCTCCTGGAGCACTGCCACGCCACGATTAGCCCTCCGGACCAAGGTAAAAAGGCTAACGACATGGCACAATATAATGTACCCCAAAAAGGTGACATTACATCTCATCATGGTCTGGTGGGCTAACCGAGGCTTGGCAGTGTTCATTGGGATATTTGGCCTAGGTGTTTTCCGTTTTAGGCCAATCAGAGTAGTTTCCACAGGGTTTCCAAGGTATTTACTATTTATAGTAAGTCGACAGAACTCAATTTTCCTGGCATTTCAATAGTGGACTTGTAGCATCTCGCCGAGAGCTTTCCGGCAAGCTATCACACGTCATCATCCGAGTTCGTCTAGTCCTATGTTTTAATGCCAAAAGATTCCTTACTTTATTTATTATGTCACTTTATAACTTAACGGTTATATTTATTTAAAAGTGACTTTAAGTGGAATATGAAGAGACAGAGTGGGGAAATTGAAGAGTCACGGCTGTAGCTTTAAAAGAAGGCTTTGGAGTCTCATTTGAGCATGCTCAGTTTATAAATTTATTTCTCTTGGAGAATCCAAGAAGCTACAGCTTTCGGTTCTGAAACCTAAGGATGGAAACCTTCAGGCTTTCTCGGTGGATTGGAAGGAAACCCAGTTCATCTCCGGTGCGGATTCACAGCAGAGTTCGCCATTGTGTTTACAGGTTCTTGATCATCCAATCTTGCTGTAGTATTTTGTATTTCAGATTGGATTATTGTAGTTTCATTGTTTCGTATTTCTGTTGTATAATACAATAACAATTTTCTGAGTTATGTAATGAAATGTATTGCTGGATCTTGTTGTTGAATCAAATGGTTATTTGCATGTATCTATTTGTTTAAATCTGTATGAGATATATTTGTGAAAATTCGGGAAAAGACCGATTCGGGTCATTACAACCTCAAGTTGTGTGAGCATTCCTTTCCATCATGAGACATTCACATCACAGACGGTACATAGCTTCACCAAAATTTCTTCTTCTAAAATGTCCTTCATTTTATTTAAAATTGCAAATTCAAAAAAAAAAAAAAATTTACTCTCTTTTATCTGCATGAATTAGTTAACAAAATCTAGTGATGATTTCTGACCTTTGAATCATTTTTGAGATTTTGGATGGTTTTGTTGTTCAACATCCAACACTTTACTATAAATACCCTCATAGCTCAATGTTTGCAATGGCACTATCCTTAAGCTTTCTTTAGAGGTGATTTTGAGTTCATTTAAGATTTATTTTTTTTACTATTGTTGCGAATTATAACACACAAATCCCAAAATAAGCCATATATAACAGGATCCCAACCTGTTCCAGGTGACTCCAGCAATTTTGACAACTGCCCCTATCATGACTGAATCCAATATCTTTAACAAAGTAATCCAAGGTACTTAATCTCCCCACATAACACTCAATGAAATTCTTAAATTCATGAGATATTTGTGTACTAAATGAATCAAAATTCCAAGAAACCCCTGTAACCATCAGCACAAGTTTTATTTTATTTTATTTTTTCCCCACTACTTTTCCAAAAATTTTTGCGTGGAGCATCCATTGTTTTCTCATTTCTCCCAAAATTGCAAGAATGTCACTAGAGATCATTTTAGTCACGAATATTCCACTATAGGATATTTTTCTTAATCTTCTTCCTTTCAATAATAGTGGTCAATTGAAATTGAATATTTGGCTCGATTTTATAGTCTACGTATATTGCTAAGTTTGTATATAATATATTATCACCAAAATGAGACTTGTATCTATTAATTATAAAGAGCAAATAAAGAACACACAAACTCAAATTTAACAAATAACAGTTCCACAAAAAGAGAGGTACGCCACAGAAAATCATGTGGTTCACCATTAAAGGCTACATCCACTAGAAAAGAAGGGCATTCGTGTTTTATTATTCACAGTGACAGAATTCACAAGTTCTTCGTTGATAAAATGTTCCATCTTTGAATATATAGACAAAGTCTTCAACAGACAAAGAGACAGAGTAAGGAAGATGAAAAGTTATTTGTCTTATGTGATGATTGGACATCACAACCAACAATCTCCCACTTGGAAGTCCTTTACTTTTCCAGGCTTAATGTCACATTCTAACCAAGCCAGGAGAAGCCTTGCAAAACTTCAGATTCTCTGTATTCTGTTCAAGGGAACTTCAGATGAGTCTTCTCCATGCCATGTTGGAGTCAATAAAAACCTAGCCGCTGCACATCTTCTCCTTTAAACCTCAAAGCATTTTCAGAAATAGCATTGTCAAACTTACAGATACCTTTGGGACCTCTGGCTTGTGATTTGCCTTTTGAAAAAAGAAATTGATTGCTGCCAAATCTGATTATTCCCCATGTATGAAACTTTAAATTCATGATTTGTTCCAATACAAGAAATAGCAATAAAAGATGGAGAAGTAAAAAGTATATATATCCTCATCAGATTTATCCACATTGTCTACAGACACAAGATGAGCTCTATATCTCTCAATATCAACTTCATAAAGTATATTATTTTTCTTGACCTTTTTTTCAATGAATTGAGGGCTTTAGCATTGCCACTGCACATCTTTTTCTTAGGCTCCTTGTTAGCCAAAGCTTGCACAATAAAATCCTCTAGCATAACAAGAACCTTGGAAGGTGGGTAGGTCACCTTCTGTAGTTGCTTGTTAATTTTATCAAAGTTGTCCTATAAGCTGTCTCAATCACTAGTCCTCATGGCATTCTTTATCTGATCGACGGTGAGACTCATTTCCTAACACCTCTTGTCTTTTGCAACCTTCCACTGATCATCAGACTCACCATTGTCCCTAGCATCTTTCAACAGATACTTGGCTCTATCTCTATCACCTACCTCAATTTCATGCTCTTCCTTTGCACAAGGGATTGTAGTTGATGCTGAAGACACGACAATGTCCCCAATATTGTTGAGATCTTTACAAATGCAAGCAAACTCCTAAGATGGCATGCTCAAAATTGCATGGTAGTTTGATTCTCAGATGTCTAGATGCTCACTATCTATGTCTATCAACTTCATTTCAAAAACTGAAGTCTTATCTTGATTTGGGCTCTCAAACATGAAGGTAACAATGTCGCCACCATCATCAGTCTGAGGGTAATGATGTCATCACTGAATCACACTTGAGCATCTTGGCCATATTGTTGAGATGAAACCCATGGACATGTTGCGATTGCAAAGAAAAAGCTTCAAGCCTTCAGATTGCAAGAGTGGGGCGACGAGTGCCACATGGTTGGGGTTCATGGCCTATAGGGAGAAGCTCATGGTTGAGCAGTTGAAGTTGGCACTAGAGAGGAGGTCCTTAATGGCCTCCAACACCTTCTTCAGGGGGCTCTCTTACACCAGCAAAAGCTCTCTTCCCCTTAAACTCTAATGACGCACCATTGGGACTTTCAACTTTGTTCCTTTTCAATTACAGTACATCTTTATCAACAACATCAACAATTGTGCATTCCCTAGTTCCAAACACAATTTGGCTAGCCTCACAACTATTATCGTTTGTTTCAAGTGGACCCTCCATTTGCAAATCTTGCATGTGAGAAGGCAAAGACTCCTCTACTTTTTCATTACTCACAAAGTCGTCAATTGCACCCCTCAACAACTCCTTGCTCTTGGATTCCTATTGGGATTCTCCTAAAAACACCTTGCAGAATCATTTTCTCAACTACTACTCCAGAAGTCTGCCTTAGATTTCGTTATAACCCTCAACTTGTTTAAAGGCCTTGGATCCCTCACACCAGCCCTTGAAAAGATGCCTAAATTTTACAGTTGTTGTATTTCCATCCATGGCAATCACCTTTGTAGATATAGGTGTCTCTTAATAGAAGAAAATGACTGGAAGTGAGACCATGTTCTTAGGTTTCACCTTTGACACACCATGTAATGAGGGTTACTTTAGATTTTGTATGATGTTTGCCATATGTTGCACTAAACTTGAACTCCCCAACACTTGCATACAATGAGAAGTCCTCTGTGATTTAAATCCATCACATCCAGAGGTGATGTGTTCTAAAGATACACATTCTTTCACAAAATTTCCCTCTTTTGATAAACTTTTGATTACTTTTTTGTTGAAAAAGACATCTTTGTTGCAAGTAAGTTGTTTCAAAACAGGATCCTACAACCTATAGCTATATGTCTCATCTTCATATCTAACAAAGATACACCATTTCGACTTCACTTCCAACTTTGTTCTTTTTTCTTGTGGAATTTTATTGACGGTTTCACACCCAAACACCCATAGATGACTATATGAAATTCTCCTTCCCAACAACTTCTCTAGAATAACAAAATCCAACCAAGAGGAAAGATCTTGATTAATCAAATAAATAGTTGTACCGACCTCCACCCAAAACTGTTTTCCCAAACTAGTGTTCGAGAGCATATTACAAGCCCTCTTCAAAATTGTTGTATTCAACCTCTCTATTGCACCATTTTCTTGAGGGGTGAAAGGAGCGATTTTGATTCTTTGAATACCATTGTTTAAACAAAATTCATCAAATCCTATAGAACACAATTCACCACCACAATTCGTTTTTAAGCTGCTTAATTTTATTGCATGTTTGATTTTCTAAAATGCTTTAAAAATTTTGAATACACTAAACACTTAAGATTTCCTTTTTAGACCCAAACCTTCCTTGTGAAATCATATAGGAAAGTAATGAAGAAATTAGACCCACCAATTGATTTAATCTCTATGGAGCCAAAGACATTTGAGTGCACTAGTTCCAATGTTCTTGTCTTCTTGTCATGTCCTCTGGTAGAGAATCTGGCCCTGTTTTGTTTGTCATATATAAAGTGCTCATACATCTCCAAATCTACCGATTTTAGCCCCAGAAGTTGATCCTTTATGTGCAAAATGTCAAGGCCTTTTTGGCTTATATGACCGAGCCTCTTGTGTCAAAGTTTTATGCCACTATCCACAACTTCAATTGCAGCTCCCACTTCAACATGACTATCTTCCTCATACAGAGGCGTGATTTACAACCCCTTGCAATTACCAAGTCTCCTTTTGTTACCTTCCACATGCTTGACTCAAAAGTGACGATACAACCTTGAGCATCCAATTGTTCCATAGAAATCAAGTTCTTTTTGAGTTGAGGGACATGTCTCACATCCTACAGCAACCAACTATTTCCATTTTTTAATTTCAATAGAACATGTCCTTTTCTGACAATGTCACAAGGTTCATCTTTACCAAGATAAAAGCTTACCAAAGTTACTCCTTTGATAGTTTTTGAAATGCTCCCAACATGAAGTGGCATGAAATGATGCTCTGGAATCAAGCACCCAAACATCTGTTGTAGATTCTCCTATAGTTAGAATAAGAGCACCTACATCTCTTCACATGTTGCATTTGCTTCATTTTCTTTTGGCTAGTTTTCAACCTTATTGAATGACCAAAAAAATTTCTTTATGTGACCTTCCTTGCCAGAGAACCAGCAACCTGTATTTTTGCCTCTAGATTTGGATCTCTTGTTGGGTTTAGATCTTCTTTTATGGTTACTTCTTCTCTTTCTTGGGATCTTCCCCTGTAGCCAAATATCAAAGCCTCTTCGGATGAGGTACCTTGATATTTTCTTCTCATGTTTTTGATGAGAAGAATTGCAGCAACATCATCAAACTTCAACATGCTTTCATTTTTTATCGGATCCTTTGTTTCCAGAGATCAAGTACTAATTGTCAAGACAACTTTTTAACTATCAGGAAGACAAAACAAAAGCAAGATGGCTCCAATTTCTTCTTCACAATTGATGTCAACAGAAATCAACTGGCTAATCAGTATTAAATTGATCCAAGTGGTTGAAAAAATTAATTGCTTCCTTCATCTTCAAATAAAACAATTTCTTCATTGAGAAAACTCTATTGGATGAGGAATCCCTCTCATACATGTCGGACAATTGATCTCATAAATCTTTTTCTCTCTCGTCCATTGTAACATTAAACAAAACATTGTTGGATAGGGAGAGGATGATAGTTGCCCCAACCTTCTTATCCAAAACATCTTAATCCTCATCGGACATTTTTACAGGCTTCTTCAACTTTCCCTCTAACACAATTGAAAGATCTCTTTGAATTAGGAGAGCTCGTAATTGTAGCTTCCAAATCAAGAAATTTTGGCCCGAGATTTTTTCAATCCTCCACTTATCTGGATCCTCCATCTACGCTCAAAAAACCTCTACAGCTCAGATACCATTTGTTAATTACAGAGAACAGATAAAGAACACACAGACTTAGATTTAACAAATAACAATTGTACAGAACGAGACGATACAACACCACGAAGTATGTACTTCATCATTAATTAAAGACTACATCCACGAAAAGACAGGATATCCATGTTTTATTATTCACAGTGGCAGAACACATAAGTTCTTCATCCGATACAATGTTTCATCTTAGAATATATAAAGGAAGGCTTGAACAGACGAAGAGACAAAGAGCACGGAAAAAGAAAGGTTATTTCTCTTATGTGATGGTTGGACTGCAAAACCAACTGTATCCTTGTATTTCAATTTTTTGCTAAGAATTCTACAGTTGAGATATGTGTATGTTTCCTTGGAACTATCCATAGACTGGCAGCAGATTCCAGTACAGTATGAGTTGTAAATATTGTCCAGAATAAATGTGGCAAAGAGTGGTACTAGAAAAAGAAAGAGCTATTGAATAAACGGAAAGTTAGAACCTGAGCAATGATACCGGTGGGAAGGTGTCTGAGGCGAACAGCACTTTCCCGTTTATTGCGATGCTGGCCGCCTGGCCCGCTTGATTTGAAGGTCTCCATTTCACACTGCTCCATCAGCTGCTGTTCTGTTAAACTCAGGGGGTCCGCTCTGATACACAATGCCCTCGCGCTCCTCTTTATACTAGCATTCATGTTCATTTTACTAGTCCTATTCTTATTTATACTCAGCGCTAGCGCTGGACATGGAGATATCGCAGTATCAAAGCCCGCTCGATTGAAGCAAAATTTGAGAGCAAGCATAGCCATGTAGTATAATTTAGAGTGCAGCGGCCGCTGCAGTTGTCCTATCCTCTGTTATAAACGTTTAATCATTCCCTGATCGATTGAATTAGCTAGGCATGTATTATTACTTCCCGTCACCCACAGAATGTTTTTTCGTTTGAGGCAATTGATACGGAATGGAATTGGAAGCTTGGAATTTGATGAATCAAGGGAGCCTTCATACAGTCTTTTGTTTACTGATTAATTGGGTGATTGAATGAATGAAAGAAAATTTTCATAATGTTCACAAGGTCACAATAGTCTATGGACCCATTAACTAGTACACACGATGTCAAGAATCTTAGTCAATTCATAACTTTTTATTTAAATCTATTTATTCGATGGTGGATTTTGATCACCGATTTGATGTTATGTCTAATTATTTTTCTTCAAATAAAGAACTTAAGTTGCCCACTACTAAAATTTCACATATCCAAAACAGATGTCATTTTATGTCGGTCATTCCATGATAAAACGATACTTTGTCTCTACCACATCCATGTTGCAAAATAGGCATATCCTTTTTCCCAATCTTCCTTTGGTATCAACCATCAACTATCTCCCTTTCGCACATAAAATGTTGAGAACTAGTGTTGAGCTGATTTATAAGCATTTTTGTTCTCTATTTAATATTTGCTTTGATATATGCTTTTTCCTCATGATCTCTCATGGGGTTAAATTCTTTGACATGGTATTTTTTTTTATCGATTTTGCTTTGACCATATGATATTCTTGAATTTTTCCCATACAAACATTTGTATTTCTTCATTGTTATCTAGACACTCTTGAATGTTAACATCTAATTTTTTCATCCATTTGTTGTTTCACTTCATCCACATGTTCTTTCTCCTATCTAGTCTCTCTTCCATAATCAACGTAGGTCAACGATGTTTTTCCAAATTTTGTGTTTTCTTCAGGTAACTCAACCACTGGATCATTGTTGAAGCTTCTAACAGAAATATACCTATTTTTGCCAATAAGATCTCATAAAGTATCATTGTTTCAATTTTGAGGTTGATGATAAGATGTTTCTGAATTCTTTCTACTTGTCTCAATTATTTATCTAACATGTTGTTGCCTTAAGTTTTACACCCATAAAGGATCACTGGGGTAACCAACAACCCAAACATCATTTTCTTGGTCTTCCAATCCCACAACTCAACATTCCTACACCTATTTTGTAAGGAGTACAATGCTTTCCAACCCCCTTGAGTTCTTTTTGCTCTACACATTTCCTAGCTAAAGTTTGTTCTAGAAATTGATCCCCAAATATTTGTACTTATTCACTATCTCTAAAGGATTTCCTTCAAAAAGGAATGTGTTTGGAGTCTTTCTATTTCTTTTCAAAGAAAAGATCATCGCTTTGGTTTTATAGATGTTGACTTACATCTCAACCTCGTGATAAAAGGTTTCAAGCGCCTTCAAATGCTCTCTCGGCCCATCGGTTGTTTTGGCAATTAAAATGGGATTGTCTTCGTATAGAAGTAGTTTTATCACATAATTAGTTAACTAGCCTCCCTCTCCATTGGTTTTATTTATTCATTCTTCTAACTTATCAATATAGAGCCCAAACAAAGTTGGGGAAAGTGGGCACCCCTGTTTGACCCCAATATCGTTGCCAAAGCATTATGACATCCCATTTATAGATTCTTATATAATTTATCAATTTGTTTGTTAAATGTATAATTGGTAACTCTCATACAACTCATTATTCCTTATCTAGTGATTAGTTGGATGATTAAACACTATCACTTAATTTATAGTTAATTAGAAGTCTTTATCTATTAGTTAATTGGGTAATTAGATAGATCCTTATATAACCTCTTATACGTTTGTTACATGAATTAAATATAAATCATATCTACCATGTCAAAGGGGGCACCAACTATGGTGCAACATATTTGCACCGGTTGAAAGTCATGCCCATGCCCCATGCCCCATATTTGTCATCACATGCCATCCTAGCATTCCATATGATAACTTCGGTTTGTTCAACTGTTCAATCATAATAGTACATTAGTACATTGTCCAAAGTGTTTAGCTTTTATCAAAATGAAACATTGATGTTAGTTTTTTAGTTTCTATTTTTTATTTTTTTATTTGCATTACTTTTTAACAAGTTATTGATACAGTATATAAAAAATATTAATTATTTTATATTTTGGTTAAATTATATATTTTTTCTTTAAATATAGATAATGTATTATAATTTAATTTATATTATTATTTTCTGAAATATATTATATATATTTTTAGATTATAAATTTATGTGACTTATATTCATTAATTAATTTAATAAAATAAAATATTATTTTCTCTTTAAATTATTAAATTATTATAAATAAAATAATAAAATTATTTAATTAAAAATTTGTATTCAATACATTAAAAACTTTTCTAATTTTTATAATGTTATAAATTTATCAATATTTTAAATTTAAATCTAAATTTTCAATTGAATTTAACATTAAGTAACAATTGATTATTAGAAAATATATTATAGTTTAATTTTAAATATTTGCTGGTGCTGGTGTGGTTTCGGATAGCAATGGTGCCGCCAAGCAAACGTCCTCACAAATTTGTGCCCAAAGTGTTCCACGAGGTATGGCTCAGCCTGATATTGTTTTACCCATTAATGAGTTCAATGATGCTTGCACTTGGCTTGAAACGCACACCCTGATTGGCTATTTCTGGGTCACAACCCTCCTGAACATGTTCTCAAGGATTGGGTTGCGAAATCATGGACTCCTCACGGAATCTGCCTGGATGGCATTCAAAGCCTCACCAAAGGCTTTTTTTTGTTTCTCTTTTCTAACCCCTCCCATGTGGATGCTATTTTTGCCAAAGGTCCCTGGAACCTCAGAGCCTCGCTGTTAATCTTCTAATGTTGGTCTCGCGACTTCTCTGTCTCTGATGACAAGAAGTTGAAAGTCCCAGTATGGGTAGAGTTCCCTGGTCTTCCCTTACCTTGTTGCCCTTTCATGCATGCCATAGCGCAGAGGCTCAGTAGGGTTATATGTGTCAAGCATGAACGTTTTCTTAATCCACAACCTCAAAAGAGGCTCTGTGTTGAGGTTGACCTTTCTAGGGATCTCAAAGAATCCATCGAGATTCAAGTTGGTGATACCACCTTCACCCAGAAGGTGCTTTATCTCAACCTTCCCAACACTTGTTATCGTTGTCAATTTGCGGAGCATAAGATTAAGGACTGCCCTTTGGCAGTGCCTCGTACCAAGACTCCTCCTAAGGATTTTGGTACTCAGTCGACTGAGGCTGGAAAGAAAGATGAAGGCAAAAAAGATGAATGGGTTACAATCAGTCACCGTAACAAGCCCCACAAGCAACCTACTTCGGCTTCCGCTTCCCATCCGCCACCTTCAGATAACACGATTTCTTTGGAAACCCCCGTTATCGAGGTTTCAAACCCTACCTCCCAAGGGAAAGAAGTTTCCAACTCCCAGTTTACTATTCCTCCAGTCCACATGCCTCCTTTGGTCGTCGAGATTATTTCTTCCACTTCTCTTCGCCGCTCTCACAGCCCCTCTAGGTGTGCTAAGACTAAGTTTGATGGCATGCAGGAAAAATGGTGTAATATTTCTTTGGATTTTTCTGGGCCTGCTTTTTCCCCAGGTTATTTATCTAATAGTTTTGACTCCCTTGGGAATGAGGATGGAATGGATGACACTGTTATTCCATGAAGTACATCTCATGGAATGTTCATGGGTTGACAGACCTACACAGAAAATTTTTTGTCAGGGACTTGCGTCGGCATTTTTGTCATCTAGATGTTTTATACCTCTAGGAAGTTAAGATTTCAGGTTTCATGCTTGATGCTGCTTGTAAAGTTATTTGGCCTAAAAACCTTTCTCTCTGCTCTCAGCAAGAGGCTGGTTGAGGCGGAGTTGTTACTCTCCTTTCTCCTCGTCGACATTCCTTTCCGGTTAGCCATGGTTCTGATCCCATGTAGAGAGTTGTTTGGGCCACTTTCATTATTGCAAATCATTCTTTTGGCAGTGTTAATGTTTATGCTCCCAATGATGTTGTTGAGAGATCTCATATGTGGCGTTGGCTTGCGGATTCCCTGCCACCTGCTACCTGACTTGTTTATGGGGATTTTAATATGGTGGAGATGGCGTCTGACAAGGATGGCTTTTTTCCCTTTCGATGGACAACTGGAGAAAGAAAAGCCTAGTATTACATGCGTAATAAATTAGGGCTTTTTGATCCCAATGTGGACTGCCGACGTTCTAATGGGGTCTGGCACACTTGGTCTAATTACAGGGCCTCCTCTGATAGAATTCATAAAAGGCTTGATCGTGCTATGATCTCGGCTCAATCTTTTTTCTCTTTTTCCAAAAAGCAAGCTTTACCGGTCACTTTGCTTGTTGATGTGACCTTGTCAGACCACTTTCCCATCCAATTTAATATTGTTTGGAAGATAGCTAAGGCTAGGCCTCCCACCACACAATTTTACTGTAATACTTTTGTCCTTCATCATCCTTCTATAGTGGCCCACATTTATCGGGTTTGGAACCTTAAGCCTAGACCCACCCACTTGACAGCATGGATTCAATGGTGGAATGACACCATCAAGCGTACGGCTCATTTCTTACACATCTATGGTAGATAGTTGGCCAAGTGTCATCGCAGAGCCTATGATGTTAATACCAAAGCCTTACGTGTTACCACCAAGCCCTTAGCTCAAGACCCTTTCAACCAAGATCTGCAACTCAATCTTGCTAAGTTATGTCATCAAAAGCAAGTGGCTGATAGCCATGCTGCCTGAGGAGCTCAAATCAAAGCTCGTTTACACTGGTTAAAGGTTGGAGACCAAGTTTTGAAAGAATTTTTTACTGCCCTCTATCCTCAACATACCAATACGAGCATAACCAAAATCTAAGAAGGTCACACCCTTCTCACGGAGCTTCCTAATGTTTTGCAAGCCTTTGTTCGTCACTATGAATAGGTTTTTGCTACTCAGGGTCGCTCTCCTGCCAATGAGAAAACTCTTGTGGATTGTATTGTTGTGGTGCCTCAATGTGTCTCCCCTGCCTAGTGTGTCTTCTGTGATCAACTACTTTCCTTGCAGGATCTTTGTGAAGCTATGTTCACCATGGCTGATGATAAAGCCCCTGGTTGTGATGGCTTCCCTTGTGAGTTTTACAGATCCCTCTGGGATGCCATTGGTCCAGATCTCCACCAGGTCTACCTGGAAGCATTTCATACCCAATCTCTTGGGGATATCATTAACCAGGGGAATATCAAGTTTATTCCCAAGTCTGGGGATCCAGAGGACATTTTTAACTGGTGGCCCATCACCTTGCTCAATGTCTCCTATAAGATCATTGCCAAGGTGCTGGCTCTCAAGATTCGACACATGCTTCCACATATTGTCTGGCCTGAGCAAACATGATTTATTAAGTCAAGATTTATTCTTGACAACATCATTGTTGTTTGTTATATGGAATGTGCTCATAAGTCTCACCAGAAAGCCATTTTTCTCAAGATTGATTTTGCTAAAGCTTATAATCATATTGAATGGCATTTTATCCTTGCGATGCTTCACGCTATGGGTTTTGGTCCCAGTTTTCTTCAATCTGTGTAGATGCTCTTCAATAATACCTATGCTTGCATTACCATCAATGGTTGTCAATCCTCCACCTTTGGGCTCATTCGTTCCATTCGGAAAGGTTGTCTTCTTGCTCTAGCCTTATATGTTTTGGTTGTTGAGGGTTTTGGCTACCTACTTGCTCACTCCATTTCCATGGGTACTGTTCGGGGAATCTACTTGCTGAATTCATCTCAACAACTAGTCAATGGCTATTTCACTGATGATTCCTTCCTCACTCTGGCAGAGGATGAAGAAAATATCAAGGCAGCCTTGCAGTGTTTAGACATCTTTTGTCTGGCCTCTGGTTCGGCCATTCAGTGGCACAAAACCCTCTGTTATAAACAGTTGGCTCTTCCCGAGCCTTCCTAGCTTTCTCAGTTTGGCTAGACTAGGATTCAACATGGGGAAATTTTCTGCTTTCTAGGTATTCCCTTTGTGTTTCAAGGCAACCCTACTGATCTATGGAATGTTGCTCTTGCTAAAATTGAAAAAAAGCTTAGCTACTAGATCACGAAGCCGCTCTCTCTCGCTAGAAAATTCTAGATCTGCTCCAAGGTCCTAGCGGCCATGCATGTTTATTACTCCTCTTGTTGGGCTCCCTCCAAAGCCTCCTACAAGAAGCTCGAGAAACTTCTACAAGATTTTATCTAGGCTTCTGGTATTGATCATCAGGGCTTTCACAGAGTTGCCTAAGATTTCTGTTGCCTCCCAAAAATCTCTGGTGGGCTTGGGTTAATTAATACTCAGAAGCAAGGGCACGCCCTTTGTGCCAAGTGGGTTGTGCGGTGTCTCACAAGCAATGAAGCCTGGAAAATTTTACATTGGCACTGCATTTCCTCAGGCTTTCCTCTTCACAAGCCTACCTAGAAGGGGATTGGTTTTCATACCCTTCTGGTTATGAAATAGCCCATTTAGATCTAGGGTACTTTTGTTGCCAAAAGCATTTGGAGAGCCTGGGAGTCTGTTAAGCCCTAGCTTCGATGGGCTGGGAATGGTTTCTGGGATGGTCTTTCTTTCAACTAGAAAAACATTTGGTGGTCCCCTCTTTTTGCTCAACAGGGGACTCCTCTTGCCAGAGTTCAAGGGGTTCGTGCTCTTTGGTTTCACAGGCGTGGCATTCAAACCCTGAAAGATCTTTTTTCCAGAGCCACTATGAATCTCCGATCCTGGGATGATCTCCGAGTTCAATTTCGGCTCATCCGCCCAGATCGTCAAACTTTTGACTTGCTAGTTCCGGCCATCCCGTCCCACCTCCTGCATAAATTAGGAATTCAATCTGTCAGACCGTGGTGGAAAGACTGGAAATGGTACCCTGTTATGCCATTCACCAGTTATAAGCCTAAGCTTGGGTATTCTTGGCTTATGCCTCATTTGCCCGTGATTGATTCTCTCAACCAGCGTTGGCATCTCTCTTCTTCTGAAAAGAGTTGGGGCTGGAGATTTTTTACTATTTGGGACTCTATCACTGAGCCTAAAATTGCTCATTTTGCCTAGTTTTTGTTATACCAGGGCTTACCTTTGGGAGCTAGACTCAGGCATTTGGGGGTTCCTGATCCTAAATGCCCTTTTTGTGGTCACTCTGAGATGCTCATGCACATTTTTTGGTTTTGTCATTGTGCCCAGAATTACTAGGTCTAGATTCACGACTTATTTGCTCCTTTTAGGCCTAAACCTTTTTCTTGGTACATGGCTCTTCTTGGTGACTCTCCCAGAATGCCTTCCCAGTACACCCAGATATGGCATACTTTCAGGATGGAAATTTTATTTACCTTGTGGAAAGATCACAACACTGTGCTTTTTTCTCACAATTTTTTGGATATTCATGTCTCTCTTTATGCTAAGGCATGTATTTGTAACAATGTCATGATGCAGATCCAGGTGCAAGCAAATAAAGTGGCTCTTGAGGTTGCCCATTTGCAGGAGTTACTCCAACATTGGGGCAATGCCCCTTGTACTATGGCTCAAGTGCCTCCATATTCTCTCTTAGCTAACCATACGCCACCCAAGGGCCGACATCGTAGCTAGAGTTTCTCTACCAAACACTCTAGGACTCTACGTCAATGGCGTCGCCACTCCGCCTCTCCCCCTCCTCGAAGGGATGCAGGTTCTGGTTGGCCTCATGTGCCTACTTCTACTATTGTTTCTTTTTCTTGGCCCTCGGCCTCTATTCCTTCTAATCAAGACAAGCTCCCTCACCTAGCGTTAGCTATCTTGCCCAGGCGGGAGGAAGGAGAATTAGAAAGAGAAGAACCAGAAGACAGCTGGGCCATTCCTGATCAGACTCCTGGGCCCAATGTTTGGGGCAATCCTGATGATAGAGATCCTCCTACCTCTTCTTCTACTACTCTTGCAGCTTGAGGGTTTCTCTCTTTATATGTTTTTTGATGAATAATTGCATGATTTCGGCCTAAGTGCCAAGTGACTTGTGGGGTGATTTAGAAAAAGCCTCTATTCATCAAAAAAATTTAAATTTATGAACTTTATTTTGTTTATTTAAAGAATAATATGTGTTATAATTAGGTTTTATTCAATTGATTTATTAATAAAAATTTACCACTACCAAAAATATCTTGTCCACAAAGACTATTATCATGTAACTACTATATTGTACAATTTTTGAATGAGACACACATGTTTCATGAGTAGAGGTTCATAAGAACTTACAAAACCAATGAGGCTTTTGAAATTTGTAAACATTATCATCCATGTTAATCAAAATCAATAATTTTGATCATTAATTTTATTATCTCTGTAAAATGAAATAATTTTAACAACTAAACACTATTGATATTTAAATAATGTTCCTTAGAAATTATATTATATCTAAATTAACTTATATTTTTAATTAATTATTGTAAGTTGATTATAAATATTCCTATCATTGTGTTACCAAAAATATAATATATTAATTACATTCAAAATTTACATATTATAGATAATTTCAAACTAGAAATTATAGTAACATAAAAGAGGGAGTATTTTTTTTAATGTGTTTGAAGCATCATTATTTATATTAATTAGAATTTTCAATGAATCAAGAATCAATAAAACTTTATTATATCATTAAAAAAATTAAATTTATTAGATAACATTTTTCTAAAATTGTCATTTCAAATATTGATTTCTATATAAATATAAATATTTATTTTGATTATAATATAAATAATAATTTACACCTTTTTTGTACTAAAGATAAAGGGGTCAAAAAGATGAGTACAAAGTTAACTAGAGTACAAAAACGGAGGCCAAGCCTCGAGAACAAAAAGATGACTACCTAACAAACGTTAGACAAAAAAAAAAGATTGATCATCAGACTGTGAAGCGAACCAAAAGGAGGTAAAGGAAGACATATCTTAATGAAGTACATTCTCATAAGTTTCAACCCAAGACATCCATCCAAGGGGACCTCCCATCCAAATGATGTTTTTCTTATCTTGGATTTGTGCAAGCATCGTAAACTTTCCAATATATGGTTCTCTATTATCTCTGAGTTCCTTCGCCAGGTGAGTAAGAGCCTCATCAAAGTTGGCCAAGTTGTTCATGTTCCTTCTCCATTCAACTCCATCTTTCAGCTCGTATGCAAACATGGTAGCGTGTCCATCCTTGAGAAACCGCATGAATTGTTCTCGTTCAATCATCATATTAATAGAGACCTGCATGTAGATTTTAAAATATGTTAGTCTACGAAATGACTCGACAAGAATTATGGAAGTGTTCTAGTATCTATCTTCATTTCTGATTTTCCAAATGAACCAGAGAATATTAGAAGATAATATAAACCAAAATAGGTTAGAGTCCTTTTTTAATCCCTGAATATGTCCTGTAATAATTTCCAAGGTGTTTATATGTTGTGGAAAAATAATGCCAAACATTAGCCAAATATCTTTAGCAATGGAACAATCAACGAGAATATGCCTGCAAGTATCAAGAAGTTTACAAATGTTACATAACTCAATATTAACACCATTTTTCCTTAAAGGAAGCCTATCAAGCAACATCTGCCATTTAAAACATTTAATCTTTGGATCCACAAGACTTTTCCAAAGTCTATTAAAATGATTTTGCCATAAAAGAGTGTCCATGTTAGAGTACCAAAAAGTATTGATATGTTTAATTATGGAATCATCATAGGCAATAATGTTGTATATATTGTGGGCCTTGATTTTTGAGAGGACAGTTTCATCCTCCCATTTGAATTCAACAAATCTGTGAGAGCCAACATGGCACTTATCAGGGAGGGAGCGACAGGAATTGGAAAGCATATTATAGTTTTTCTTTTGAGACTAGGGGAGGTTATACATAAACCTAAGGTCCTCCCAACTAACAAGAGTGTCCTACTTCAAGATATCTATGAATTAAGAGATGCCATTTTTAGCGCATAACTTGGCCGAGCAATCCTGAGTGAGGGTAAGGGGCCTGTTCAAATGGTTGAGATTCCACTAGATAGGTCATTCACCATGTATGAGATCATTAATGCAGATGCTAGTGTTAGTCAAATGGTTCCTAACATGCTCCCAAGCCTTCCATATGGTTTTAAAAATATAAGAACCTTGAACAGATATAGGGAAATCACCAGCAATTAAGTCACTAAAAAGGAAGAGATTTCCAAGACTTAGCAGCCTTTGGGACACCACATTCAATATTGTCTCTGATTAAAACTTTCCATGGTTTCTTCCCATCCAGAGCATGGAAGATCCATTTGGCAGCAAGAGCAATGCCTTGGGTTTTGAGATCTTTAAGACCAAGACCACCAAGTTTCTTATCAATGTGGCACCAATCCCATTTAACGACATGTAATTTCCTATTACCTTTTCCATCAGACCAAAGGAAGTCTCTAATAGCCTTTTGGATCTCAAGGATTTGATAATCATTAAACATTCAGGCCAAAGAGTAGTAAATATTGTAAGAGGAGAGAATTTACACTTTTAAATTAAATGATATTAATAAACTTAAATCAATATCAACATATAATTAACTTTTATTTAATAATTAATTATAAATAATTATAATATATTAGTAAAATTTAATCTAAATGATTAAAAATATCTATAATATTATATTTGATTAATTAGTTAATTTAAATTAATAATCTAGACTAAAGATTATATCTATATTATAAATTTCAATAATAATATGAAATAAATTATAATACATTATCTACGTTTTAAATTTGAAATATATAATTCAATTAATATATAAAATAATAAATACACAATAAGTTGTTAAATAATACAAATAAAAAATATTAAATTAAAACCAAGAAAACCAAACATTACTATTTCCTCTGACAAAAGTTGAACGTGTTCGACAATGTACTATTATGATTGAATAGTTGCACTGACTGAAGTTATCTCGCAAACATGCAGCATGGGGCATGGGCACAACTTTCAACAGGTGCAAATATGTTGCACCATAGCCGATGTTGTCAAAGGGATTATAGATTGATAAATCTTCAAAAACTCAATATCAATCGATCAATCTAATTGTCAAGAATGTCAAAAATCACTACAACATTTGGGGTCGAATTTCGATGCCAATTTACGACGCCACTACCATTTGTGTTTGTTTTTGTATTTTTTTTGCAAGTGCCCCCAACGGTGTCGTAATAGCGATGATGATGTTGTAATTGCGACACCCGCGTGGTTATAAACAAAAAAGAAAAGAAAAAGAAAGTGTCATTTGTAATTGTTGTGAATTCGAAGAGCTGTCGCGAAGACGACACTGCACTTTTGTGTGGTGCAAAGAGGGCATTCAAGTTTGGCATGCACGAAGAGGCCGACACTATGTGGGAAGAGGGCACTAGCACTTGAGGTGGGCATTCGAGCTTTGTCTTCTCATTAACTCAATTTTATTTTGATGGTATTTGTTGATTTAATGGCACAATATGAATGTTAATAGTGGCATTGTTTACATCTTAGCATTTGGAATGCTCGATGACCCGCGAGCTTTGAGAGCTAGGGCATTGTTTCTATTACCTTCAAGGCATTGTGTGAAGTGTTTGATCTCTCTTTATTTGTTTTGTTTTTTATATTCACTATGTGGTACTCCCCGTTTATGATCATTTCATGAGGAAATGTCTTGATGGCTCGCGGGCTGCAAGCTAGGGCATCATACATTGTTTATGAGCTCACTATTGAATATTGGCATTGTTTACATCTTTTCATTTGGAATGCTTGATGACCCGCGAGGTTTGAGAGCTAGGGCATCATTGCTATTACCTTCAAGGCATTGTGTGAAGTGTTTGATCTCTCTTTATTTGTTTTGTTGTTGATATTCACTATGTGGTACTCCCCATTTATGATCATTTCATGAGGAAATATCTTGATGGCTCGGGGGCTACAAGCTAAGGCATCATACATTGTTCATGAGCTCACTGTTTAATACTAGCATTGTTTACATATTTTCATTTTGAATGCTTGATGACCTGCGAGCTTTGAGAGCTAGGGCATCATTTCTATTACCTTCAAGGCATTGTGTTAAGTGTTTGATCTCTCTTTATTTTTGTTGTTGTTGATATTCACTATGTGGTACTCCCTGTTTATGATCATTTCATGAGAAAATATCTTGATGGCTTGCGGGCTGCAAGCTAGGGCATCATACATTGTTCATGAGCTCACTGTTTAATACTGGCATTGTTTAGATCTTTTCATTTTGAATGCTTGATGACCCGCGAGGTTTGAAAGCTAGTGCATTGTTTCTATTACCTTCAAGGCATTGTGTGAAGTGTTTGATATCTCTTTATTTGTTTTGCTATTGATATTCACTAGCTATGTGGTACTCCCCATTTATGATCATTTCATGAGGAAATGTCTTGATGGGTCATGGGCTGCAAGCTAGGGTATCATGCATTGTTTATGAGCTCACTATTTGAGCACCTCATGTCCCTATTTGATTACGAGGGACATGAGATGCTCAAACAGTGAGCTCATAAATAATGCATGATGCCCTAGCTTGTAGCCCACAAGCCATCAAGACATTTCCTCATGAAATGATCATAAATGGGGAGTACCACATAGTGAATATCAACCGCAAAACAAATAAATAAAGAGAGATCAAACACTTCACACAATATATGTTCTTTTATCAGATTTTATTAAAACTAAATATATTGTTTTATTAAGATTTTATTAAGACAAAGTATTTTGGGTTAGTTTTATGTTGTTTTATAAGATTTATTAAGACTAAATATATGATGTAAACTCATAATTATACTTGATATATATAATACAATGGTATGTAGTATAATCTATACATTTGTGAGATGTGATTAATTCCAGTTATATGATGTTTTGGGATTAAATTGGTGAGTTTTTATTTGAGCTCGGGCATCATCCAATGTTATTGTTTCCATTGTATGCTTGTTGTTGTTGTGCACCATATATTGTTTTATACACTGTTTATTTCATTGAGACTGTGAGCTTGACATTTGTAATGTATTCATTGTTATTGGATCAATGGTGCCATGTTGTCGAGGTTTTAGATGTCCTTTTAATGATCTTGTATAAACAATATATATACCATGTTGACTCACATCCAATGAGGTGTTCCTCGATAACACATTTGACAACATACCTTTTGCTCCATTTTGGTCTTGATTTACTCACTGCATGCACATGTTTCCTGAGTGCACATGTTTTGTAGCATAGTTCATTTTAGAAGTGTATGGCTTGACTGTGCACATGCATAATTATAGATGAGAATCAGTAATAGGGTGCTAGGCATTGCTTAGATCCTTTGGATATAACCCCATCATTTCCTTCCTTGCAGGTTTTGGATCATACAAGAGCAGATTCGATTGAACCCCGGGTCAACACTTCATTACTTTAGGCAATGTCTGGTACCTTCATTATTTATGTTCATCCACTTATGTATGTTTGCATTCATTCATATTCTTCTGAAGTTGGCTATTAGCAACCATATATGACCATTCTTTATGTTTTTGGGTCATTTGATGAAAAGACGTAAAAGTTTCTTAAAAGTTTATATTTTTTTATTTCAATTTTTAAAATCATAAAATGAATAAAATTTGAAGATAACAAATTAAGATAATATTTGTCTTCACTTAAAAAAAAACATAAAGCTCATAAAGCATGGTAAAAGAGGGCCCTAACTGTGGTAAAATGGGAAAGTTGCCACCTTGCACTCCTCTTCATATGGCAGCTGCTAAGGAACTATGTTATAAAATTTCAAGGCATGAAATTTTGTACTTTTTGACATCATATTTTTTTCTCCTTAGCATTGAGATTACAATGTGGGGGAGTCGAAGAAAATATATGTACAGTTATAAAATTTCATGCCTTGAAATTTGGCATGAAATTTTATAACATAGTTCCTTAGCATTTGATCTTTATATGGTAGCCATGACTTGAGGTAGGCATTCAAGATTTGTCTTCTCATTAACTCAATTTCATTTTGATGGCATTTGTTTATTTAATGACAAAATATGAATGCTAATACTGGCATTGTTTACATCTTTGCATTTGGAATGCTCGATGACCCGTGAGCTTTGAGAGCTAGGGCATCATTGCTATTACCATCAAGGCATTGTGTGAAGTGTTTGATCTCTCTTTATTTGTTTTGTTGTTGATATTCACTATGTGGTACTTTTGCTTATGATCATTTCATGAGAAAATGTCATGATGGCTCACAGGCTGCAAGCTAGGGCATCGTGCATTGTTTATGAGCTCACTGTTTGAGCACCTAATGTCCCTATTTGATTGGCCTATTTTATTACTGATGTCCCTATTTGATCTAATAGCATCAATATAAAAAATAGGGCACTGACCAATCAAATAGGGACATGAGGTGCTCAAATAGTGAGCTCATAAAACAAAATATTTAGTCTTAATAAAATCTTATAAAATAACATATATTGTGTGAAGTGTTTGATCTCTCTTTATTTGTTTTGGTGTTGATATTCACTATGTGGTACTCCCCATTTATGATCATTTCATGAGGAAATATCTTGATGGCTCGCAGGCTGCAAGCTAGGGCATCATACATTGTTCATGAGCTCAATGTTTAATACTGGCATTGTTTACATCTTTTCATTTGGAATCTTGATGACCTGCGAGCTTTGAGAGCTAGGGCATCATTTCTATTACCTTCAAGCCATTGTGTGAAGTGTTTGATCTCTCTTTATTTATTTTGTTGTTCATATTCACTATGTGGTACTCCCCATTTATGATCATTTCATGAGGAAATGTCTTGATGGCTTGCGGGTTGCAAGCTAGGGCATCATGCATTGTTTATGAGCTCACTATTTGAGGACCTCATATCCCTATTTAATTGGTTGGTAATCAAACAGTGAGCTCATAAACAATGCATGATGCCCTAGCTTGTAGCCCGTGTGCCATCAAGACATTTCCTCATGAAATGATCATAAACGGGGAGTACCACATAGTGAATATCAACAGAAAAACAAATAAAGAGAGATCAAACACTTCACACAATGAATGTTGTTTTATAAGATTTTATTAAGCCTAAATATATGATGTAAACTCATAATTATACTTGACTAACCTATGACTTCAAAGGAGGAATTATGAAATATAGTTGTAGGTAGTTATTTCTTCTATAATGATGGAGGAGTGAAAGGTAATGATCAATGAGGTTGTTGCTATTAGATCATACATTAATACACTTACTATTTTGAATTTGAGCTCGAGCATCATGCAATGTTATTGTTGTCATTGCATGCTTGCTATTGTTGTGCACCATATATTGTTTTATAAACACTGTTTATTTCATTGAGACCATGAGCTTGGCATTTGTAATGTATTTTTTGTTATTGGATCATTGTCGCCATGTTGTTGAAGTTGCAGATACATTGAATCACCACTGCCATTCTATTTTGATAGCAACAATATAACAAACAGAGCATCGTCCAATCAAATAGGGACATTAGTAAGACATTTAATGCATTATTAATTCATCATTATGATAAAAATTTCATTGGCTCAAAGCACATAGAATGTGGGTATGTTAAATTTGTGAGATCGAATGCAAATGTAGTGGCACTACCTAAATTGTATACGGTATGTGTTTTCCAAATGCAACAATCTCTCTTATTTATATTGAGAATGAGGCTATGAGATACATGTCCCTTCATAGGACATGTCTATTCATTTTATAATGTTTCATTAATCAATCATATATTAGAATAATATATATTAATAATAATATAACATACACACACACACACACACAAATACAATATATTATTATTAATCAATATCTAAGTATTATATGTATTCCAAGTGATCATACGACTGAAGCTACAAACATTAACACTCCCTCTTAGCTAGGGAGGATGATCAAATAGAATGTGTTGTGGTCTCCCTTGTCAACACATATGACCCTAACTATAGCCATACAAAACATCAGCACTCCCTCTTAGCTAGAGAAGATAAAATCCATCAAGGTAATAAATCATTAATTTTAAAAGAGAGGAGATATCACCCCACTATGATATCAAGAGATATGGTATATGCAAGAATATCAAGTCACATGATGTTCACCATAGCTCATAAATATCCATGGTGTGTCTAATGACACTACGTCTCATGTTGTTTGTCATATGGACATTAAGTAATTACATATCACATGAATTGTGATATAAAGTATCACCTAACTTGTGATACAGAGTATCATATATCACATAATTCATGATATGAAGTATCACTTAACATGTGATACCAAGTTTTACATATCACTTAACATGTGATATGAGGAATCACCTAACATGTGATACCTAGTTTTCAATATCACCTAACATGTGATATGAGGAATCACCTAACATGTGATACATGATTTTCAATATCACCTAACATGTGATATGAGGAATCACCTAACATGTGATACCCAGTTTTCAATATCACCTAACATGTGATATGAGGAATCACCTGACATGTGATACCCAATTTTCATACCACCTTGATATGAGGAATCACCTTAGATCGTGATACCTAATTTTCATACCACCTTGATATGAGGAATCACCTGACATGTGATACCCAATTTTCATACCACCTTGATACGAGGAATCACCTGACATGTGATACCCAATTTTCATATCACCTTGATATGAGGAATCACCTTAGATCATGATACCTAATTTTCATATCACCTCAATGTGATACAAGGATATAGTAAATAAGAACATTACATTCCATTTACATATAACCCTATTATGGTATGTGCACAGACAAAAGTCTACCATAATGAATCTCTATTACAAGATCGTCACCTTGTAATACCAAATACAAGTGTTCATTGTCGAAAAGTCATCACCTTTCTCCAATGTTCACAGGAGGGCCCATAGGTCCTCGAGTCACACATGTGAAATCCACCTTGACTCATGTTAGAGGGTGGATCCATCATGGCTCATCCCAAAGGGTGGAAACAAGGGCTTTCACCTTAGACTTATCTCTCAAGTAGAAGAATGCAATAACATACAAGATAATAGATGAAACTCCTTTTCATCTAAGGCTTCATTCTCCAACATGCCAAGTTTATCTCGAAGGTACAAAAACTTACCTCTAGCAAGAAACTTGGTGAGAATATCAACCATATGTTCTGTAGGGATAATGTACCTTGAATAGCATACGTATGCACTATATCTCTTATATAGTTTGCATCACTCTAGGTGAACCCCAAGCTACGAAGGAGTTAGCATAAAGGCATTTCAACTAGCACACATGAGACTCAGTCTCATGATCATAGTCCTCTGGATGCTTCCTTTAAGGTCTTGTAACAACCTCCTCACCTCCTCGTCCAAGGTTGTTTTAGATGAACTATCATTCTCCCTCTGAATCTAATATCAACCTTTTGCGAGAAAGTCGTGTCTTTCTTCTTTAGTCTACATTAAGCTCTTTTCTTGAATTCCCAACCATCTATCATGATCTAGATATTTGCATAAAAACCTTCTAGTTCACATACATGGAATTTCATCATTTGAATCACAATTATTTTTCCTTTTATAGTTTCCTGGTCACTAGGGAAACCATCTCGATCTAGTTTACTCCCTCTGAATCAATATGACTAAGATCCTTGGAAATCAAATAAGGCATATCCTCTAGATGTTGTACTGAATCCCTCTAAATCTTTGAGTACTAACATCAACATTTAACCTTCACGTCCAAGGTTTCCTCTGATGGTTCATCAAACTTCTTCTGAATCTGGATCCTCTGAAGTTCACAGATGTAGATCCTATAGATTCTCCCTTGGAAGCTCAAGTTCATGTATCCATCTTGACATTGTCAGATTCCCTCTGAATCTGATATCAACTCTCTACTTAATTTATTTTCCTGCAAGAGCATCCCCAAAAAAGATCAAGGCAAATAGCTCTTATAATACGTATAGAAATACAAATAAGAGATTAACTACAATAAATAAAAAATAGTTCTCAAGATTAATAATTAGAAAATACTTATCTCTATCCTTATCTTGAGTTTTACTTAATATTCTTTAGAGGTAGTATCTCTAGAAATGGTTCCTCTTCATGAGGCACTTGGATTACTCATACTTAATTTTTACCCAAAAGTTATCATTCAATGATATAATCTGAAACTTTTCACTATCATCATCTAAAGATAATTTCATTCTCCTCCAATAACATTGTAGTATCCCCTTTTTCTTGTTGCGAGAGGGACTTATCTTTAAACCAAATACTTTTCTTATAAAATAGAATTTATTATCTTCATACTTTGCAGGAGTTATATAGCTAATAGTGCTTATCTAATGTTGATGATCTTATGCTCAATAAAAATGAATAAGTCTCAACTTGCAACTGATATATATTGTGTGCGCTCTAGTTAAATATCAGTTGAATATTTGCTCAATGAAGATGCGAACGAAGTCTTGTGATATTATGGTCTGTAATATAGTGATTGAGTTGCTCAAGAATAAATGCCTCATCTGATGCTCACTTCCTTCAATTGATCAGCAATCAACTACTTAGGTTATGTACCCTAGTGAGATCTGTGACTATTTACTTTGGATATACGCATTTATGCAATTTGCAACTCCTTGATAATTTTTCTCCTAACCCCACAGATTGAAACTCGTACTAGTAAAGGAATTGAGATGATATATATATGACACTCCTTTAATCCAATGAAGCCTCTTGATCTGTGATTATGCTCTGTGAGTTGGATTGAGTATAGTTAAATCAACCATGACACTGTAGGCGTCAAGGAAATTATTGTTATTGGCCAAGTTGCATATGATATCTGAATCTGATGCAAATTGATTGAACTCCTAAGTATACCTCATATATTCATAGGAGTCTTGTAATTTGTAAGGAATATGTGCGCCTGAGATTGGAGACATCATTTGAGGTGTGCTCCTTGATTATGATTGCAATTGCCACCTTTTATTAGTATCGTTGAAAGTATTGATGCGATCACCGTATATCAATAAGATATAACAATCGATTTGTATACAGATTCCACTATCGCCATTGAGAATTTCTATATTTGTCATGAGTAATGATTCGTCCATGCTATGTATGCAACTGCGATGGAGATATCTTTGCTAGGAATGTCATAGTGTATTGTTACAAATATTAAGTCGAGGCTCTTGGGAATCATTAGGAACAAATGTTCATGTTCTCCAAGGTTCATCCTATTATGTGGTACATGTCTTATCATCTTTGTCATAATTCCCAAATCCACCATTCAACAATTGATATTATATTATATTACTCTGTTACGAGCGGGGTTCCAATATTATCATCCAATCTCAATTCCCATCTGCCTGTCTCCATCCGTGTGTAGAATTATTCCCATTATAATGTTATGTCTACCATGTAAACTCTTATCCCCCTAAGTGGTCTGGAGTGATTCCTAGATGTTTATGCCTGTTCCCAAATCCTTCCCCCCTCCTTTCCTGAGTAGCCGTATCCTGCTTGTGAGGTCGATTTGAATGGTGCTTCATCAGATCCATCTTCAAATTGAAGACTCTGGATCTTCTAAAAAGTGCAAAACTTGTTCAACACTTATGCCTCATCCAATTCTTGAAGTAGCAGCTTGCGAAGTTGCATGATTGCTTTCAAGTGCTCATCTGCATCGTAGATTGATCTTGACCAACCATCGATTTCTTGCATATCTCCTACCGAAGCATGTATTTTGATGATAGCCTATGTCGGTTCATCTCTTAATATTTGAAACTGCTCTCTTGTGTAGTGTTCAGGTATAGTTCTGATCTCTATCATTCCTTGCTCCATGGTCTATTGCCACCGGATCTTAACTTGGTCCCACCTTACCCAGTGTCCACTGTTGCCATCCTCTAAAACTCTTTCGAGCTTTCTATGTCAAAGACAAGTCTCTACCTAGGAAGTTGGTTTAATTCTTCCAAGAAAATCCTTCGATGGTTTATTAAAGGCTCAGAATAAATTTACGCCAAACCCACGCACAAGTATTATTGCAGAGTTCATTTTTGCCATAACATTAGATGTAGTTAATCCCATGATATATTGATCTGCATATGTTATTCCATTATTATTATTGTCTCTGATTTTCTTACATTTGCAGTCTGGCTCTAATACCATGTTAAATTTGTGAGATCGAATGCAAATGTAGTGGCACTGCCTAAATTGTATACGGTATGTGTTTTCCAAATGCAACAATCTCTCTTATTTATATTGGGAATGAGGCTATGAGAGACATGTCCCTTCATGGGACATGTCTATTCATTTTATAATGTTTCATTAATCAATCATATATTAGAATAATATATATTAATAATAATATAACATATATATACACACACACACACACACACAAATACAATATATTATTATTAATCAATATCTAAGTATTAAGTATTATATGTATTCCAAGTGATCATACGACTGAAGCTACAAACATTAATAGGGTAGCTTCATTACTTCATTAGATTTGTACCTTTATGATCTTTACTTGAAATCCATGATGTACTCCTCCCTTAATATGCAAATTTGATGATTTTCTCCTCTGATTTGATGATGATGTATGCCCCTTCCATTGCTTACTCATGCTTGCTCGTGACTGCCTTGTGTTGATGGGCATGGTGTGTGACTTTTGTTGGGTGCATCATTTGGAAATGATGTCACAACAACACTAGATGAAACAACAACATCTGGTGTTGTTGTTGCACTATTTGAATGATGTAGTCACAATAGTGACTCACCAGGTGTTCATGCAGACATAAATGCAGCCATTTACTTTCTGCAACATTCTTCTGAGTGCACATGTCATGTAGCATAGTTTTTCTTTCAGAAGTGTATGGCTTGACTATGCACATGCATAATTGTAAATGAGGATTAGTAATAAGATGTCATTCATTGCGTAGATATTTTTTATCTAACCCCCATCTCTCTTTTCTTTGCAGGTTCTGGATCGCACAAGGGCACACTAGATTCATACCCGGGTAAAAAATTCATCACTTCAGGCAATGTCTGGCACCCTTATTATTTATGTTCATCCTTTTATGTATGCATGTACTCTTGCATTTTCTTCTGAAAGTTATTTTCCTTGTATAGTATATACAAGTTATTTTTTCTTATATATACATGTAATTTTTATAGAAGAGATAACTACCTACAACTATATTTCATAATTCTTCCTTTGAAGTCATAGGTTAGTTTAAAATGGAGAAAGTATACAAACTCACCAATTTAATCTTATAAAAAAGCATATATTGTGTGAAGTGTTTGATCTCTCTTTATTTTTTTTGCTATTGATATTCACTATGTGGTACTCCCTGTTTATGATCATTTCATGAGGAAATGTCTTGATGGCTTACGGGCTGCAAGCTAGGGCATCATGCATTGTTTATGAGCTCCTTGTTTGAGCACCTCATGTCCTTATTTGATTTGTTGGTGCTCAAATAATGAGCTCATAAATAATGCATGATGCCCTAGCTTGCAGCCCGTGAGCCATCAAGACATTTCCTCATGAAATGATCATAAACGGGGAGTACAACATAGTGAATATCAATAGCAAAACAAATAAAGAGAGATCAAACACTTCACACATGCCTTGAAGATAATAGCAATGATGCCCTAGCTCTCAAAGCTCGCGAGTCATCAAGAACTCCAAATGAAAAGATGTAAACAATGCCAGTATTAAATAGTGAGCTCACGAACAATGTATGATGCCCTAGCATGCAGCCCGCGGGCCATCAAGATATTTCCTCATGAAATGATCATAAACGGGGAGTACCACATAGTGAATGTCAACACCAAAACAAATAAAGAGAGATCAAACACTTCACACAATATATGTTATTTTATAAGATTTTATTAAGACTAAATATATTATTTTATGAGCTCACTGTTTGAGCACCTCATGTCCCTATTTGATTGGTCAGTGCTCTGTTTGTTATATTGATGCTATTAGATCAAATAGGGACATCAATAATAAAATAGGGACATCAGTAATAAAATAATACACTTATTGTTTTGAATTTGAGCTCATAAAGATTAAGATATCCTACCTCGAATGCCTACCTCAAGTCATGGCTACAATATGAAGATCAAATGCTAAGGAACTATGTTATAAAATTTGAAGACATGAAATTTTATAACTGTACAAATATAAAATTTTAAGAAATGAAATTTGACCTTGATAATGTCCCCTCCATTGCTTATGCTTGATCATGACTGCCTTGTGTTGATGGGCATGGTGGGTTACTGTTGTGGATGCATCATTTGGAAATGATGCCATAGCAACACCAAATGGAACAACAACATCTGGTGTTGTTGTTGCACTATTTGAATGATGTAGTCACAATAGTGATTCATCAGGTGTTCATAGAGACATAAATGCAGCCACAACAGTGATTCACGAGGTGTTCATAGAGACATAAATGTAGGGCTTCATTTGGATTCCAGTGCCTATACACTACACATGTTCCTGAGTGCATTTTCCTAGGTGCACATGTTTTGTAGTATAGTTCCTTTTAGAAATGTATGGCTTAACTATGCACATGCATAATTGTAGATGAGGATCAATAATAGGGTGTCAGACATTGCTTAGATCCTTTGGATCTAACCCCATCCTTTCCTTCCTTGCAGTTTTTGGATCATACTTGAGCATACTGGATTGAACCTCGGGTCAACACTTCATTACTTCAAGCAATATCCGGTACCTTCATTATTTATGTTCATCCACTTATGTATGTTTATATTCATTCATATTCTTCTGAAAATTGGCTATACTCATATTCTTCTTGTGTCTGACTCTTCTAACTATGATCAATTTAATGTTGTAAATCTTGACATAGAATTCGATATCAACCTATCATATATCTATTCCAAATTATATAACTCTATTTGAATAAACATATATGCCAACCATTTGACAAAATGCCCATATGAAATCTAGAGCAATACATTAATTTTATAGCGAATTCATGATTTATAATGCCCCTTGATTTATAGTGAATTATTTTTATATTAAATTCATGATTTATAATTCAGTTGTTGCAACTCAATGTGTTTGAACTCAAGAATACCCCTTACTTGGTTTCCTACAAAGCCTTTGGTGAAATCTATCATAAAATTAAAAGTTTGGTCGAAGTGTATAAATGAAGGATGAAACACATAGGAAGCTATGAGAAGCTATGAGAAGGTGACATGAAGCTAATGAAAGGAGGCATCTCCAATTTGTTTTGCAGATATACACATTAAGGATCATGTCAGATAATACAAGGGAATTCAATCAAAATAGGGAGACAATTGCTAGATTGTTGTCTAACTTTCAAAGAGAAGGCGATGACAAATGTTATTGTCCATGCAAGAGTTGTAATGACTTAAAGACAAGAAGAATCAAAATCAAAACAACAAAGAGACATTGTAGGGAGAATGGTCACATTGAAGGGAGGTTTGATTATCATCTCGTGGTAAGTTGTTTGTTATATTGTTTTCACAATTAATATACATATGAACCATGGAAGGAGTTTTGATTATCACATTGAAGGGGGGTTTGATTATCCTCATTTTTATATAGGTCGATCTCCCCAATGTGAATATAGAGGAACATGGAGGTGTGATTATTGAAGTTGAAGATCATGATCCCATGGAAGATGACGATCATGCACCAGAAAATATATTTGAAGATGATGATATGAATGCATTGATCATTGACACATTTGGTACTACTGGTGCTGGTGATGATGATGACATTGACATCGTCCATGATATACCTCTACTTGAGAAGATGAACACAACCCTTTACGAAGGCTCCCAATCTACTCTTCTCTCTGTTGTATTATTGTTGGTGAATTTGAAAGTTATGAATGGTTTATCCAACATAGCAATGTCACGTATGCTAAGGTTTGTCATATATGTCATTATAGTATGTAAAAGGTGAAACATGTACCATTAAGATTGTTTATAGTAACAAATTATATTATTTGTTGCAGATTGATAGGTGACTTTCTATTACCACCATCAAATGTTCTCCCTCGCTCGTACCGAGAATTATGTGCCACTATGAAACATATAGGAATGGAGTATCAAACAATAGATGCTTATCTCAAAGTTCATATTATTTATTATAAAGAACATGAAAATGCAACAGAATGCCCTGAATGCCATACAAGAAGATATCGAGATGATCAAATGACAAAAAAGGTGTCTCGCAAGGTTCTTTGTCACATCCCCATTATTCCACGTCTAAAACAATTATTCAGGTGCAATAGCTTGGCACAATTTATGGATTACCATGCATGCAGTAAGAGTCGAGATGACATTATTCAAATGTCTGCGGATGGTTCATCATTTATGGACATAGAGGAAAAGTGGCCACACTTTAAAGAAGAACCTCAAAATCTCAAGCTTTTTGTGGCAGCAGATGGTGTCAATTCGCATGGAGAGATGAGATTCGTTTACTCGGTGTGGCCTATTTTTATTATAAACAATAAATTTCCTCCATGGATCTCAATAAAGAGGGATCACATTATGTTGGCAATGATTGTTCCAAGTATCTTATTATTTTATAGTTATCTACAAGTAAATATAAGTCTTTGAGTGAAATGGCCACAATAATTATCTGATGTTATTGTTAATTCAACTAGGTAAGTACCAAGTGAAATATATGAATGTATATATTGCACCCCTTATCGACAAGTTGTTGGTGTTATGGAATGGTTTCACTATGTATGACATCTCTAAACCAATTGGACAAAGACAATTTTAATTCCATGCAATGCTTGTGTGGACAATTCATGATGCTCTGGGGTTGACACATTAATGTGGTATGTTATGGTGAATTATAGTTGTACGCGATAATTCAAATTTTAAAAATATACATATTTAATCCAATTGTATTGTTATCTTGTAAGTCTTCAAACAAAGGAAAAATTTGCATGTCCAATGTGTGGTCCAAAGATGAAATCTTGTCATTCCAAAAGTTTAAGAAAGCAAGTGTTTGATGAGTATAGGTAGTTCCTCCCTAGAAATCATAAGTATCAAAGTGCGGAAAGACATCTTTTCAATGGGAAAGAAGAGACTACATCAAAGCCCCGAAGAATAACACCTCACCTATGTTAGTTGGAATATAATAGAATTTGAGGTAATATCGTTCCACCTAATGGTCAATGTTTGAAAATTATATATTTTGATTGTGTTTTGTTGGCTAATTATGTAGTTGATGATCTTGAAGGTCATGAAGGCATCACCGACCAGCTTCCAAAGAGACTAAAATGTTATCCCAAAGAATTTAGTAGGTTGTCCTACTATGAGCAACTACAAATTATGCATTTGTTTGATACTATGCATATTGAAAAGAATGTAACAGAGACACTGTAAAAAATATTGGATGGAAGATGTGACAAAGAAAAGCTTGGCAAAATTTGTAGTGACATTCATGATTTCAATCGTGCAATGAAAAATATCATTGAATCAAATAGTAATAGAGACCAGATTAATGCAAGTGCTCTTCCTTGGTTATTAACAAAGCAACAAAGTAATGTCATAAAAGAAGTCATCCAAAAAATTTGATTTCTTATAGGATTTGTTGTGGATATAAGAAAATCTCATATCAAAGAAAAAAGATTTTGGGTCAGGGATGAAAACGCATGATTGGCATACCTTCATCAAGGTAAGTCATAGTCTTTTGTATTTACAATATATTTGTGTAAATGCATTCAATTTTCATTGTATGAAATGATCAGTTGACAATTGTTGTGGTATTTGCTACCCCTATCTCTTCCAGAGAACTTTGACAATAATATCAAACAAGTGATATAGAATCTTAGAAAATACATGAGGTAAGTAGTGATATTTGTTCAATATATCAAACAAGTAATATATTGTAAAGTCTTATATTTATATTTATATTTATTTTTTAGTCCCTTGTAGGTGGTTGTCATCTAAAGAAATCCATAAAGAAGATATGAAATATTAGAAAAAAAAAATTGTCAACTAATGTGTGAAATGCCAAAGTGTTTAACTCCAGCTTTTTTCAATGCATAAGAACACTACCTCATACAGCAAGTTGAGGAGATTGAATTGTGTGAACCTGTGCATGCTAGGTCAATGTGGATGGTTGAGAGACACTTGAAATTTTTAAAGGGTTTGGTATGACAAAGAGCACGTTTCGAGGGTTCTATGGTTGAGGGATATATGGTATACCAGATGATGGTGTACATTACTCAATATCTTCCTAATCTTGCAGTAAAGACCTATATAGATTGCATTTGGGATCTCGACTCCATTAAAAAATTTGAAGGGGAGTACTGGGTGGGAAATGATAGATTTAGGAAACTGAAAGGTAATAAATTATGAGATGTTATTGTAGTTAATTAATTCTTAATCTTCAAAATAAATTTATTGTAAGTCATCTATTTACTTTTGTACAGCTGCTAAAGAATGGGATGCAATACATTTATTTATTGCAAACAATCAAGATTGGATGACAGTATGGATTGAACAATGTCAACATGATGGTCATAGATTAACATGAGAATCTGTGTCTTTATTGGTTATACAAGCTCATTGTAATGGAGATCCCAATGTTACACAAAAGGAAATAGATTTAGCATATGGTTTAAGAGATCACCAAGTACTTATAAATTTGTTAATTAATTAACTGTATGTTTTTCAACTCGTGATGCAATCATTTATACATGTTTGACATTATTGCAGGTGAAACACCACAATGCTATGTTTTGCCATGGTTATAAATTTCGCATCAAAAAGTTGGATGACACAAAGAGAAGTTGTGATTTTGGGATAAGTGCAGTGTTCCAGGTGACTAATATTTCATCTAGAAATGACTTACATCCTTGAGAGTCGCAAAATTGATACTATGGTATTTTGGTTGATATACTTGATTGTGACTTTAATTCCTTCAAATTAGTTCTCTTCGTTGTGAAATGGTACAAAATACAACTCAATAAAAATGATCCTGATAGAATTGTTATTGAACATGACAATGGATTTCCAATGATTAATACAAGGTTGTTTGAGCCAGTTGGAGAAGAGCCCTATATTCTTCCAAGCCAATGTGAGTAGGTATTTTACTCAAAGGTTCCACATAAATTGGGTTGGTCATTTGTTGTTAGACATGATCCAAGAGGAAGGCTGATAAAGTATAATGTGATGGAATAAGATACCAAGGAGGATGAAGAAGTGGAAGATGATGTAGATGATGATCACGATCGAGAGCTAGTAGAAGAAGAATATGAAGAAGAAGACGATGATGATGCTGCTACTGATGATGATGATGCTGCTACTAATGACGATGATGATGAGGATGATGATGATGCTAATGGTGATGATGATGATGATGATGATGATGATGTCGATAGTGGTGGTGATGATGTCGTCGACGACGATGATCTTGATGATGAGATGGATGAAGAAGAATATCAATGACATGAATGAAATGTATAATTATGCCAGATGTTTGGCATGTTTTAATGATTATTTTATATTTACTAATCTTATTCACCTTGTTTTATATGTCCTACTTATATCTTTGATCTTTTGTTAACAAAAATTTCATTCTAAAAGATTTTATTTAATCTCTATATGCTTAAACAACCTCACTAGTTAAGACTGTTCTTATTTGTAGTGGGCATGACAAGAATCAAATCACTTGAAAGACACTAGTATTTAGACATGCACAAATTAGTGACGTGATTAAGCAAATTACCTTTATTTATAATTTTCTAGGTTATTTTTTTATATCAATGAATTTAATCTAAATACTATCTAATGAGAGTTGCTTCTGCTAATTTTCTATTTCCTTGCACATTAATGATGCTAAATCATAGGGGATTCTCTTTGTTCCCTACAATGGAGTGAGCTAATTCTGAATTGCTTAGTAATTTCTTTTTTTTGCATGGTTGTCTTTGGTTTGTCATTTTGTTTTGAGTGTCTAGTGATTTAAACCAAAGACTTCGACTTAGCCAAAAAATGTGCAAGTCTACATTAGTATGTTTCTTTTTATTATAATTATAATTAGTATGAATGAACAAAATAATGACAATGCAATATTTGTCATAATGCAATATTTTTTGAAATAGCGTCGATGATTTCGGTCAATGTGCCTATGTGTCAATGTGGTGTTGGCCCATGCATGTTGAAGATGTCACGCACAACAAGTAATCCTAGGTGTAAATTTTGGTTTTGCCCAAATAGGAAAAAGGTCTGGATATGTAATTATATTTTATGTTTAAAAATAATGTGACAACTAATCATTTTATGAAGAATTGATGTACATTTGGTATTGCAGGGAAATAGTGGATGTCAATACTTTTGGTGGGTCGATGAAACCACATTTACATCTACCCCATCTACATCTATACCTAATGTAGGAAATGAGTGCAACTTGTGCAAGGCTCGAGAGGTAGCTAGTGCTGCCAAGATTGCTTCAATGGCGAAAGCAGAAATCATATTTCTGTGATGCCTTCTTTGTGTAGTTTGTGCACTACTTTGTTGGGACCATATGCATAAATGTGGTTAATAGAGGGCTATTGTAGATACTAAATTTTTTTATAGAATTTTTAGTAGATACACATAAAGAACATGCACATAAACATAACAACTGAGAAACATAAATGTAGATATCACAATAGCTGAGAAACATAAATCTAGGCATCATGGTCACAATTTTTTGGAGACACAACATAATTGAATGGTATACCCAGATGATGCAACACAACTATATCACTCCTCTGGTTTTAAGTTGACACTGTGGGATCCAAAAACCATAGATAAGGAATAAATTTAGAGAGCGGAGGAGGGCCGTAATGACCAAAATAATACATGATCCCTATATTATTTCGGTTGTTATGGCCCTCCTCTTTCGCTCTCTAAATTTATTCTTTATTTATGGGTTTTGTTTACTACAGTGTTGACTTGGAACTGGAGGAGTAGTATTTGCATTGCATCGTCTGGGTATACCACTCAATTATGTTGTGTTTCCAAAAAATTGTGACCATGATGCCTACATTTATGTTTCTTAGCTGTTGTGTCCCAAGACCCCTTATGACCCTTTATGACCCTTTACGATCCCTAAGAATACATCTTAGAGGTCTTAAAATGTCGTAAATGGTCATAAGAGGCTCCTAGGAGGGGCCAGATGAGCTTCCACCTTCAAGTGGTTGGCCATGTTAAGTAGAGAATGTTAAACTATTCTCAAAACAAAGAGAAGCTCAATAATTTAAGATCTCAATCCACATATGACAAATATATATTTCTTTTTAAAAAAGAGTGTGTCATCGCAATTACGACGGAAACCACAGAATAACCGATGACAAAACTAAAAGCAACAGCTATATGTCAGAAACATCGATCACTTCAAAGAGAAATGATCACTTCAGCTCACCTCAAGAAGTCTTGACCTAAGATCAAGTCATATCGATCCATCTCAATGGCTGCCAAATCAATAGATCTTTGCCAAGAACCTAGTCGCAAAGAAACACCACAGACCACACCGCAAACCCACTGTGAAGAGGCATCCAATGTCTCATATGTCACATCAAATGACCCACTTTCTTTAATCTAAGTCTCTCAGCTCAGTTCACCAAGAAGAAGACTTATCCCGAGTCATCACGGACGCCATAGTGATCTATGAATCTCCAATGTACAAGTTTTATAAGTCTCTCTCTTGACATCACATCTAACTCATTTGAAACTATGGGAAAAATGGTAAACAATCCCAGCGATCTATTACAACTCGATCTCAACAACAATGCAAAGAGTAGCTCGATTATGTCTTCAAGCCAATCAATGCACAGTCTACTTAAATTCCAAGTCAAGTTACTACTACACTCCATAGGAATAAAGCACATCCAATTTAGACCAAAGAAGTCAAGAAGTCACTCGAATCATACCCGATTGTAATCAGGTTTGCATATATCATGAACACATCAGGAATAATGCATCTCTGATCACTGCACTAGCTTCTTGTGTTGGAGTATTTGTTGTCACAAATCTCGATTCGGTCGGATCCATTCCAAATCCAAGTCTCTAAACTCAACTCAATAATCCATGATACGCTATCGAATCTATTACAAATTCATCTCCGAATGACATAACCAAATCATGAGCAGGAATAAAAGACCTCAACTCACCAAACCACCTTGCAAGTCGATTGAGATCCGAAAGTAATGCAACCAGCTAGAACTAGATCTGCAACCAGCTCGAACCAAATCTACAAGAACACCATTCTGAATCGATACCAATTCGATCGATATATATATATATATATATGATTTTCATCGCAACTACCACAACCAAACAAAAGTGACTGTTATCTGTCAGAAATATATGTTGCATGTACAGCATCCCCATCGGCCAAAAACTACAAATGATGGATATCTGTTGTAAACGTCCGATAGGTATCCGTCGCATGAACAACATTGATGTCATTAAAAAAAAATGACATCTATCTGTCATAACCTTTCGATGGGTATCCGTCGTATGAACAACATTTTCATCGGTAAACAAACTACAAACGATAGGTACCCGTCGGAAGATTCTGATGGGTAGCCATCATTTGTAGTTGTTTGTGATGAATGGGCATCGCAATTACGATGGCTTCAAATAGGCCCGATGGTATGTTCACCATGTTGGCACCCCCTTTTTGCAATGACCATTGTCGTCGTAACTAAAACACTAATCATGGCCGTCATTTTTTCCAACTGCAAAATTGCGACGACGGGTGGTGTCTGTGTCTCTTAATTAATAGTATAGTGTTGGAATTCCAACGGTCTACCATCGGAAAAAGGTCTCAAATGTACTAGTGAATGTATTAAAAATATTAAACTCTAACTAGTGCCACTTGTTAAAGTTAAAGTTTCTAAATTTATCTAGGACATGATCTAGTGTCATCCATTTAGAACATTAAGTTCTTTCCCTTAACAAGGCGTTATTTTAGGGGAATCTTTGTGATTTGTTCAAATTTGTCAATAAGCCAAAGGCCTCTTGACTAAAGTATTCAATTTTATTACTAGAAATTCAAATACTCATTCATGTCTACTCATAGTAACGGTTGAAGTATGGCATTTTAGTCTTGAAAAGTATTTTATGAGAATGTGGATTTATATGAAGCCATTCCAAGTATATGACTTCAAAAATAAGTGCATATGTTGACCCTTGTCTTGAGGTTTAATTGATGTCAAATATGAACTTGTTTAATGTAAGCAATCTAAATGCATATGAGTAAGAATACAAGTTATACAAGTTGTAGTTGTTTACAATTTCCACATATTAAATGCAACTAAGGAACAAATCTAGTTTTCTTTTTATTCACTCTAAATTATTATTCTCAGACTTTACCACCGGATATATCTTAGACTTTAGGGATTGAGAGTCTATTAAAAACATTAGATTTCCACAATCCATTATGATGCAATTAGTTTCTGGATTCGATTGTGTAAGTTTTTTTAGCATCATTTGTAAGTTTTTTGACAGTCTAGTTCATAGACAATATTTGTAACCTCTCCACTAGGTCCATTAATAAAGCCAACTTTAATTCATAACTTTGTTCGTGGTATATCTCATTGGCTTGTACATAAGAGAATTTATTGCTCTTGTGGGTTATAATCAATATGATTTTTAACCTTGTTTTTAGAAAAGGCACTAGGCCAAAAATTATATTAATATAGAATAAAATATACATATTTAAGCATTGCTAAGCAAGCATTAATGGCCAAAATGATATAGAAGATTATAGAAGAGAAGAAGACAGTAGGAAAATGTGGTGGTCAAGAGGTAGCCATAAGCAAGGACAAAATATTGTAGATTGTGCACAAAATCTTGAATTTTACACAAGAACTCTAAATAACAAATCCAACCAAGATATCAAAATTATCCATGAAGAGATTTAGAGAAAAAAAATTACATTTTATTCTTCACCACTTGAATATGCAGGGTTTGAATCCAACCAAGAAATCATAATCATCTCATGGAGGGGACAAGAGCAAGTAGGAAGATGCTAAACAAAAAACCATTAAATTTTACCCTTCACTAGCCAAATTTGCATTCCCAACTTCTTGATTTCATCAACTTTGTTGGAGGATTGGGCTAAGATATTAAGAGTGAGTGTTGTGTAATCTTTGTCAAGGAAGCTTATTTTTAGAGCTAAGTAGGTGCACAAAAAACCCAAATTCCTCATCAAATCATTTTGAGAAAATAACCCTCCAGTTAGAGCTTTCCTAGCATGCAATTTGCACCCTTGGATGGTTGTATTCAAGGTTTGGCTAGGGTAGAAATACTCATGCATAACATCAAATATCATTTGAGCAACCAGAACATACTATTATAGTATGTCCATTGAGTTAGAGATAAAAATAATTTCCACATGCATCGGATCGATAAGGCACAAGAAGGTATCCATAAGATTTTCCCCCACAATGCATGTCTAAAACACTAGTACATTTGGGTCGGATTTTCGACGAATCTTCGTCAAAATTTAGACAACAATATGTCAAAATTTTGACAAACATCAAGGAGAATCCTTGTCGTATTTTTTTCATCAGAACTTCTGATGATGGAGAATGCGTCGGAGTTCTTAAAAAATCACGTCAGGAATATATTCGTAACACAGGGCAGTTTTTTGATGAAGGAACATCAGAAGTTTGACTACCGTCTCGTCGGTTCTCTTTTATTATTCATCAAAATTCTGATGTTGCCACACATGTGACGTTTGTGTTACTGCATGTATGGAAACCTCATCGATTATCTTATGGTGTTTGTCATAATTCTAACAAGAGCGACAATGACTATGATGCCATGCCTACGACGTTTGTGTCGTCGCAGGTATGGAAACCTCGTTAATTGTCTTTTGGTATTTGTCAGACTTTTGACGTGAATATTTTCTATCATCCTTAGCCTCTCCAATCAATATGCTCTCAGCGGCCTCGATCACTTCTATCACCATATGTGTCCCCAATGAGTTCATCGGATGTCGACACAACCTTTACTGATAAGCTACCATTTTGTTTATCTTTATTGGGGTAGGTCTTTTTGATAGCCTCATCGGCTATTGGCAAGATAATATTTCTCCTCTGTCGCTAGTGTATTTTTCACTGATGGGACTTATCGATATATGTTATACCAAGCTACCCTGTTGTTTGTCTTTATCAAGGTAGGTCTTTCCGATAGCCTCATCGACTATCAACAAGACAAGATTTATCCTCTACCACTAGTGTATATTTCATCGATGGGACTTATCGGTATATGTTATACCGATCCACCCTTTTGTTTATCTTTATTGGGGTAGGTCTTTTCGATACCCTCACTAGCTATTGACAAGACAAGATTTATACTCTATTGCTAGTGTATGTTTCGTCAATGGGCCTTCTCCATTAGTAAGGGAGGAAGTTATCACCTTGATGGAACAGAATGAAGATGAGCTACCATAATTCATTGAATAGACATACACCATGCTACCAGTGAAGGGACATTGACAAAGAAGAGCTCATTTATTAGTGGTGTATGCACCCAAAAATGGTTGCCTAGACTTTGGGCCCCATTTATTTGATTTATCAACCCTGAATCATTTTTATCAATAATCAATATTTTCAACATTATCAATTTCTTGATCAAGTCTTAATTCCGATCATATATTGGATTTTTATCCTTGGGCTAACCATTTATCCTAAGTCTTTATTTAATTAAAAGGAATATTTCCTCCCCTTTTGATTAAATAAAAAGCCCCACTTTTCCTCTTATCCTAAGTTGCACAAATAAAGCATTATTCTTATTTCACAAAAAGGAAAAAAGTACTTTTTGTCTCACATGAGGCTCAAAAGTCAACACTTCACTCTCATTGGAGGATACTTGTGCACATGGATTGCTCCTCTTTCAACCTCCACCACTAATTAAGCCCTTTTGCCTCTTAATCTCCATGGTCCATTCTTTCTCATTTCTTATAAAAGAAGAGCTCTCTTCTCATTTTAGGATCCCATGTTTTGAATACTAATCTTATGCTGCAGGACTTCTTGGAGACTTTTGGAGCTTTTGGAAACCTTATTGTTCTTAGTCTCTCATTCTTGCATTTTAGGCATCTAGCTTAGTTTCCTTTGATGCAATAGATTTAACTCACATAGCTTAATAAGAAGGATTTGTAACACTTGTTCTTTCCATTTCATAGCTTAGTTGCATTGCATTTTCATTTTCATAGACTAGTTTGCATTGCATTGCATTTTCATAGTGATTCTTGAGGATATTGGCACTCTTGCCATTGTCCTCATTTGAATCTCTCATTGTGTGGTTGACTAGCAAGGTCACAAGCTTGTAGCTCTAGCTAAGATCAAATACATCATAGTCCCTTGCAACTCCATGCATAGAGAGCTATGACCCGCTTTGTGAGGCCTCATTCTTGAGCAACCTTGCATGTAATGGTTCATAGAAGTGTGGTCATTTTTCTACCATACATTTTTGGCACCCACCGTGGGGTAGAACATTAGTGTTTTGTCCTTTCATTTTTGCATTTCCGTCAATTTTTCATCATTTTTTTTAGCGTTATTTTCGGCCTCTGGTTTTTTTGTCTCAGAGTGTCACGCAACAGTTTACCAGTGTCACGCGACAGTTCTCTGTATATAGGCGCGACACTTTTTGAGTGAAAAGTGTCACCCCCTTTGGCAGAAAGTGTCACCTGTCTTCGAGCGAAATGTCATTTTCTATTGGGTGAACTATTGCCCCAGGTCTGAACTGTCGCACTATTATGCAGAGAAGTGTCACGCGACAATCCTGCTAATCACAGTGTCACCTGTACCTGACAGTGAATCTTTTTGGCTGAATTTAGACTTGATTAGCTTGTTGTTTCTTTCATTTACTTCAATTAGATAGAGTTAGCTTGCATATTTCATTTAGATTTTGGATTTTGCTAACCTTGTGGGCCTAACTAGTTGCAGTTGTAGGTGCCTTTGCTTAAGAAATTTGCCAAAAATTGCATGTCAAAAAGGGATACTTACGGTTTTTGCAGGGCTGCCCAAAAAGCATAAAAATAAAAAAACAAAATTTTTGCTTGTGATTTATTTCCTTTCAAGTGTGGCATTCACTAATTGTATTAGGAACTTTAATACCTTGTGAAAGAGATTTTGAGGTGGTAGGAGAAGTATGCTCTTCACCTTTAGGTGAATCAGAAAATCTTGACCCATCTTAAGGTTTTGGAAGCAAGGGAGTAATTGAATCTCTTTGCTTGGTGTGTTTGGGAGAAGTTTTTGAGATAGGGGAGTATGCTCTTCACCCTTGAGGTGAACCAAAAACCTTGAACCTCAAAAATTATCCATTTTTGTTTAGTTTAGGAATCCTTTAGTGGGCCTGCTCTTGAGCAATCAAGAGGAAGGACTCAAGTGGGGACAACCTTGTCATCATTTTCCTTGGTGGCGAGTGATTCCAACTCACTATAATCTCAAGGCTATTAAGGACACCAAAAACTTTGGTAGACATAACACTTGTCTTTGTTTGATGTGAGTAGCTCATGGGATTGCGACCATGGGGAAAACATTGAACAAGAATGCTTAAGGTACTTTTGAGGCCACGAGGTCTGAGTCCTCTTTGAGGAGCAAGAGGGGTGTTATGAACGGAAATCCTTATTAAGAACCATAGATAGAAGCCACCTTATTTTAGCCGTTTATCTTCTTAGTGCAAGGATTGATCCAAGTGGAACAACCTGGATCACCTTAAGATACTCACCATATGTGTTCCTTTGGTTGTGTCTTTGGCACTTCCATGACAAAGCCAACATCTATTGTGGGTAACCACTTTGTGTGAGGCGAGGGAACATCAAGTTGTGGGCTAAGTTGGTAAGTATTGAACCTTGTCTTGTAGGTAGATATTGTTTGAACTGTCTTCGATTGTGTGATACCAGTGTAAACATTCTCAACATACGAACAATCAGTAGCATTCATAGGGTGCTTTTTCATTTTTGATATCACAAGTGTTTGTCTTGGCAAGGTTGCTTTTGCCCTTGTTTCAAGTGCTTGAAGACACGTTTGATCCCGTACTATTTGCAAACCTGTCACTTTACTGCTATCGTTGTGATCAAAATTGAAAAATCAACCTTCAGACCAAAATTTTTGAACAAACAAGCCTTAAAACTAAGATTTTCAACTTCACTGGTCAAAGAGTCGTACGATACTGAAACAGTGTCACCTTTTGTTCTGAGAATTGTCACGCGACAGTTCGCCCCTGCACAACTGTCATCCCACTTGGCAGAAAGTGGCGTGCTCACTGCCTGGAAACTGTCGCCCATCTGAAAGCGAAGTGTCACCTACAGTTAAAACTATCACCTACCTTAAGGAGAAGTGGCACCCTAATCTAAACTGTCATCTTGCTTGCCTAGAAAGTGTCGCCTGAGTAGTTTTTGCTGTATTTTCAATTTTAGTTAGTCTCAGTCACTGGTAGTCAAGCTAGGTCTTGGAGTAGGTTTCTTGCTCTATTGTTAGAGACCTTTCTTGACCCTAAATTTATGGTTTTTTCTCTCTAGGGATAGCATCAATTGATCTACAAGGTCACTTTGAAAATAATTGTCAAGTTAGCAAGATATTCTTAGTGAGAAAGTTTATCTCTAGGATTGTTAGCTACATTCTTGGAGAATTTTAGTACTCTTATTGTCCAAATCATTTTTATCTCAATTTTAATTATATTTTAGCCTAGTCCAACCTCCTGGTCAAAAGTGCAAAGGTAGTCACCCTCTGATTTAAAGCACCTATTTGACAGTGTTGGTAAAGCCCCTTTTTCTATCTTTTCATTTGATTTTGGACAATAGAGAACTTCGATTATCCTAGTTTGGTGTTGACACTTTGAGAGGTCATCTTATCATTAAGAGTCATTTTCTTTCATGTCAATTACCACAAGGTACCAAGTCAATCAAGGGAAGCGACCCCCTATTGTGTTTAATCAGTTACCACCAGTCAAGACTCGTCAACAGCATAAGGGAAAAGGACCCCTTTTTGATCAATCTCCTAAGAGTGAATCTGAGGTTTGCTTTAATCCAAAGGGTAATCCTAGTGAAGTAAGCACCTCTTTAGCACCACTTTCATCAAGTATGGACATGAGTTATACTTTCACTCGACAAAAGAGAAGCCATGAATCAAACTCTTGAGGATATCTTCCAATGGCATAGGAGAGAGTACGGTGGTTCTTCTCATGCTAGTCCACCTGGCTCACCTCCCAACAATGCAAGATATTTTGATGCCCACCAATGAGCCGAGAGACATTATAAGCAAACTCACTCAGATTTAGGGTCACAACACGAGGACCAGAACAACAAATCTAGTGACCACCACATCAACGCAGCCAACGCAATAAGGAATTCGAGACCATCCTCTCCACTTAAAGCTACCTCTCGATATGCAAATACGAGATTGAAAAGAATTGAGAGGGAGAAGAAAGCCTATTTGGATGAACAAGCTGCTAAAAAGGAGAAATTTAGACAACTAGAAGAAGAGGAACGTGCATTATTAGACATAAGGAAGAGAGTCACCCAAGAAGAAGAAGATAGACTCTATGCACAACAACTCCAAAGCCGATTCAATGGGAGGGGTACCAATAGTGGGACCAACTCACCCCCATCTACCCCTTCACCAAGTCATAGAAGAAGATCAAGGACGCCCTCACGATCCCCAAGTCCTAGAGGAAGAAGGGCTTCAAGATATGATCATCATAGGAGATGATCACCTCATAGACATTCAAAGCAACCCTCCCAACAAGCACATCATGGCTCACAACATGGAGGAAGTTATACCAACTTTGATAAAATGGATTTTATGACTATGCAACAAAAACCATCCTTTCAAGCATATGTGGAAAGATATGTGGAACAAAACAAGGATCAATTCCTAGAAAGCCTTATCAACAAAGGTGCTAAGGTCCCCTACAATTTTGATGTCCACCAAAAGATTAAGAAACAGAATCCTTCAACCAATGAGGTGATCATGCAAATGCAAAAGGATATAGAAAAGATGAGGGCTCCTAAGAGCACGTTTAATTTGGACTCCATATGCCCCAACCCAATTGACAAGAGTGTGGTGTTGGTTGAGTTCCCTAAGAAAGTGGATTTTCCAACCTATGACAAATATGATGGTGTTGGTGACCCTCATGACCATGTTTGACAGTTCTACATAATGAGCTTTTCTTTTCACCATGAAGACTCCTACTTGATGAGATTATTTCCAAGGAGTCTCAAGGGTCAAGCCATGGAGTGGTTCACCAACCTTACTCCTCCAGTAAAGACATTCAAGGAACTTGTCCAAAGATTTGTTCAACATTTTGCTTATAATCTGTCAAGGTCGGTCATGATGCTTGATTTGTGCAAACTCAAACAAAATCAAGGAGAACCTTTTGTCACCTTCCTACAAAGATGGAGATGTTTGTGCTCAAAATATCCAAGGACAATTCCTGAGGAAGAAAGAATAGACATCAATGTGAGCAACTTGATACCGGAATTAAGATATGAAGTAAGGAAGATCCCGTTTAATTCTTTTGATACCATGGTAGAAGTGGCATGTCGCATAGAGGATGTCCTAAAAGAACAAGGGATTTTGGCTAAATCAACTAACAACAATAATAGCCAAAACAACAACAATAATGGTAATAAAGACAAAAAGAACTCTTATTGGAATAAGAATAAGCAAGTGGTCAATGATGGAGTTGTTGACTCATCACAACCTAAGAATGAGGGAGTTCTTAATCTCTCTCATGCAGTTCAATCCATGAAGCTGCAAACATCCTTAGGACAACAAGAGAATAAACCCAAGTATCAAGGGAGACCTAAAAAGGAAAAGAGACAATTTACCAAACTTGGGGACTCCTATGCAGACATTTTGAAAACACTAATTGCCCATAATTTGGCACAACCTCAGGATCCTACCAAGCACCGCATACCAGATCCTAAACCTCATTGGTGGGATGAGAAGGCCTTTTGTGTCTTCCACAATGGAATTGGACATGATATAGAAAATTGTTTTAGACTTAAGCATCTTGTTCAAGACCTTATTGAGAGAAATAAATTACAAGTTGATGGTCTAACCACTAATGCAGATCACAATGCTTTTAAAGAACCCTTGCCCAAATATGAGAAAGGAGAGAATTCTAACAACAAGAATGGCAAGGCTGTTATCAACTACACTTATACAAATGCTGAAAATGTTATTAACATGCTTGAAGTGGCTGATGATAATGTCAACATGATGAGAGGAAAAGACCCTTATGGATATGATGTAGATTCAACTCCTATGCCTGACGAAAGACCCGTTGTGGTGCTAAGAGGTCCTCACTCACAAAGGATGTCCCAACCTCTTAATGTTGTTACTAGAAGCCAAGCTCAAGGTCCCATCGTTATTAGAGGTCCTAACTCTAGTAAGTCTAAGCAACCAGTGTCAAAGGGTGTTCTTCCAAAATCTGTAGTTGGTCCTGAGTTGAATTATAATCTTGTTGACCAATTACAACGTACACCAGCGCAGATTTCAATCTTTGAGCTTTTGGAACTGTCCCCTAAGCACAAGCGTGTCCTTGAGGATGCCTTGCAAATGGCTAATGTCCCTAATAATATAGATGTAGATCAATTCCATAATATGGTCAACCACTTGGCTAGCCCTCACTACCTTACATTCTCAGAGGAAGATGACAAGTCATTAAGCCACCCACACAATTTGGCCCTTCATATAGAGATTATGATTCACAAGACCCGTGTCAGGCGTGTGTTGATAGATGGGGGTGTTGGGCTTAATATTTGTTCTTTGAGCTTATTGAAGGCCTTGGGTTATTCAGAAGAAGTCATTGACACAAGAAAGAAAATAACTATCAAGGCTTATGATGAAGCAAAATGTAGTTCTAAAGGATTGGTCATCCTTCCTATTCGAATTGGTCCTGTAGAGAAAGACATTTTGTTCTAGATTGTTGATGCCGATCCTTTGGCTTACAATATTTTGTTAGGTAGACCATGGATACATGAGATGCAAGTAGTCCCGTCTACCTATCATCAGTGTGTAAAATTCTCTTACAATGGAATAGAAGTCTGCATACCTGGAGACAGCACACTGTCAGTCAACACAATTTCAGTAGGGTCTCACATTCCTTTGAATAGGGAGGCTAACACTTTTGATACTGCATTTGAATAATGAAGAATAAATTCAAGACCATAGATCTTGGTATGGGGGATTACAAATTGGATTCATTTACAAAATTGCCAATTTCCCCTAGGTCTTATGGCAAACCTTCTCAAGAAATGAAGCCCTTGTCTTCGGCCATGACATTGTTTGATAAGTTTGTGGAATCCTCAATTTTGATTCAAGAATAAAAAGAAGAGGTTGCCGTTAGGGACTGGATTTACCGAGAAGAGAAATACCTACATAATGAGAATTTTGCACCTTCCCATAGAACTTATGGGAGAGGGTATACATTGGTCAAGAATATGGGTTATCCAGGACAAGGTCCCCTTAGTCTTAGGCTAGATGCTAGGGCTGAACCTCTTAACCATGCCCTTTTTGGATGAAGGAATAAGTCAACAATTGGCTTAGGTTTTGAAAATAAGAAACAAAAAAGTGTCCCTGTCTTAGCTGGACAGACAGTGACAATGACTCAGACTACACACCTAATCTCTCTAATCAGCAAGACACGTCTGATGATTGGGTGCCTTCAAACAAATCTCCTTTGGGGAGATTCAAAAGATTTGACAATTGATAGTCCTACTATCCCAACTGCGACGGATAGTGACTATATGAATGCTAGATTAACAATGGAAAGTGTTGCTATACTGGCTGCAACAAATAGCAACAATGCTAGTGCTAGAGAAAGGGAAACCTTTCCTAACCTTGAGGCTTCTACATCATGAGGCCCAAACAATGATTTAGAGACAGACTCACATGAGTACGAATGGGACTCACTTTCAGATGCAATAGTTTATTTGGACATGGATGTTGTCCATACTTATAGTACTCAACTCGATGTGACCAATGAGCCTAGTGTAGGGTTGGAGGATTGGACTCCTCAAATTGCCTTAGTGGATGACGCTTCATTTGATAGGACAAATCCTGACTCGGGTATCTTAGGAGGGGACTGGATGAATCCTGATCATATGGTCACCAGAGATAACACCTTCCACATACACAATGTTGAACCAATTATTGACCTACCCCTTGTTCACTATGACCTAATCGATTGGTCTCAGCGCCACCAAGAGCCTAGACTCCTCACTTTTTAGAATGATTATGAAATTGCCTGCTATCTGAATGCTCTTGAACCCGTGGCTTCTTCCACCAGTGAACCAACAATGAGTATGACAGAGCCTGATATTAAGTACCTTAGTCTACAAATAAAAGAAAAAGAAAAAAAGAAAAATAGGTCTGATGGTGAAAACCACCTTGTGGCGGTATCAGAACCAAAAATAGTAAAAATAAATGACGTATCCGAGGGTGAAAACCTCTTTGAGGTGCCTAAGGATGGGGTACTTAATAACTTGCCAAGTTACTTCCAGGATAGGTCATCAGTTCTCATTGAGCCCACACAACCAGTGAATTTGAATACAGAAGAGGCTCCCCAAATAGTGCACCTTTCTCAGTCTCTATCAGTTGAAGAAAAAGAGGCATATACAAAGTTTTTGCAAAAGAAGAAAGTCAACTTTGCTTGGACATATTCTGATATGCCAGGGCTTGACACTGATCTTATTATGCATCATCTATCTATAGCTCCAGGAATAAAACCAGTGAAACAAAAGTTGAGGAAAATACATCCTCATATAGCTCTTCTTGTTAAGGCCGAATTATAAAAGCTCTTACACGCAAGATTCATTCGAGCTATTGACTATGCTGAGTGGATCTCCAATATCGTTCCAGTTTCAAAACATGATGGGTCCATTCGCATTTGCACAAACTTTAGAGACCTCAACAAAGCATGCCCAAAGGATGACTTTCCACTCCCAAACATAGACATGATAGTGGATATGACGGCGGGTTATGAGATATATTCCTTGATGGATGGGTTTTCCGGATATAACCAAATAAAAATAGCTCCCAAAGATCAAGAAAAAATAGATTTCACATGTGCATGGGGAACCTATTGTTGGAACGTCATGCCATTTGGCCTAAAGAATGTAGGAGCAACATACCAGCGAGCTATGACCACAATTTTTCATGATATGATGCATAAGAACATGGAAGATTATGTGGATGATACCTTGGCTAAATCTAGGAAACGAGATACACACCTCAATGATTTGGAAGTGATTCTAGATCGCATGGAACAGTTTCAACTTAGATTGAATCCTAAAAAATGTGCATTTGGAGTTGCCTCAGGTAAACTCCTAGGATTCATAATTTTAGCAAAAGGAATAGAGGTTGATCCCGAAAAGGTCCAAGCTATATTAGATATGCCACCTCCAAGAAATATCAGTCAAATGTGAAGTCTTCAAGGATGACTCCAGTCAATTAGGAGGTTTATCTCACAGCTGGCAGATAGAGCACAACCTTTTAATAAGACATTGCATAAGGGTGCTTCTTGCATATGGAATGAGGAATGCCAAACGAGCCTAGATCAAATTAAACAATACTTGGCTAATCCTCCAAATTTGATGCCGCCTATTCCTGGGAAACCATTGATTTTATACATTTCAGCAATAGAGTCTTCCTTGGGGGCATTGTTGGCTCAATTAGATGATACTGGGAAAGAAAGGGCTATTTACTACATTAGTCGTACTCTAGTATCTTATGAGATCAATTATAATAGCATTGAAAAGTCTTGTCTACGGTAGTGTTTGCTTCCCAAAAGTTGTGACACTATATGCTCGCTCATACTATACATTTGGTTGCAAAAATTGATCCTCTTAAGTACTTACTTAGTAAGGCTGCCCTCACGAGTAGACTTGCTAAGTGGATGATGGTTTTGACTGAATTTGATATAGAGTACATTGAGAGAAAGGCCATAAAGGGGCAAGCTATTGCTGACTAATTAGCTGACTTTCCAGTTAAGAATAGTATGCCTATTCAGGTAGAATTCCCAGATGAACACATACTGTATATGACTACCCGCACTTGGAAGATGTTCTTTGATGGTTCCCACATGCAAAATGGATCAGGTGCTGGAGTATTATTTATCTCTCCACATGGGTACAACATTCCAAAGTCTTACAAACTTTTATTCCCATGTACAAATAATATTGCAGAATATGAAGCTTTGACCAATGGATTGAAAATGGCTATAGAATGGAACATAATAGAATTACATGTCTTTGGGGATTCACAGCTAATTATCAACCAAGTCAATGAGGAGTATCAAACTAAGGATGATAAATTGGTACCTTACAAAAAGATGGTTGAATCATTGAGACGTTACTTTACATTTGTGACATTTCAACAGATCCCTAGGATAGAGAACAAAGCTGCAGATGCTATGGCCACATTAGCTTCACTCCTACAGTTGGAACAACATGAATCTAGATTTGAATTCCTGGTGGAAGAGCTACACCATCCCATATTTGACTCATCTGAAAGCCATGTCATTTGTACCCTTGTCACCCATGAATCTTCCTGATATGGTGCTATCTATTCGTATCTCTGTGATGGCATCATCCCCAACACGTTCAACCGTTCTGAATGCCAAAACCTTGTCTACAATGCCTCCCGCCACACCCTTATCTCTGGTGATTTATATAGGAGGGGTTTAGATGGGACACTCCTTAGGTTTTTGGAAAAGGAGGAATCTGACCAAGCGTTAGCCGACATCCATGAGGGCATTTGTGGTGGACATTCCAACGGTCTTGCCATGGCCCGAAGGTTGCTTAGGGTGGGGTATTATTGGCCCACAATGCAGATAGATGCAGTAGCCTTTGCTAAGTCTTGTGAAAAATGTTAGAAACATGGAAACCTGATTCATGCTCCAGGGAGGGAGCTGATCCCTTCCATTTCTCATTGGCCATTTCAGCGCTGGGCCTTTGATCTAGTTGGGTAGATTCACCCCAACTCATCAAGTGGACATAAGTTCATTATTACTGCTACTGACTACTTCACAAAATGGGTGGAAGTCATGCCACTTTCTGTAGCTTTAGGGAAGACTATCTCTTTGTTCATCTTGAATCATATTATTTGCCGATTTGGAGTACCTTCTAAGATTATCACTGATAATGGAGGTCAATTCAAGAATAAGGACCTAAAGCATTTATGCAAAAAGTTTAAAATCAAGCAACATTGGTCCTCCATTTACTTTCCACAGGGAAATGGCCAGGCAGAGGCTTCCAATAAAACCATCCTTAAGATTCTTCATAGGACAGTGCACAAGAATGGTAGGGATTGGCATTGCAAATCAATCCAGCACTATGGGCTTACAGAACTAGCATTTGTACACCTACAGGAGCTACTCCTTTTGCTCTTACCTATGGCACTGAAGCGGTATTGCCTTTAGAAGTAGAGATACCTTCACTTAGAGTCTCACTCAAAGGATTAATAACAGATGAGGATTATCGCGCCATGAGGTTACAGGAACTAGAACTTCTAGATGAGAAGCGTAAGGCTTCATTTGATCATATGAGAGTGTATCAGAAGCGTATGTCCAAAGCATTCAACAAGAAGTTTCATCTTAGAGAGTTTCAAGTAGGAGATCTTGTTTTGCGAGAGAATCCTAAAAACCAACAACACAGAGAACAAAAGGGTAAGTTCGAACCCAATTGGCTTGGACCATATGTCATCATAGCTACTTTTGGTACAGGTGCATATTTACTGTGAGATCTAGATGGAGAACAGCTCCCTGATCCCATCAACATTTTGCACCTCAAGAAGTTCTATCCTTGATGCCTGTTTCTGTCTGGGGGCATCCTTTGTACATATTTTATGATCCTAAAAAAATACCAAAAAAATTGATATATGATGCTGAAAAAAATCCTAAAAAGCATATAAAGTCCTAAAAAAATATCAAAAAATTAAAAAATGCAAAAAATTCAAAAAAGAAAAAGAAAAAGTGCCTTGGTGAAAACCTGGAAACAGGCGCCTTGGTAGCAAAAAAAGAAAAAAAAAGAAAAAAAGAGAAAAATTGCAATAAATCCAAGTGGTGAAAACCTGGAAACAGGCGCTACTTGAGGCCTTTACACTCCTATTTGTTAGCATGCGTCCTTGACACTTAGCCACTCTCCATCATGCCTTGACCTTATTTGACTTGGTCTAGAATTGGTCTTTGTCTTTGTCTAGAGGGCATAACTGTTAGCATAGGTCTTTTAGGTGCATTTGTCTCTTGGGGCATTTCACAACAAGTGTTTTTCAACACCGACCCAAACAGTGTTTTTCAACACTACCCTTGCGTCGAGTGTTTCTTAACACTTATCAGATGTCTTACCCAATAGTCCAAGTGTGATTTGATATTTCTCATTGGCAAATGTGATACTCAGAGTTTGACTCTATGACCAACACACACGCACTTAAACAATCAAATCGTTAAGATATGTTGACTTTATTTTCTTTGTGTGCTGTCTATGAGGATTTCTTTGATGAGTGGTCTCTCCCTGAGAAGTTTTCAATGATGCATAGCTAGAAGACTAAGGGTATGAGAACATGTTTTATTTCTTTATCTGCTTGTGGGTATATTTTTTTGATCCTAACTGTCATGAGCATCTTTGCTGGTCTTACTTGACACTATGGATTGACAAGGTATTATCCTTGATTGTTTTGTGAGTGCATGCTTCTAGTTATCCTGACTTTCATGTGTCTTGATACAAGCATAATCTCACCATATCAAACTTAGGTAATCTCACTACATTAGTCATCTTGACCTATATGTCTTTGATGCCTAGGTGGGATTTCCACATTCCTATCTGATATAGATCATATTCAGATCCACATAGTTATACTAGTGTGCATTGTATGATCTTACGATGCTACCTAACACTCGATGATGATAATTAGATGTCTATAGACATTGTGACCTTGCAAGTCAACCACTTTCATAGTAGCTTGCATTCTTAGGTTCATCATAGTTTAGTTTTTTGCATCTTGCATATGGAGAGAGCTCTCCTTTTTATCATCTACGGACTAATTGGTCAACTGTGCTCATTTTCTGATTCTTCTTGATCATATCTTTCATTTCTGGTCTTTCATATCACATCATTTTTTATCTATTTTCAGACTTGAAATTGAAATCCAAGTCGCGTTTCTAAATTTTCTCTTCTTCTGGGTAGTTGACTGACCTTTTGAGGCATAATTCTTTGATCTTTGGTGGAATTTCTTCCTTTCCATGTCTTTCAATTTTCTAGTCTTTCATTCACCCTACTTCTTTTCTTTTCTTTCATCACTGGGGCATGTTTCATTGCCTAATGGTTATCCTATTATCATTTATCTTTGATTATGATTTCATTTCGATTTGATCATCTTTTATCGATTTGTTGTTCTCCTCTATCTGATTTCGATTTCGATTCCAAGGGGGCAGTACCTATGGGATTCTCATCCCTGATTTCCTTGATTTTCCTGATTCAGACATCTTTTGTGAGCTTTCACTCAAATTTGAGATTCTTATCTCTTACTTTGAATGTGATCCCGAATCGACCTCATATTCAAAGGCCTTTCTTTATGTTTGTCCGGGTGTGATCCCGAATCGACCTCATATCTGAGTTGTTTTGTGATCCCAAATCGATCTCACATTTCAACTTCATTCTTTGACTACATGTGTTCCCAAATCGATCACACATTAGTCAAAGAGGGGAAAATGTATGCACCCAAAAATGGTCACCTAGACTTTGGGCCCCATTTATTTGATTTATCAACCCTGAATCATTTTTATCAATAATCAATATTTTCAACATTATCAATTTCTTGATCAAGTCTTAATTCCGATCATATATTGGATTTTTATCCTTGGGCTAACCATTTATCCTAAGTCTTTATTTAATTAAAAGGAATATTTCCTCCCCTTTTGATTAAATAAAAAGCCCCACTTTTCCTCTTATCCTAAGTTGCACAAATAAAGCATTATTCTTATTTCACAAAAAGGAAAAAAGTACTTTTTGTCTCACATAAGGCTCAAAAGTCAACACTTCACTCTCATTGGAGGATACTTGTGCACATGGATTGCTCCTCTTTCAACCTCCACCGCTGATTAAGCCCTTTTGCCTCTTAATCTCCATGGTCCATTCTTTCTCATTTCCTATAAAAGAAGAGCTCTCTTCTCATTTTAGGGTCCCATGTTTTGAATACTAATCTTATGCTGCAGGACTTCTTGGAGACTTTTGGAGCTTTTGGAAACCTTATTATTCTTAGTCTTTCATTCTTGCATTTTAGGCATCTAGCTTAGTTTCCTTTGATGCAATATATTTAACTCACATAGCTTAATAGGAAGGATTTTTAACACTTGTTCTTTCCATTTCATAGCTTAGTTGCATTGTATTTTCATTTCCATAGAATAGTTTGCATTGCATTGCATTTTCATAGTGATTCTTGAGGATATTGGCACTCTTTCCCTTGTCCTCATTCGAATCTCTCATTGTGCAGTTGACTAGCAAGGTCACAAGCTTGTAGCTCTAGCTGAGAGCAAATACATCATAGTTCCTTGCAACTCCATGCATAGAGAGCTATGAGCCACTTTGTGAGGCCTCATTCTTGAGCAACCTTGCATGTAATGGTTCATAGAAGTGTGGTCATTTTTCTACCATACAAGTGGAACCTACCTCAATTAAAGACCGTTGTCACGTCACTTAAATTTTCAAAAGTTGAACTAAAAGAGTGTTGTTAATGCTCAAATATGATGAATTAATCCCTCGTACATGGAATATTTATTGGAAATCCCCTTACAGATTGTAAAGATTTAATGCATTCTACTTGTTTTATAAGTAACCAAATGAATAGTGGTTTTACAAGAATTTTGGACAGATTAATGGTGTTGTTTGATTGCTAGAATGGGACTTCCAGTAATCGTTGGCCTTAGGGATGAAGAACTAAGACTTGTCCAATAGCCTGGTCTAAATGGGGCAGAAGAAGATCAATTGGACATTTTTACCAATCTCCTCACTGCTACCTAGGATCTGAAGACAAGTTATGTTGCATACCAAAGTGATGTGCTAGAATTAGAAGTAGAGCAGGACAAAACTGAGCTAGGTAAGCTTTTCTGAGAGGTACATGAGAACAAGAGAGGGTGGATTCCAGTTGATTTCTGGGATGAGTTGCTGGAGTTAATTGGCCTAATTCAAATTAACGATGTCCCTTTTTTCCTATGATGCTTTTTTAATTTCTTGATTAGTTTATAATTAGGTATTCAAGTTTACCATTTTGAAAACCCATTTTATAACAGTTTGAAGCTTATAATGTTGCATCCCTTCATTGTGTATAAGCAGGGATACCAAAACCAAATAAAGAGGACAAGATATACATTCACAGTTACATCTTTTTGTACATGATGGGATTTGTCTCTTGAAGATACACTATTGGGGAAAAATAATATATAATACATTATACATGTAACAAGTTTGATTATATTATACTTATTTCAATACAAGTTTATTTGTTTCTTCATCTTTGTTGGTATTCATATTTTCATTTAATTTATCAGTTCTCTATTATAATATTTTGCATTTAGATTCTTCATTGTATTATCTTATGTTATTATAATTTAAATTAAGTTTCATTTTGATCATTAGTTTGAAGATTAGTTGTCAAGACTTCATTCGGTCTTATTGGTGTTTCATGGGGGAGTTAAAATCCATAAGACTAACTGTAATAGAAAATTTAAATTATTAATACATATAGATGTCTTCGAAGTGATGGTCTTTCTTTAAGAGTAAGTTATTAAAACTATCTCATAGGGTTATACGTAGGGTCAATTAATTGAATTGATAAGAATCAACAAATGATAAAGGAACTAGTCTGATATTGATCTAAGGTAATTTAATCAAGTGTCTTCAGAGAAATCCTAACCAAGAATTATATCTACATTATATAAAGTATTTATATAGCAAAGCAATCTTTTTCAAAGCAATTTCAATTATACAAAGCATTCTTTTTATAAATTTTACAAGTGATAATAGTTTGCTAGTCTTTAAGAATCATTGTCATCTTGAAGAGGCTATCAAAGAGTTGAATCCACTATACAAAAGCCTCCAACCAAAAGATTGGGTCTGAGGTAGAGGTTTACCCATCTCGGTTTTGTGAAGCCTAAAGTGTAGGGAAATTTGATCAAGTGATCATTCACGTTCATTGGCCAAAGTTGATTGAGAATTATTTAGGAGTGGCAAAACTCTTGGATTTTCAATCTGTGGTTTTGGTAACCAACAGGTTCTACCTACCAAAGAGCTATGACAATGACCTTTCATAACATGATCCATAAGAAAATGGAAGATTAAGTTGATGACATATTAGAAAAATCCAAACTTAGAGAGACACACTTGCAGGTGCTAGGATGTATTTTTGATAGGTTAGAAGAATACAAGGTTTGGTTGAACCCAAAGAAGTGTGCTTTTAGAGTTACATATGGAGAAATCCATGGATTCATAGTATCAATTAGAGGAATTGAAGTGGACCCAAAGAAATTCAAAGAAATCTTAGACATGCCTCCTCCTGCCAATCTAAAACAACCCAAAGGACTTCAAGAAAGACTACAATCCTCATTGCCTTCTCCATCGGCAAAACATACACTAGCAATAGAGGATAAATCTTGTATTGTCGATAGCCGATGAGGCTATTGGAAAGACCTACCCTGATAAAGACAAAAAAGGTAGCTTATCAGTAAAGGTTGTGCCGATGGTGGTCATCAATATAGCTAAGCAAATGGGAATGATCGATTTTGAGTTTTGCTGACACCTGATGAACTCATCAGGGATACATATGATGATAGAAGTGATCGAGGTTGTTGAGAGCATATTGATCAAGGAGACTAAGGCTGATAGAAAATGAATGCATCAAGAAAGGTTATACCAAAGGTCCTATCAGTGTATTTATGTCCATCACTAGAACACAAAAAGAGCTATCCCGACACCCGATAGAATTATTGGTAGTACCTATCTCAATTAGGAAGTGAACAAAGGACTTTGGAGAAGCAAAGAAACTATTTATGCCAATGGCACCAAATATTATGTGTAATAGAGAAACCTAATCCGATGAAGATTCATTGTCATATTAGTGCAAAAATAAAAAAACTGAAGCAAATGAATTTTATTTTATGCTTGCATCAGGTAAATCCAAGGATTCACACGAGGTAAGTTTATGAAGAATTGATCATTTTAGGTTGACTAATTTATACACTAAACATATAAATTAGGGTATCCAACACAAGATTTCACAAAGGCAAAGCAATTTTCATAATAGAAGGGTAATTTGTAGGGATTACACTCATAGAAATGGAGGAATCTAGTTCTTCAGGAAAACAGAAACTAGTGAAGAGTATAGAATCCAAAGAAAAGAAAACTAAAAGAGAAGAGAACGTTCATGTTAGAAGACTGAATCAAGATATGATCGATCAAATGAAGGCTCCTGGCCCGAAGTTGAGGAGATCCAAGCAACATTTTCCAGAAAGAGATCAGCTAGAAGATAAGTATAAAGATAATGGAGATGTATAAACTAGAGTTAGAGGTTATGAACTTTTTCTCTTTCACTATCTAAGAAGAAACAAGGAGATGCCACTATGCAATCTATGGATGACCAATTTGGGTAAGTTAATTGTCCCAAATGTCTTTGTGAATTTTAAATTACTAAAGATTTTGGTGAGGAATTATGTTCCAGCAAAAAGATGTATTAAAGACCCAAATGGAGGTATTTTCATTCGATTCTCCATAGATACTCTAAATAAGGTGTTTAATTTAGACCCTAGTTGCAACTTACCCTTGTCTTTTGTGGAATTAGAAGATGAGTACCAAAGAATGGACACTACATATATTGGTTGGAAGCTAGCTTTCCATATAAAAGAGTCTGGGAAACTCGCCACCCCAGGATGGGCCACCTTTTAATGTGAATATGTTTTGACCATATTTTCAGTATACCTACATGTCTTATGGATAGTTAGGAGGTTTTGAAGTACCTAACCTCATGAGTATTGGGACAATGGTGTTATCCTCAGACATTCAAATTTATGAACATAGGCCCTTTGATTATGCATCTATTTGGTGGAGAGATTACATGAGGGTTTTCTAAATCTCAAAACTTATGAATACTTAAGATTTAGACATTATTATTTGTTAATACATTTGGTGTTGTTTTATGGACATAAAAGAGGCATGTGGCTAAAAGATTTAAAATTAAACCTAAAAAATAGACAGGGAGAAGAGAAACCAGTACATGTTGGAAATTTAGTTGGGAAATGTGATACTGAGAGGGGGGGTGAATCAGATATTGCCTATTAATCCATTTTAACATTACTGAAAAACTTCATAGCATTATCACAATCTTCATTAATGTGATGAAAGTAATAGACTAAACATCATTCATGAAAATACTCATAACACAATAGCTTGGTTACATAGAAACCCTTGAAAGGTAAAACTGGGGTGGGGATGACACCCACAAATCTTCACTACTACAGTATAAAGTTTCCTTGTTAGGGCTACAAATTTGATCACAAAATATGATCTACCTTGTGAGGGGTCTACCCTGTTAAGAGCTAAAAGACTTATACAATCTACCTTGCAAAAGGATGTAAAGCTCACAACTAAGTAAGCACTCAGTTAAGAGATTACATAAGGTCTATTAAAATCACTATGTTAAGAGATTTACCCTAATACAATTATTAGAATGTCTTAGTACCTGATCCTTTGGTCTGCACTATATGCTGATTATAGATCTTCTCCTTCCAGTATGATTTGATCTTCTCTATCAAGTTTATCTTTGTTCTGTCCTTTATTGCAATACTTTGATTGACTCGGTCACTGAACTCTATCAAAATGCTTCATTGATTTGAATGTATTCTCTGTTCATTCCTCTCATTCTCTTCGCATCCTCTCACACACACATTAGGGTTTAGATTTCATCTCATATAGACAACTGAACTTCTCCAAGATTTAAGATCTATGATCTAGATTTACTCTTTTTTCCGCTTAAGCTTTCCTAATTCCGATTGGATCCAAGTGTTGCATTAGGATGAATGATAAAAAAAATAGGAGCGTAATCACCTCTATGATTTCCTCAACAAACAAAATACAAAACATGAATGTCGGCCAAAATAGTTTACCTAGATGATTGTGCCATAACAAACTCATATGTCAATTTTGGTTAACTTCACAATTGATGTCTCTGGTACTCGGTATTCACTGTACTCAGCGTTCGCTAATATCTCTGGTGGTCGACATAAACTATTTCACATAGCTCAAAAAAAAACTAACTCGGCTAATATAAAAGTACTCGGTGACCATTGGTTTACTTGGAAGTGACTACTGCTTGGTAACTATACATTACATGACTTGGCCTATACATGATGACTCGGTCATAGTGATGACCAACCAACATTACCTAGATAATGACTAAGTGTAAGACACTAATAGAGAACAAAACTATAGGGATCTACAGTACAACTATGGACATCTGTATGAGATTACAAATACATGAGGTCACACTACAATTTTGAAGAGTGGATTGTGAAGCCTATCTATCAGATGTATGGTTTCCCTTGCAATAGGTCAAAATCTAATGAAGTGGGGGCATTCTTGAGACCAAAGGATTTTGATCGATGAAAAATCTTTGATCATAATTGGGGAGATTGGTATGTCTATACCAATTTTACATGTTTTAGAATATATGGGTTTTAAGGAATGTCATATATGTTGTCAAAGACTGTTCCGGATATAATATCTTATTTGGAATTTGTAAGACAATTAAATTTTTCAAATGCACAAAACTTTGGGAATTTGCATAAACAAACTTTTCTTCCAGGAATGCTTATTTTTTGAAATTTCACAATTGTTTCAACCAAGGCTTATGAGGTAATTGAGAAGAATTTAATGGATGAATTCAATTTTTTTGAACATTGTCCAAGAAAAAATTATGATCCAGAAGGATACATACATTCTTGTAAGAAGAAGAAAAATTTGGGGGATTACGCCCATGATCCAGTAGAGGTTGAAGATATTTTTAGGAACCTCGAAGATGAGGAAGCATAAAGAGTGATTGACAAATACAACAAAAAACTAGATGAAAAGGTGCAACAACTGAGAGATCTTAAGTCTCAAGAAGGGAAAGGAGAAAATGGATCAGATGAAAATGAATCCATTTCTAGGATGCAGGCAAAAGAAGTGGAGGAGGAGCTAGATAAAGATGAGGAGATTGTAACAAATCTAGGGATCTATAAAGATACCAAATTAGATGAGCATTCTTTTTTTGTGTCTGATGATGATTTTGTCAAGTCAAAATAATTTAAGCGTTTATTGTATAATAGCAAAGGTAAGAAATTAAGGGAATCTATTCCAAATATAACGCCAGAGAATGAGGCTAGGTTGTTGAAGAAACTCAAGGATGATATTGATATTGATATAATTACCATGACCCTATAGAAAGGTAGACAATTGTTGATAGAGGCTAGTATTGTCTTGTTTCCACGATGGGATCTCAGTGCCTCATTTATCTTTGATAGAATGTTACATTCTAAAAATAAATATTTTAAGTTAGATTTGGATGGATTCAATGATGTTTTCATTGGTTCAAGATTTGATGAGAATGAAGAAGCATTCCTTCTATGGGCATTATATCCACCTAACAAGATGCCTAATATCATTGATGTTGACAAGGCTTTCGAGCACACAGTGATATTGAAAGTTGGGGAGAAGTTGATCTCGTTGGTTCCCAAATCAACAAATTGGCAAGCACTAAAAGGATGCCAAGCTTTACCTTTGAAATCTCCAACTGATTTGGCCAACTGAAAGAATTCAAACAAGGTGTGGTTGTAATCCTCTGCTCTTTAGGCTCTATAGAACCTGGGCGGGTATATACCCTGAATAAGGTATGATCAACTTTACACATCCAATCTACAAAGTTATGAGTGAAATATTCATCGGGATTTGTTTCCTTTAGCTTCAAAAGCTCCTTGATTTAAGGGGGAATCCTCACCACCTCATCACCTAATTCCCTAAGATTCCATACCACAAACCTATCATGGAATGTTGTATAGTTAGCATCTCTACTATGTTTGTCCCACAACCAGCACCACAACTGCACTGGAAGTTTATTTCCTCTACCATCCATAGTGGTTAAATTCAATGAATTGTGGAAGACAATAATATTTTGAAACAAAATTATATGACACAATAGAGAGTAGTGTTTGAACTTATTTGTCTTTTTCCATCCAACTAGTTCTTTATTTAGAATGTCTTCCAACTTAGAGGCTATATCATATTCTTGTGATAAATGGGCATTTTGGGTCCTCATAGATAAATACATGAGATCAATAGGCATTATGGATTTGTGGTCATCTCCCAATATTTTCCCACAACCCCAATATGTCCTTTGAAAAAACCACATGAAACTATCAATAGAGAAAGGAGATTTTCCATTCAATTGAATCATTCTATCTTTACCTTCTCTATTCATAAAGAAAGACACCTTCTTCAGACCAATGCTCTTCACCATTTGATCATAGTCCATAAGGAACTGTTCTTTGTCAATCTTGACAATTGACTAAGCACTCAATCTAAAACATTCATGTATCATATTTTCATTTATGACCAAAAGAGGGGCTCCATCAACTTTTCTCACTATTCTGGTCTTCACCCTGTAGTTCCTACTTAATACATCTACCAATTCGGTATCAAAAAACACATTGGGCACTATGATCTTGGCCATATCTAATTTCTAAGGGTTACATATCAAAACTTTATCATCTCTTTTTGAATAAAATGACCAAAATAATGACCTAATGTGAATGGGTATGTTAGAATCCCCACATTCCCACTTTTCATATGAAAACAAACCCTTCATCCCCACATCTTGGAATCTAGGTAATGTTTTCAACAATGTGTACTATGGGGTATGAATTATTGTGTCTCCTGCAACTACCTCCTTCTTCTTCCTAGGCATTATGTTTTTTTGAAAGAAAAACCTGAGAGTGAAAAGAATTCACTTACTAATTTACCCAGCTTCTCTAATTGTTCTGCAATCTCCAATTGCTCTACAATCTCCAATGAACTAGCGAGCCAATCTCTGTGTGTGACTTCAATTTACCACCATGATTTTATGGCATTAATACTTTTAGCTGCAAAGAATGTTTATATGTGCAAATGAGTATTTCAAATGATCACCACCTCACTCCACTGTCATCTCATAAATGTGTCATCATTTAGTAGTACCCTGAAAGCCTCAACATGTGAAATATTACTTTTCGCTATGTCGCAAGTCCTTCTTCTTGCCCCTTCACAAAATAGTTATTGTCGTTATTTCGCGGTCCCTTTAAAACCTTTTCTATGGAATAGTTACTATCACATCCTTCACATCTTTATGATAACTTTCAAGACATAAGGGCTTGGGAGATGAATATTTATCAGGTCATTTTTCTAATTTCATATTCCCAATAGTGGCTCTATATGGGGATGAGGTATTTCACGTGAATGCCTACAAGAATCCAAGATATCTCTAGAGAAGCAGACCATTTTGTAGTGATTAAAGAAAACAAGCAAGACACAAGAACAAAATAAAAACTAAACTATAGTACAATTGGAGGAACCTCAATCTCAGTTGAAAAAATGCTTTAGGAATTGGCCATGAATTGGGAACTCTTGAATCTCTCATGAATTATTTTATAAATAATAGGAATGCTTGCCTGCTTTACTAGTGACCACATATGGGCCATCCCACAAAGAATCAAACTTCCCATACTTACCCTTTTCCTCCTCTTTTGCATTCCATTTGAGCACCTGTTCTCCTTCATTAGATATATTGTCTGTGGATGTTTAATCATACAATTTATTACACTATTTCTATTTTCTCTCAATTTTCTTTTGGTCTCTCCTCTGATTTTCATCCAATTTACCTAATTGTTCCCATCTATCCTCCATGAAATTTACCTCTTCAACCTCTTCCTGGATTAAGAGCTTATAAACTAGTTTCAAGTTGTTCAAAGGTAACTTTGCATGTTTACCATATACAAGCTCAAAAGGGGAACATCCAATCAGTTTCTTGATAGTGATTCTATCAGCCCATATAGCTAGTGGTAATTTTGAATCCCAAGCTCTCTTATTATTAGAAAGCATCCTCTTAATAATCTTCAGCAAGTTTTTATTACTCGACTCTACCTGACCATTTCCTTGAGGATGATAAGGAGAAGAATGTGATATAACAATTTCATATTTATCACAAAAGTCTATGAATTCCTTAGATCTAAAGTACATCCCATTATTAGTGATCATCTTACATAGCACTCCAAACCTATTCAAGATATTTTCCATCAAGAATTTGATCAATGTCTTGCTATTTGAGTTCCCAGTAGGTGTGACTTCCACCAATTTTGTAAAATAGTTAGTGGCTACTAGAATCCAATAATGGCCCCCACTTGACTTATCATGAATTTCACCAATAAAATCCAAACCCCTCATCTAAAAATATTCCTCTGTCTGGATAGGTCCAAGTGGAAGTGCTCCTTGATATTTTAATTTTCTAGAAAATTTATAACAAGTTTCACATTTCCTAACATATTTGCAACTATCATGAAAAAGAGTCGGCCAATAGTATCCTGCTCTTAAGATTTTATGAGCGATTGTCTTAGTTGAGAAATTCCCTCCACACACACCATCGTGTGATTCCTTCAAGATTTTTTTAGCTTGATATTCATTTAAGAAAAAAAGTAATTTACCTTCAAAATTTCTCCAATATAGATCACCTTCAATAAAAACATATCCGGATGATTATAACTTCAATGATTTTTTATGATTATCACTCAATTGATCAGGACACTTCATGTGTTTCAAAAAGTAAATTATATCCTTATATCAAGCAACCATCTCCATACTATTGACCATATTATCAAGGTCAACAATTTATTTGAGCAACTTCTAGATTTGACTTTTCCATCAGTTTTTCTAAGCCCTGACCCCACACCAATTTAGTGATTTGAATATTAATATTAAATTCTTGAACCTGGTTAATCCATCTGCATCTTCTTCCTATTACCTTGACTTCCTAAAAATATCCTTCATTGTTGCATTGGGAGCATAGGCAATTACCTCAACTCCTACCAAATAAGGTCTGAAAGATTTCACTAATTTGACAAGTGCATAGGCATGTTTTTCAATAATATCATATTTGAGTTCAGCGGCTTGCAAACTTTTACTAAAGAATGAGATGGGTTTTTTGTATCCTTCATCATTCTTTTGCAACATTACTGTTGCAATAGTGTGATACAAGGTAAAATAAAATATCTGAAATGGTTTAGTAAAATCAGGAGACTTCAAAATTGGGGCTTCATTAATTTCTCTTTTAATACTTAAAAAAGCATCAATGGCTTTAGCCATCCAATTCAAAGTTGTCCCCCTTTTCAACATCTTTGCAATGGATTTGACTATTTTAGCAAAGTTTGACACAAATCTCCTAATAAAATTAATTTTTCCAAAAAATGATTGGATTGCCTTTGTTGTCTTAGGAATAGGAATCTTGTCAATAGATGCTATCTTTTCAGGGTCAATCCTTATTCCCTCCTTTGACACAATGTGCTCTAATATCTTTCCCTTGGTGACTCCAAAGTGTTACTTTTTTGGATTGACAAATATCCCATACTCTAAGGCTCAGAGAAAAATATGCTCCAAATGGTTGCAATGATATTCATCTCTCTTCGAATATGCAGTGAGATCATGTTGATAAACAACCATGATGATATTAATTAAGTCATCAAATGCAACATCCATATCTATCTTAAAAGAAGCCCCTACATTTTCCAATCCAAATGACATCCTTACATAAACATATGTGCCCTAGGGAGTAGTGAACATTGTTTTGAATTGCTCACTCTCCTTCACTTTTACCTGGTTGTATCCTAAAAAACCATCCATCATAAACAATAATTCATTTCCTGTGACCCTACGTAATAGATCTTCCATGTTTGGCAATGCATAATTATCTTTAAAAGATGACATATTGAGATTTCTGAAATCAACACACATCATAATGTCACTATTCTTCTTCTTGGCCAGTACCAAGTTTGACACCCAAGTGGAATGTCTTATTGGCTTGATGATCCCACCATTTTTTAGCTTCATTAGTTCTTCTCTCATCTTGGGGGCCAATGTAGGGTTAATAGAATGTTGTCTTTGACGGAAGGACTTGGCATCTGACTTGTGTGGAATCTCATGTTGAAATAAATCTTCCATGTATGCTTTTAGCTCATTATATGACTATGAAAACACATGCCTATATTTTCTCAAAAGTGCTATTAATTATGTTCTTATCTTTGGTGCCAACTTCTTCCCAATAAACACCTCCCTTGGTGCATCATCAGAACCAAGGTTTATCTTCTAAATACTTTTATCAATAAGTGGGGTAAGTTTCTTATCCAACTTATCATCATTGTCAAAATTCATTTCAAGAGCCACTAAACCCCTAAGGATCTTGTTTGTTTTCAATTGTACAATATCTTTTCCAAACAAGGTTTCTTTCCCATCCTCAATTTCCATAAAAGTATTGAAATCTATCTCCTGATTCTAATATTAATCCTCACATTTGAGAAATTTTAATAAGTCTTGGTCATCCTCAAAGACTTGCCAGCTACAAATATTGTCGGGGACTAAAGGTATATTTTTTACCTTTATTTCAGATACACCATCGAGGTTAGCATCATCCATTTTAAGTGCCACATTTACAGGTAAATATGCCATAATGTTGTGTGCTATATCTACCCATTCAATAGAGAAGGCATCAAAGTGTTCAATTGTGTCCTAGACCTCATTTCTATACTGTTTCAGTCTTGCATTCTTGGTAGTATACCTAGATCTTATTTGAGAGATAATTAACTCTAAGTCTCCAAAAACACTAAGTATTTTTATTCCATGCTTGCGAGAAATGTTCATTCCCAATAATAGAGCTTCATATTCGGTGACATTATTGGTGCAATAGAAAGTCAATAGGAAAGAATACTTGAATGTCTTACTAGTAAGAGATATGAATACAACTCCTGCGTCATTTCCTTCTTTACTGCATGCTCCATCAAAGAACATCTTCCATATTTGACCTTTAATTTTCTTAGCCTGGATTTTGATTGGATTTGTACTAACTTCTAGTTGAGCAACTTGAACTGTGAAATTATCCATGTCAGGGTGACAAAAATATGTTAGCTAATTTGGATCAATATTTTCAATAATGTATGAGGATCTTGGCTCCCTTTTTATTCTAACTTGTTTTCCATTTACAAGGATAGTAGCATAAGACAGATCAAGCTAAACATTCTCTCCAACCATTCTAGTCCATTGTCTAGACAAAAGAATACCATAATTAGGAGGAACATCTACAACAATGATATCAGTTCTATATGTAGCCTCTAGATATTCATAAATTTTGTGCTCAACATCTTTCATTACACCAACAACAGGAACAAATCTATTATCCATTGCATAACACTTTCCATACGTGGTATCAACATTCAATTTTAATTCCTTCTTGACCTCATGTTCCATAACATTTATAGAAGCCCCATAATCAATCATATCATTCTTTACTAGTTTATTATTTACAAGGAGAGTCATATAAAATGGATCTACCTGAGCATGATGTCTAGTCAATGTGGTTCCAATGTAAACCTCTGGTATTACCTCTTCACTTGTATTAATTTTAGCTTTCTTTGACTCCTCTGTAACATTATTGATTAACCTTATTGCAATCTTCTTGTACTATGGGAACTTCATCATTTCCAAAAAAGGAAAAAATACCTTCATCTGTAACAAGGCATTAGTAATATAAAAATTAGATGAAGGATCATTTGCAACTAGGTTCTCACTCATAACTTCATTCTTATTAATGCTCTTAGTTGGCTAAGTAAATTTAGCTTCACCTTTATCTTTATCTTCTACAGACTTTGAGATAACCACACCATTTTCCTTACCCTTTGTCAACTTCCCTCTTTTTAGAATCTTCATTGGTTTTTCCTGTTCATTATTTATTACCCTATTCCTTAATTGATATTTGTTTTTGGCTTGAGTAATATCTGCCACAGTGAGAGCTCTCTTTTCTTCTTCAGTTAGGCAATATCCATTTCTAAAAACTTTCTCATCATCATATGATTCATTAATCATGAATAAGTGTTGATTATACCTTTTTGTATCAATATCTACTTCATGCCCATCCTTCGATGAACCATAATCATCAGGGGCTCTACACATATGAGAAAACAATGCATTTACTATTTTATTGTGATCAAACTCTTGTTCTTCTAAAATCTCATGTTCCAGACTCTATGCCACCACACACTATGAAGGTGAATGATGGATATTGCATTCCATACACCAAGGAGTCTCATTAACCATGTGATTCCTCTGTTTATTTAAAGGGTCAGGAGTACCCATACTTTTTTTTGATACCTCTGGCTTGCCATGCTTCCATCATGTATTATAAGGCATATCATGTAGTATGGGTCTATTGAAATATAGATAATCACTCCTAGGTTTATCACCTCTTACCACCTTAAGTGACAAATCTTGCAATAAATTCAATGCCTTATCCATTTTGTCCTCTTCTTTAGTCTATTTATGAACTCGAAGATTATGCAATTTAGTGTCATCTCTTTTGCCAATTTTCCCAGCAACTTTCTTGTTACTCTCTAGTATTAAAGCAATTTGAATGCATCTTGTAAGATTCTAGGATTTATGGACCTAATTTCATAATTATTGTTTCTATCATAAGCATCCATATAAAAAACCAAACAATACTCATCCGCGGGCTTCATATATGGTGGTATCTTGTACAACAAATTATTGAATCTTTTATTGAATTTAGTTACTGATTTATTGTACCCCTTTTCACACTTGTGACCTCATGAAGCACACATGAAGGATCATTATTTTGGTCACCAAATTCTTCCAAAAATTTCCTTTTCATCTCAACCCAATTGTCAATTGAAGCATCAGGTAAAGCTTTGAACCATTCTCTTGCATCTTCAGTTAGAGATTGAACAAAGAGTTGCATCCTCATGAGGGAATTTATTATTCTCTGTGGCATACTCAAAAGCCTTGACATGATTTTCTCTGGTCTCATGACTAGTCCCTGTGAATTTAGGTAAATCTTTCCTCCAGTCAGCCAAAATATCATGAGGGGCTCCCAAAATTCTAGTGAAATTAAAAGGTTTGTATTTATTCGCATTCACGGGTCCTCTTGAAAAATCCAACTAATGAGGATCAGACTGATATTGGATACTATATGGAGGTGGGGATAGGGGTAGATTGTGTGCATACTGATTGTATATGGGCCCCTCTTCCATACTGATTATCATTGGTAGGAGGAAATTGATATGTATTCTGAGGGTTAGGTACCCTTTGTTGTCCTTGATCCACTAGTGGTGGTACATTGCCTCCATCCCCACGGTTACCTCTTTTACTACCATCTTGAGTACCTTGCCTTCTAAGTCCTTCCTCTTGATTATCTTCATCCTCAAGATCTAGATTATCTAATTGATTAATAAAACATTGGTATTCTCTAGGAAATTACACATTATCATCCTTGATCCTTTGGAAATATTAAAAAAAATATCACGCCTTATTTTTGAACTCTTGTCTTGCATCAGCTACATTTCCATAAGAAGCCTGAGACCTATGAGAGCTTGAAGAGGAAGAAGGTCCAAACCCCAGAGGAGGAACACCTCTAGGAAAAGGGCCCCAATGAAATCCTCTTGTTTGACTATCAAATCCTCCTTGAAGTTCTCTATCCCTCTGACTGGAGAAGGGTAAACATCCACTCTAACAAAATGAGAATGAATCCATCTTAGAAGAACCTTTATTTCACCTTGTTGGAGGAAGCTATGTATATTGGAAGGATTGATCATCAAATTGAGATCTTCTACTATTCATAGAATATGAGACTATCAAGAGTTTGTATTTTATATGCCTAGAATATTTTCTTGTCACCTCACAAATGACTTTGTGATCATTCATGTAATAGCTTTTAATTCAAAGTCACCACCTCTTTTTAAGAGGAAAATGATATTTTTCTAGTCTACTGGGTTCTTCCTTCCAGCAGAGTGAAAATTTCACTAGAGCTTCTGGGTAAACTTGAACAATAACTTATGAACAAATCCCCAATAGAGTTGCCAATTTTTTGGTTCCCAAATCAACAGATTGGAAAGCACTAAAAGGATGAAAAGATATATCTTTGAACTCTCCAAATGATTTGGCCAATTGAAAGAATTCAACTGAGGTGTGGTTGTAATCCTATACTCTTTAGGCTCTGCAGAACTTGGGCGGGTAAACCCTTTCTCTAATCTCCTTCTTAAGTTAAGATATATTTTAGGGCAGATTCGATCCAAAGTTCTTTGACAATCCTTAATTACAAGGTGGAAAACTTAGAATGTAAGAACACTAACTCCCTACTACTCTTATTGAATTATTCCTATTTGATTATTCCTCAAGTACATCTCTACTTTAACACAAAATAAAATGAAATGACTTATCAGTTTTAGACATTCCTTACTCCTTTCAATAGATGAATACTAGTCCCTTATCTAATTGGGCACATAGCTAATCTTTCTAAACCCTTCATGTACTTCTATGATAGACAATACTCCAAAGGCTGAGCAACATCATCAATCACCCAATCCTATTAGTGTGAAAAAATCAAATTTATAATATTAATTTGTCTGATTGTATTTAATCCTCACAAAGTAACCAATCAAATAGAAAGCAACAGGACAACACTTCACAATTTCTTTCTATTTTTTTAGATCAATATCACCAAGTTACAATCCAATCACACAATTTTTAAAGGTGACAATCAATCCTTTAATTGATTATAATAGAGAGACTAAATTCAAAAAACATATAATATCCTAATTGGACAAGGAAATAGGGTGTATATTATTTATATAAAAAAGAGTAAGTACAATCGAGAGTTCTTATGCTTTCAATTGAGACTAATTTATAATGAACGGTTGTAGTTTCCCTCCAAAATGGGAAGAAACAAGCTTCCAACCATTCTACATTTCGTGCCTTTTCAATCCTAACTAATCCTAATCAACCGAAAGTAGACAAAAATATTACAAACATAACAAAACAAACAAAAAATAGAAAACTACAAAATGTCATTAAAGTAAAACATCTTTATGCTCTACTATCTTCTTCGCTCCCTTGTAAAATACCTATTACCACTTCAGGATATTCTTTAACCCATTCTAAAACCTCCACAAATGATGGCCATTGATAGTACAATATGTTTGGCACAATGAGTAGGTGTTCCTTCCATCTGTTCCCTATGATTTCCTAAGATTCGATTATAAATTTGGATAACTTTCCTTCAAGTGCAATGACCCTGTCCAAGAAAATGTTGAGCTTGTCAACTGATAAACTCTTGTCTTCCTTCAAATGATTTATAATTTATGGAGTCATATTCTGATATTCTATTTTCCACTCTTCAAATTTTTTCACACGGCCTTCGGGGTCCACAATGGAATTGTCCAATGTTTAATTGTTTTGAATAATGATAAATTCTCTTCAATATTTTATTTCTCTCACATAATGTACTCCAATTCTTCAAACATTGAATACATTATTATTTTAGTTTCTTTTATTTCTTCAGGAGCATCTGGGTCTCTTCGAATTACGTCACAAATTTGTGTGATTTCAAATGAAGAGGGGCTCCACCTCTTAGCTAAAATCTATAAAAAAAGCTTGTTCTTCTTAAATCCACTTAACATTTCATTCAACAAACAATATCCCTGATAGGCATCTTCACATTTTCCAGTCACAATCTTATCCCTGAATGACTGTTGGAAATATAGATGCAGTAACTGAGAGGGGGGGGGGGGGGGGTGAATCAGTTAACCACAAAAATATTATCACTGATCCCTTAAATATCTTAACAAATTATTTACTGTGCCACTCGGTAAATATACAGAGAAATGCTGAAAACTTGATCCTTGAAGTGTGTAATAATTAAACTGTTCTTAAGCATTCATCACTGATTAACTTACATGAATAAAGAAAATAACATGAACACAAGAGACACCAGATTTACCGTGGAAACCCAATATGGGAAAAACCACCAATGTAACTAGTTACTATTTTTCACTCTTCTGAAGTGATGCCCGGTTAGAAGCCAACCCGGTAAAAGGTTACAAAACACACTGTTAGGTGTGACCTTGATAGAGAATTTAATCACCCTACTAGGAGTGGCCATGTAAGAGGTCTTGAAACAATTCAACAGAACTGTTACCTTGTTAAGGGATTTACAAAATGGTTGTTAAACCAACTCGGTTAAGAGATTTTGATATCACTGCTACAATTGCTAGAGAGTAACAATGAAATGACCTACAACTGAATTGTTGAATATAGATCTATGTTTTGTTTCACTAGATCCTTATTGATCAATTAAATCTTTGCTGCTCCTCAAGGATATCTGACCATCCTTCAAAATTCGCACACACCTTTCTTCAAAATGATTTCTGCATGTTGTATATCTTTTATTCACCACTTGACCTTCTATATATATATGCCATTTCATAATCATTTAGATTGTCAAGTTGGCACTAATAATTATTATAACAGTCGGCTGGGATAAACAAACTGTAATAACAAAATTCTTTGAAAGGGCCAACCTTGCTCGGTAAACATTAATCTTGAAAAGATTTCCTTCGGTGACCGAGAGAACTCGGTAACCACAGTGAATTCTGCAACATCCTTTGGAGATCGAGAGAGCTCGGTAACCACTAATTTTCCTTTGATAACCAAGGAGGCTCGGTTAACACTGTTACCTTGTCATGTTTCCTTTAGACACCCGAGAGAACTCGGTAGACACTAAAAACCACCTAGCTGACTGACTGAGCTCGGTAGATACTGAGAGTGATAATTGATATGACATTTGTGTGACATCAAAGACAACACATAGCTAATCCAACAATGTCCTTCAGACAATTATATCCAACAATCTCCCTCTTTGGCATTGATGGCAACACAACATGTCATAGCACAATGAAATTTCACAGAGAAACCAAGAGTAAGAAACATATCCTTAGCTTCATTCTGATTCCCATCATCTTCAAACTTCTTTCTCTGACTGAGAACTCTCCCTCTTAACTTCTCAAATTATTCTTCTTAGAAATTTCTTGAAATGATAGCAAACTCTCCCTCTTTGACAACACATGCCAAAGACAACTTACACAGTTTTGGTAAATATCAATGTACCTTATGTACTAATTCATATGCAATGATTCCCTGACTATGTTGCATCAACTGATTGATCTTCAACATGTTCCGATTGATGCATCACTAAAACTTTATTTAGTGAACCTCGGACAGGGTAGTGACCCCTAACTTGCCTCTTAGATACAAGAATGCATCCTTAGGTAGTGGCTTGGTGAAGATATCTGCAATTTATTCTTTTGTATGAATATATTCCAATCTGATTTCCTTGTCTTGCACCAATTCTCTCACAAAGTGATATTTAATTGCAATGTGCTTGGTTTTGGAATGCATTACTGGATTCTTTGAAATATTTATTGCACTTGTATTATCACAAAACATAACAACTAGTTCTTTGATCTCAACCTTCATGCCTTCCAAAAGCTATTTAAACCATATAATATTAGAGCAGTTTACTGCTGCAGCAACATATTATGCTTCTGCTGTGGATTGGGATGTGCAGTTTTGCTTTTTACTAGTCCAAGATACTAACCTCTTGCCAAGAAAGAATGCTCCACCACTTGTACTCTTTCTATCATCAATGTTTCCTCAAGATTCTTTTGATTGCCATCATGTGATTTTCTCTGGGTTTAGCTGAGAATCTTGCCACTATTCCAACTGCTAAGGCAATATCAGGCTTTGTGTGTACTACATACTGTAATTTTCCAATCATTGATCTGTATAAGGTCTGATCTACTTCTTTTGAATCATCATCTTTGGTAAGCTTCAGTCCAGTACACATGGGTGTACCAACTGGTTTTGAATCTTCCATACCAAATTTCTTAAGTATTTCCCTGATATATTTAGACTGAGTAATGTAGATACCATTTTTGTTTTGCTGAATCTGAAGTCCAACAAAGAATTTTATCTGACCAAACATAGACATTTCAAATTCTTTGTTCATAAGCTCTGAAAATTCTTTGCACTGATCATCATTTCTTGTAAACACAGTATCATCCACAAATATTTCTGCCAAAACAATTTTGTTATCTGATCCTTCTTTGATTTATAAATTGTTGTTGTCATTAGCCCTTTTGAAACCAATCTTAGTAAGATAGTTATGTAATCTTTCATACCATGCTCTAGGAGCTTGTTTCATACCATACAATGCTTTGTGTAATTTGCAGACCATATCCCTTTTGTTTGGATCAATAAAACTTTAAGGTTGCTCAATGTAGACTTCTTCCTCAAGAATACCACTGAGAAAAGCATATTTGATATCCATCTGATATACCTTAAATCCTTTATGTGTTGCATATGCAAGTAAAGTCCTCACACCTTCTAATCTTGCAACAGGAGCAAAAGTCTCTCCATAATCTATTCCTTCTTCTTGAGAATATCCTTTACATACCAATCTTGCTTTATTTCTTGATATTTGACCATCTTCATTCAACTTATTTCTGAATACCCATTTTGTCCCAATTACATTTTTATCTTTAGGCCTAGGTACAAGAGTCCATGTCTTATTTTTCTCTATTTGCTCTATTTCTTCATTCATAGCCTCAATCCAACTTTCATTTTCTAATGCATCTTTGACATTTTTAGGTTCAAAATTAGCAAATAAACATGTACCTTTTAGTTTACTTCTTGTCATAGTACCATCTTATTTGTTTCCAATAATTTGATCTGGTTTATGATGCTTTCTAACGTACTTGGCTAATATAGGTTCCTTGCTTCCTGAATGAGTTACATTTTCATCTTCTTCATCTTCAGGTTCAGATTGCTCAGGCTTGGTAGATACTTGCTCGGTAGCTTCAGACTGAGACTCGGTACTTTGTGACTCGGTCTGAACTTCTTCTTGTGACTCGGTTACTGTACTAGGCTCGGTAGATGTAGTCTCCTTACATGTGTCTGGCAATGTATTAGGTTCGATGTAAACAAATTTTCTGTAGTCCTCTGGTTCCTTTTTGCTTTCTTCTTCAATCTTTTCTGCAAACTCATCAATTCTCACATGTGCACTTTCTATGATTTTGTGAGTAGACAAATTTAGACATCTATATGCCTTACTTTTGCAAGAATATCCCAAAAATATTCCTTCATCACTTTTTACATCAAATTTTCCTTTTCTAGATTCTTTTAAGATGTAACATTTATTACCAAATACTTTTAGGTAACTTACATTTGGTTTGTAGCCATACCATAGCTCATATGGAGTCTTGAATGTGTCTTTTCTCAGTTGTACTCAGTTTAAGGTATGAACTGCAGTGCTGATAGCTTCCTTCCAGTATTTCATAGCAATGTTCTTTTCAATCATTAGAGTCCTTGCACAGTCCATGATAGATCTATTCCTTCTTTCGGCTATTCCATTTTGCTCAGGAGTTCTCGGGGCTGATACCTATCTTTTGATTCCTCTTTCAATGTAGAAATTATTGAATTCATGGGAGATGAATTCACCACCTCTGTCTGATCTCAAGCATTTTATTCTTTTTCCTGTTTCCTTTTCTACTCTTGCTAAATACCATTTGAACTTCTCAAATGCTTCAGACTTTTCTCTTAAATACATAATAGTCATCATTCTAGAATAATCATCAACAAAGAGAATAAAGAATTTTTCTCCGGTATAGCTCTCAATTCCAATAGGTCCACATAAATCAGTATGCACAATTTCCAAAATATCTTCAGACTGATAGTTTTTACTTTTGAAACTAGACTTTCCCATTTTACCAATTTGACAATTCTTGCATAGACCAACATCAGGTTTCTTCAAAGTAGGAATACCTCTTACTTTCTTGAATTTGCTTATTTTCATCATGTCAAAATTTACATGACATAACCTTTTGTGTCATAACCAACTTTCTTCAATTTGAGCAATAAAACATGAGTAATCACCAAGATCAAGATAAAACAGGTTACCTTTGGTTTGTTTGCTTGATCCTATCAGTTTTCCTTTGTCATCTAGTAGTCTTGCTTTGCCATTCATGAATTCAACCTTGAATCCAATGTTGATTAGCTGTGCTACACTTAGAAGATTATGCTTTAGTCCTTTGACCCAATATGCATTATCACATATAAGTTATTTGGTTAATGAAATTTGTCCCTTTCCTTTTATACAATAGGGTTCATTGTTTCCAAACCTTACATTACCACCATCAAAGTTTTCAAAGTGTTCAAACTTGGTCCTGTCACCAGTCATATGATGTGAACATCCACTGTCTATAATCCATGTATCATTCTTGATTATATGAGAGATAAGTGCCATCTCATCTTCATCATTATTAGATTCATCTTTTACAGCAATGAAAACAATTTTTTCTTCACTATCATCCGAATCTTTAGCTAAAAAACATGTTTTCTTACCTTTATCCTTGAATGATTTGAAATTTTTCTTGCCATTGTACTTGTAATTTTTCTTCTCATCTTTGCTTTGCTTGTTTGGACACCTAGCTGCAATATGACCAATTTCTTCACATGAAAAATAGATTAAGGGAGTTTTACTTTTGTATTTTCCTCTGCCTCTTGAATGCTTCTTTGCAAGTAATGCTTCAATAACTTCAAGATCGCTATCAGAACTTTCCTCTGATTCTTCTTCACTTTCTGATTGGATTTTCTTCCCTTTCTTGAGTGAAAGTTTGGCCTCAAAAGCTGATTCAATATTTTTAGAAGTTGGAACATAGTTGTCATAGTTATCCAGTTCAAAGGCTGTCAATCTTCCAACTAAGGCATCCAAAGTTATATTGTGATTTTCTTCACATCTTCTTTCTTGAATAACAGAAACTCTTATTGCATAAATAGGGAGTAATGTTCTAAGAACCTTACTTATAACCATTTCATCATCAATTTTTCCTCCAGAAGCTCTGATTGCACTAACACTTGTCTTGATCCTTTCAACATATTTTGCAATGTTTTCTTCTTCTCTCATTTTCATTTGATCAAACTGTCCTCTTAGGCTCTCTGCTTTGGCTCTCTTCACATTGTCATCACCGCCATAGATTTTCTTCAGCTTGTTCCACATTTCATGAGTAGTTGTGCAGTCTTTGATTTCATCAAATTCTTCATAGCTAAGAGCTGATGCAATGTCTATCATCATAGTGTTATGGTTCTTCTTCTCTGCAATGTCTTCAACAGTTAATGTGCTAGTAGGAATTGTATATTCTTGATCAATATATTTTCATCCTGAATCACCAATGGAAGCCAGATGTAGTCTCATGAGACCTTGCCATGCTGAAAAGTTATTTCTGTTAAGCCTTAGAATTTCTCTTTTGTAAGACATCCTGATCTTTAGCTTAGGTCCTTGAAACCCTTCCTGCAAGCACCAAAAGCTCTGATACCAATTGTTGGAAATATAGATGCAGTAACTGAGAGGGGGGGGGGGGGGGGGGGGGTGAATCAGTTAACCACAAAAATATTACCACTGATCCCTTAAATATCTTAACAAATTATTTACTGTGCCACTCGGTAAATATACAGAGAAATGCTGAAAACTTGATCCTTGAAGTGTGTAATAATTAAACTGTTCTTAAGCATTCATCACTGATTAACTTACATGAATAAAGAAAATAACATGAACACAAGAGACACCAGATTTACCGTGGAAGCCCAATATGGGAAAAACCACCAATGTAACTAGTTACCATTTTTCACTCTTCTGAAGTGATGCCCGGTTAGAAGCCAACCCGGTAAAAGGTTACAAAACACACTATTAGGTGTGACCTTGTTAGAGGATTTAATCACCCTGCTAGGAGTGGCCTTGTAAGAGGTCTTGAAACAATTCAATAGAACTGTTACCTAGTTAGAGGATTTAAAAAATGGTTGTTAAACCAACTCAGTTAAGAGATTTTGATATCACTGCTACAATTGCTAGAGAGTAACAATGAAATGACCTGCAACTGAATTGCTGAATATAGATCTTTGTTCCGTTTCACTAGATCCTTACTGATCAATTAAATCTTTGCTGCTCCTCAAGAATATCTAACCATCCTTCAAAATTCACACACACCTTTCTTCAAAATGATTTCTGCATGCTGTATATCTTTTATTCACCACTTGACCTTCTATATATATATGCCATTTCATAATCATTTAGATTGTCAATTCAACACTAATAATTATTATAACAGTTGGCTGGGATAAAAAAATTGTAATAACAAAATTCTTTGAAAGGGCCGACCTTGCTTGGTAAACATTAATCCTAAAAAGATTTCCTTCAGTGACCGAGAGAACTCGGTAACCACAGTGAATTCTGCAACATCCTTTGGAGACCGAGAGAGCTCGGTAACCACTAATTTTCCTTTGATAACCGAGGAGGCTCGGTTAACACTGTTACCCTGTCATGTTTCCTTTAGACACCCGAGAGAACTCGGTAGACACTAAAAATTGCCTAGCTGACCGACTGAGATCGGTAGATACTGAGAGCGATAATTGATATGACATTTGTGTGACATCAAAGACAACACATAGCTAATCCAACAATGTCCTTCAAACAATTTTATCCAACAAATGACATAATATTTTCCAAGGTTGAGAACATTTGTGTTAAGAAATCTTTCTTGAACTTAGCATTAAGTGCATCTTCCATATAATCTGGAGTTCCTTATTGTTTATTGGAAAATGGCTTCTGAATATTTTGATAGACAACAATAGTTCATTCTAACATTGTTCCTTTTTGTTTTTGCATCTCCTTATCTTTCTCTGCAAGCTTGACATATAATTCATTTATCACTTTATTCAATTCAATCTTCTTGTCAAAGGAGCTTTTCAACTCATCCTGCAGACATTTTACCTGATCCTTATTAAACATGGACTTGAACACAAATTCATTAGTAGAGACACATGTATTTATGTCTCCTACTATTTGCAAAACAACTGTTCCTTCAACATTCTTAGAAAAATCAATCATCTTGAGCTTATGAGCCCCTTTGAAAATCACACATGTGACCAAGGTTTTTGTTTTAGGATTATAACATGATCCTATGCTCTTCTCCTCTGAATCAAATTCTGCAACAAAGGTGGTGTCATCCTGCATCCTCACTTGATCAAGGAGAAATATTTCCTTTAGAGTCAGGTCAGGAACCAAAATTAAGTCACTTTTCTTCAACATCTCCCTCGCCTCATCCACAATACAATCAATATTGTCCAGATTCAACTCCTTAATCATTTGACTCACATTCCCTCATGCTCAAATCGTCAACCCCCATTAATCTTATCTACTTTCTCTCTTCAAACTTTTTCATCCTCATTTGAATCCATAAATCCTTGAATTCTTGGGAGTGGATGAAATCATCAATCTCAATGAATCTATCAGATATGGCTTCACTTTCATCTCACAATCCCATAGGATTTTCTTCAACATATTCCTACATTTGAGCTTGGTAGCCATGAAATTATTCTTGAAAAATAGAGACTGGGGAGGAAGGCCTTGTCTCCTCATCCTATCTCATGCCTCTTAAGGTTGCAGCAATTTATTTTGTTTCACCCATCCCTTTTGACATGTCATATGGAACAAGGGTAGGTTGTGCCTCAACCTTGGAAACTTTGGCAGGAGGAGAGTCTAAATCTGAATCATTGATGACTAATTTTCTCACTCTTTTAGGGGGAGGCTTGGATTTTTCTTCTTATGTTACAACACTCTTACCTTTCAATTTATCAAAGTCCTAAATGCAAAATTCCCTTTTGCAAATCTCATTTCCCACTTCATCATGGAACCAAAGTAATCCTTTCTGGATTCTTTCCTTTTCCAATTTAGCAAGGACTTTATCTTTGCTAAACCGTTGAGCTACTTTTGAATAATCATTGCAATTTCTTGTCAAATATTCATTAATCAAAGCAATGCCTATATTCCTTTACCCAAGACCACATATGGCCCTCTGGATCATAGTTATTAGACTTCACACTATCTATTTGGTAAGAATACAGACATTCTTGCACATTCTCAAGGGTTCCAAAACCTATAGAAAAATCCTTGAACCTAGTTACATTGGGTAAGAATGTGTCCTTCCTTCTAGGAGCAATAAGTTCTCTCTCTAACCATTGAAATTGCCACATGAATTCCAGTAATGAAATCCTTTCTAATACAAAGATAGGTAATTTGTGTGGAGCCTACCTACATCCATATACCCTGAATAAAGTATGATCATCTTTACACATCCAGTCTACAAAGTTATGAGTGAAATCTTCATTAGGCTTTGTTTCCTTCAACTTCAAAATCTCCTTGATTGAAGGGGGAATCCTCACCACCTCATCACCCAATTACCTAAGAGTCCAGATCATAAACATATTATGGAATGTTGTATAGTTAGCATCTCTATTTTTTTTGTCCAACAACTGGCACCACAACTGCACTGGAAGTTTATTTCCTCTACCATCCACAGTGGTTAAATTTAATGAATTGCAGAAGACAATGTTGTTTTTAAATAAAATGATATGACACAATAAAGATTAGTGTTTGAACTTATTTATCTTTTTCTATCCAACCAGTTCTTTATTTAGAATGCTTTCCAACTCGGAGGCTATATCATATTCTTATGACAAATGGGAATTATGGGTCCTCATAGATAAATACATGAAATCAATAGGCATTCTGGATTTGTGGTCCTCTCACAATATTTTCCCCCAACCCCAATATGTCCTTTGAAAAAACCACATGAAACTATCAGTAGAGAAATGAGCTTTTCCATTCAATTGAATCATTCTATTTTTATCTTCTCTATTCATAAAGAAAGCCACCTCCTTCAAACCAATGCTCTTCACCATTTGATCATAGTCCATGGAGAATTTTTCTCTTTCAAGCTTGACAATTTATTGACAACTCAATCTAAAACATTCACGTATCATATTTTTAGATATGACCAGGAGAGGGGTTCCATCAACTTTTCTCATTGTTCTGGTCTCCGCCTTGTAGTTCTTGCTTGATACATCTAACAATTTTGTATCAACAAACACATTAGGCACTATGAGCTTGGCCATATCTAATTTCCAAGGGTCACATATCATAACTTTATCCCCTCTTTTTGAATAAAATGACCAAAATAATGACCTACCGTGAATGGGTATCTTAGAATCCCCACATTCTTGCTTTTCATCTGAAAACAAACCCTTCATCCCCACATCCTAGGATCTAGGTGATAATTTTAACAATGTGTATTGTGGGGGATGAATTATTATGTATCCTACAACTACCCCCTTATTCTTCCTAGGCATTATGTTTTTTTAAAATAAAGACCAGAGAGAGAAAAGAATTTACTTACTGATTTACCCATCTTCTCTAATTGCTCCACAATCTCCAATGAACTAGTGAGCCAACCTCTGCGTGTGACTTCAATTCACCACTGGTAATTTTATGGAATTAATACTTTTAGTTGCAAAGAATGTTTATATGTGTGAACAAGTCTTTAAAATGATCGCCACCTCATTCCACTGTCATTTCATAAATGTGTCATCATTTCATAGTACCCTAAAATCCTCAGCGTATGAATATTACTTTTCACTATGTCATGAATCATTCTTCTTTCCCCTTTGCAAAATAGCAATGGTCGCTATTTTGTCATCCCTTTAAAACCTTTTTTGTGGAATAGAGACTATCACATCCTTCACAACTTTATGATAACTTTCAAGACATAAGGGCTTGGGAGATGAATATTTATTAGTTCATTTTTCTCATTTCACATTCTGAATAGATCTAATCACCTCTATAGATATAGGTGTAGACGTTTGCAATTTTAACAAAGTACAGATGGTCAGACCAGTGAGGGAAAGGGATTGGTACAAGGAAATGTATGAAGAAAGCATAAAAGGAAGTGGATTACTTGTTCCCATGTTGACTTCTCTAGATAATTCAAAATGGAAAAGGAAGCATGATGAGATAAAAAGTGAGAGCCAAAATTTAAATAAGAAAATGCAAACTATGAGGATTAATACTGTTGCTTTTCTGTTGTACAAAACATTTGAGAAACTAAAAATTAATTTGGAAAATCTATGGGAAGCATATAGAAAGAATAAGGATAATGCTCTATCCCATAATAGAATTATGAAATGGTTGGGGTAAATTTTCATGAGAATAATTTGGAAGGAGAAGATACAAAATAAATTGAGGAGATAAACAAAGCGATTGCAAAGCATGAATAATTTGATAAGCAATTAGAAGAAGAGTATGAAAAATTCAAAAATGCAATCAAACAGGGACTGCTTGCTTTTCTTGATCATAAAGGAGGATTAAAAGATAAGGATAAATGGATTTAAGAATGCTAGAGTCTCCTCAATGTTTCCCTCAATGCTACTCATACAGATGGGATTGAGTTAAAAGAGTCTACTTTGAAGATGGAACAACTTCTCATGCTGGAGATCACCGCCAAAGACATCGTCCATAATGCATATATTTATGCCTCCGAGGTATATTTGGAGCATATCAAAAGATGCGACATGCTACTTGGGGATTGAACTCTATTCCAAAGTGTTACTTATGATTTCTTATTGTATTTGGTCTAGTTGGTGTTTAGTTAAGTCATTTTGCTAGTTGATTTAGTTGTCAATTAGGTAGTTTTGTGTCTTTTGGAAAAGGGGTATGCCCATCCACCTGTAACTAAGACCTTTCCTATATGTAGGGGGTTATTCTGATGTTTTAAGAGAGAAAGGATACATGCAATTATTTTGGGGGATTTTTGTTCACTGGAAATACAAGGCTGGCAAAAGACATATGTAACTAGTTGATTCCTATATATCCATTTCAATACAAGGATCAAGTTTTATTTCATTTCTGATGGTATCTATCTTTTCAATTATCTAATGAGTTCTTTGCGATAAATCTATTTCATTTAGATTGCTTCAATGTGCTATTTTATGTTATTATAATTTGAATTAAGTTTTAGTTTGAATATCAATTTGGAGGATTGGTTGACAAACTTCAACCTATATTTTTGGTCTTTCAACCTAAAGTTAAATTTAGTAAGACTAACTGTAACAACAAATCTAAATTATAATATCATAAAGATGCCTTTGAGGTGATGGTCTTGTTTGAAAAACAAGTTATTGAAATTGTCTCACACGATTATACATATGATCATTCAATTGAGTTGGTAAAATCAGTAAGAGATTAAGTTACTAGTCTAATATTGATCACATTCTAAAATTTGCACACTTACACACATTTTCTACCAAATATTACAAATAGGATCATCAAAGATATGAAGTCCATAGATCAGATGACCTACAAGAAAATATATAAATGGAAGTGAAAAAATATCAAGGTCAAGGTACTTCTAGATGGGAGAAAAAACAAGATACATCTCATTTTTCAAATGATTGACCATAAGCAAATAGATTATTTGCAGATACTTTATGATCTAATAAATAACATTAAATTCTATTCATAAATGGTGTATAATTTTTCTATAGATTTGTTTATCTCATGGACTCCCCCAAAAAATAATGAATCCACAAAATAATGAACAAATGGTAAGTAATTAACAAAGGTCTATTCTAGAACAAAATAAACTCACAAAACCATTAAGGAATGCATTAACTTGTAATGGGGAACTGTTTGATAGAAGCATGTTCACAACCTTCAACACTGAATCTATAACCTGCAAACAGGATGCTTAGCATCAATAAGATTAGTAATGGAGCATAATGAAATATTTAAAAGTGTGTTACCTTATTGAGCTTCTCTTTGTTTCAAGAATAGTTTAATATTCTCTACTTAATAGGGCCAACCACGTGAAGGTGGAAGCTCATTTGGCCCCTCCCCCCTAATATCACTCTAAATTTACTATTAACATTTAACATTATTTGATCTATTAATGAAACATAACATTCATTCATTATCACACAACATTCATTAACACATAACATTCATTAACATTCATTAACACGTAACATTCAACAACATTCATTAACACGTAACATTCAACAACATTCATTAACACATATCATTCATTAACCTTCATTAACACGTAACATTCATCAATATTCATTAACACATGTCATTCATTACCAAATAATTAAATTCATTAACACAATATAAAATCCTTTTATTAACAAATAATAAGATTACAATCATTTTTTAAATTTTTTTTATTTGAACCTTGGATGTAAATACTAAGTGGAGCATCAATTTCTTCATCATTCGTCCCCTCTTTAGTTCTTATGCGCTCTGCTCATGATCTAGTTAATGTATTCCCAATCATGTACCCATGATGAGGATGTGTATGCAAAGGGGGGTTCGCTATAATAACAAAGAAATGGTTTAAATTTATAAGTTTTATTATTATTGTTACAAGTATTTCATTAATTAAAAGAACATTACAGGAGTTCTCTTTACCTGATGGGGACACATCATCTTCTTGATCATTTTGTCTAGGCTCATCCTCAACATCTTGAACACCCTCTAAATCCTCTCGAGTTGAAACATGAAAGGTTTCATTAATCAATACACCAATTGCAATTAAATTCATTTAAAGGAAAAAAATGGTCCTCTTTACCTAGTGGGAGCACATCATGTTCATGATGTTGTCTACTCGGATCATGCTCAACTTGGTCACCACGGTCTACATGCTCTAAAATATAAACAAAAAAGGTTACATTAATTACTACACCAATTTCAATTTAAGATGTTTAATTGTATTAATAATTACATTAAAAAAATTGTATAGCAAATGAATACCTCCAATATTGGGATGCACACCATGACCTTCATCATGTGCATGTTGTGTTCCATGATTAGTAGAATGCATTCCAATGTCATGCACATTGTTATCATTGCTTGCTTATTTAAAATAAATATAGTCACTTTATGTTGGAAATTAACATCAAATAGATTATTGATCAAGTATTCAATTTAAAATAATTTTCATTTATCTTATTTACCTGTGTGATGGATGCAACAAAATCTTGTATTTCTCACTCAATTCTCTTAGGCATTCAGCCACGACTACATAGCCTTGTTGGAAGCCAATTTTCATGTCATCATCTATGGGTGCTCTATTGAATTCAGAGCCCTGCATCTGTGCTTAATATCATGAATTTTGCTTCTATTGTTTGATTAAAAAAATGTTTGCAATTTATTATTTTGATGTGATATTTCATTTACTGATACTTACAAATCTTGCATAAAGTTTCATATAACTACCAGAGCTGAGTTTGTGTTTCTTCTGCTTTTCTTGTCTTTCCTTAGTTACATTTGATGTGTCGAGAAGTCTATGAAAAGTTTGAAATATGTTAGATTATATAAATATAAAGAGTAATTAGTACATAATTACATTCTTAATAGTATCACATACCTTCTTTTGTCTGGTGGTGTATTTCCTTATTTCCTTTCAACTCTCTCCTTTGCATCCAAAATCAGGTCCTTCCACTCCCTCTCTGGAGTTATGGGGGGATGCTCATACTTTTTGTTCTTCTCTAAATGGGTCATATATTGGTCCCTCAGAAGTACTTTAGATATGTGCCATCTTTGTCAAGGACCTTATTTTTATCGAATGTGTCATTTCTAGACAACCCAACCACACAGTTTGCGATTTCATCTTTTAAATTTCTTTCTTTCTCATTCTACCGTTTACATATGGTGGGCTCAAAGATATCCAATACAATTTCATTAAGTTTTTTATAAAAAATATCATTTCCAGCAAAAAAAATCATGGGATCATTAGTCCAAAATGAGTGATCAATAAGTAAATTACAATTAGACTATATATAATAATAATTTTAAAGAACCTAGAACCTTGTATATCTTTAAGGGAAGCATTTATGTGCTCACACCAATGTAGCCTGCAATGTTTCCATACTAGCAATATGGGAAGATCCAGGAAATGATGATGTGGTATCACCACTAGTCACCTCTGCATCCTCTTGTACATGTCTTGTTGCAGAAAATGAATCCATTATGAAATGCCCCCAAGAAAGAACACTTTAAGGGAAATAAACACATAACAAAAGAGAGAGCAAAAGAGAGATCTACCAACCTTGGGGTCAGTATGATGTGCATTAGTGGATGTCTACATGTTGCGTGTTGTCGACATTGTAGTTGGAAATATAGGTGGGGATGATGACCTTAGATGAGGTGGCATTTGTATTGGAACATGGACATCACCTAAAGAATAAGACATTAAATATATGAGCAATAACAAATTAACAGATAAGAATAGAAAAACATGTAATAGAGCCTATGGAAAGGCAAAAATATTGTAATTAGTCATTTCTAGTCCTTTGGGACATGGTTTGAAGGTCTATGTCAAAATATGAGGATAAGAGGAGCAAAAATGCAATATTGCTCAAAAGTTGCACAAAGTGCAATGCTGCAAAAATGTAATTTTGCAACATTTGCACCAAATGTTGTCAATCGGTTAGAGAAAAGATGAATGGTTTGAAATTTCCATGAACCTTATAAAAACAATGAATTGGTCAAGTATAGTGAGGATACTCCTGTCTTGAGGTTACATTTCAAGGTTTAAGAAATTGCATCTCTGAGTGTCATGGAGACCCTACAAGAGGACAACCATGGGTTTTAATGAACATGGTAAATGAAATAATATGTATAAGGAGGGAGAAAGGATAAATGGAGGGTAGTCTCCATCATAAAGAAATTTTCTTGATGAGTGATATTGTTGGAAGTATTTATGAAACCTAATATTTGGTTCAAGTTGCCTCTTCTATGCAGCCTATGTTGAAGGGTTGAATGGAGCTATGGGATCCTAATGGGAATCTCCTGGATGCTCTGCATCAGTGACCCCATGCATAATCAATGATGAAAATAGTGGTTTTAGAAAGATGCATGAATGAACCTCATAGATCAATAGCTATCTAGATTGATACAATGACTTGTGCCTAGAGGTTTTCAAAGGTGTCCTCAAGAAGAAAAACACATCATCATAGAAAGTCTTAATACCATGGAATCAATGGTATTAATGAGTAGTTTTAATGTATAGAGCATGGTCATCACCTGAACTACTTGGAGTACTCTGATCATGGCCACCAACTTGACGAGGACACAAAAATTCTTGTAAAATATATTTTAGTTCATGACATAAAAGAGTATTAATGAGTAGTTTTAATGTATAGAACCTGATCATCATCTGAACTACCTGGAGTACCCTGATCTTGGCCACCAGCATGATGAGGACACAAAAATTCCTGTAAAAAAAACACGTACATATTTTAGTTCATGACATAAAAGAGTATTAATGAGTAGTATTAATGTATAGAATATGGTCATCACTTGAACTACCTGGAGTACCCTGATCATGGCCACCAGCTTGATGAGGATGCAAAAATTCCTCTAAAAAAAACATGTACATACTTTAGTTCATGACATAAAAGAGTATAAAATATAAACTATTATTGAACTTATGTTATAATTAAATATTTCATTACTGCTTACTTGCAAGTTTTGTGCCCTCTACTTCAATTTTTTCACCTCTCTTTTATCTCATCAATTTGAGGGTTTATGTATGCCAAAGCAAGAATTTCTCTATTATTATTTTTTGCATCTTTTTCATCATTTCAACAAGGTTTATGGAATATGTGATGTCATCATTGCATAATAGTGATTCCAGCTCTGTATAGATGTCCTCAGATATTACAGGTGTCTTTTTCTTTCCCCAAACATCCATTTGTGACAAGAATATTAGTAACATTATCAAAATTACTCCAAAACCCTAAAGAAAAGAGAATAATAATATAACATTTTGCTTCTATCTAATATGCACAATTACAATGAGGTTTACCTATTGGGTAGAAGGGTTGGGACCTACATCCATGTCTGTGCTATGTGTTAGATCAATGTTTCCCTATGACAAAGAGTAAATATAAAAATGTTAGCAAAATGAAACCAATAGACTTAGAAAAAAAATAATAATAAAATGGTATATTGGAGTCATTAATTGAAGGTTGATTTAAATGGTATATAGTATGTACCACCCCCATAATAGTAAATTTGTTTGTATCTATGGGATTCAAATTGTAATTGATTAGAAGCTCTTCCCCTGCACTTATTAATTTTATCGCACATACAAATACACAATTTCCCTCGCGCACCTTGAAGATGCAATTGGGTTGCCTATTAGTTGACCCAGGTCATGTACTATTTATAAAACCTACAATATTACCTATTACTTTTGGCCTTCCGTTAATGTACGTAGCCACTCTTTTACTTTGATCATTATTTTTTAACTGTATATAATTTGCCGAGAGTGCATACCTACGCATACTTTTTTTATATCGAACAATCTGCATCCAAGTTTTGTAATTGTAACAAGGTCCAACACACTCCATCAATTCAAAAACTTTATTGTAACATAACTTTATGTTGTCTATGGAAAATAGGCCCAAACCATGTAATGTCGGTGGTGTTATGCGATATATCCTCTCATTAACACAAAAATCAGTGTTTATTGGAGGAAGTTCCTTGGGTACCCATTATTTTTGTAGATGTTTGTACCTTAAGGTAACCTCGATGTCACCTATGGTATGATCATCATAAGAACATGAACCCCCTTAAGCAAGGAAAAATTCCATGTGTTTATTGAATTTTATTCTAATCTTTTGACCTCTAGTTGATCTCTCTCTTTTAGACTACTACATGTCTCACTTTCATCTTCTATTCCTAAATTTCCCTCGCTCGAGGAAGAAAAATATGACAAATACCTATTTAGTGGTACCTGCACTCCATCAAATGAGACAAATAGTTACTATAGGGTCGATTGTTATTGTGAGAGGAAATAAATTTTAGGATTCCATGGAGAGAGAGGACAAGAAGTTGTAATAGATGGTTCACCATATGTTGTTGATTTTTTGCAAATGAGGGTAATGTTGATGAAGAAGTCATCCCTAAAGTTGATGTTGATATTAAAATTTGAATAAGCGCAACTGGGGCCTCAAGTGTCGATAATTGTATTATATTTTCTACTAATGTCAAGGTTTGAAAAATTGAGCAAGTTTGTTTTCCTAGTAATTTTTGAAAAAATAAAAGTTTTGACAAAGTATTGTTTCTAAAACCTGGCTTATTATTAAACCACTCCAAGATGGGTGTAAAGAGAAAGCAAGCAAATAATAAATGGTTTCTATAGGGTGTATTGATGTATACTTGTCAATCTATGAGACTGTGCATGATCCTCATCAAAGGGGTTCAGGTTCCCACATATGTAATTCATTTATCTTATGTTAGCTAAAAATTACATGATACGTATGCTAAAAATTACATAGTAGACAACATGAACAATATGGAGTCATCATAATCATTGTATTTTTTTTATTCCTTACCTTTCCTTTATCTAGACTGTGTAGGATCCTCAACAAAAGGGTTGACGATGTCTGTGTTAGATTAGGTGAAAAACTAATCTCCCAAGAACACTTGCATGCATAACCCTATCACATGGAAGAAGCAAAGAACAAAAAACAAGAAAAATCCATGGAGGCCAAAAAGCCAGAGACATCATATGCACATTCAAAAGAGCAATCTCTATTATGATCCAATAAGTGAATGAATAAAATACAAAGAGGGAATCCTTATAAAAGGATACCGAAACCCTAAAGGGGAAAACCCTAAAGAATAATAAGATGCCTAAGTTTAACTTAAGTGTAGAGTATATAATAGACTAATAATTAAATAAATTAATTATTAGCTATAATAGGACAACTCTAACACCCCCCCTTAAGTGTAACTTAGGGAGAAGCTAAACAACTAAGGACTAAAAGATGCATGAAAACAAAATGCATGAAAACTATGGATCTCAACAACTAGGCCTGATCGGGTACCCAAATACAAGAAATAAACTAGATGAAGGAAACTAAGCCTCTAATCTAGGGAAAGTCCCAAAGAAAGGAACAAGAAAGAGCATGTAAATCATCTCCGAAGCATGAAGCTATAAACACTGTCAGAAGTAACTACTAGAACCTCCACTGAAGAAGTGTATGATCAAGTAGAGAAGACAAAGTCTGAAGAGCTGATCAATCAAAGAGGTGGCCTCCAAAAGCAGGAAAGAATGAGTGTCTATATAGTAGATGATCCATCTCACCGAAATGCATAGGTGTCTAGCCACTGCATCCACCTAGTACATAGGAACAAAAATTGAATACATAGATCACTCAACCGAACCAAGGAAGCAATAGAAGCAATAGGTGAACCCCCCCCCCATAATGTTGAATAGAGAGAGGGGTGACAGGAACACTAAAATGCAATGCCAGAAACATATGCAAGAAGAAGAATCAGAAACACCAATAGTGCAAAAGATGGTACAAGCATAGGATAAAGGGTGGTGTTACAGACACACAGCATGGGCTAATGTCGTGGAAGGTACACTCACTTGACAAAGGTGGATGAGCACAAAAGGCAAAACATCATAACCCCCCATGACACTTTATAATTGAGTGCGAGTACAAACAAACACAAGGTGCTTGAAATCCTAGATATTCAGAAGCAGGCACTTTATCTTAGTGCATTTACAGAAAAAAAAAATGCTACAGAAGAGAAGCATACAATGCTCAGAAAGTTAGAAAGAAGAGTGAGCCAGAATAATCAGAAGAAGAGATCTCAGGACCTATAGAATCCAAGTAATCCACCAGAGTGCGAAAGTGAAAAACTCAGAGGAGAAAGAACCTGGAGCAAAATCTAGATAAAAGACCCCTTCCACTAAAAAACTCACTAAACCAGCTTTCCGATGATATCTGGTTTGCCAAAAATAGAGTCTGGATGAGCAAGATATGGCTCCTGAAAGGCAAAAATAAACATTAGACTTTGACAACAAAAAACACTATCAAAATAGTAGAGCCACAAAACCTAACCTCCATAATCAGAAAGAGCTCGGAATGAGCTTTTCGACGATATAAAGAAGTCCGAAAAAGACCTCCATATGCTCCAGATAGAGAAAAAACAGTGTCAGGGGGTCAGAAAGGCTCACAAATTTTTTTTAAAGCCCCTGGGGCTGAAAACAAATGGCCCCTGGGTGCATGGCACATGCAGGGGGATAAATCTGGAGCCCCTAGTCACCATAGGACCATCACTAGGCATTAGATAAGCCCACGGGGCTTAAACACCCACCAAGCGGCCCAAGTGGCGGCGCAGCCGGCGAAGCGGTGGGCGCAGTGGAGGGGGCCGACGGAGAGCTAGCGTAGTAGAGGGCCGATGGAGAGCTAGCACAGTGGAGGGCTAGCGTAGTGGAGGGTCAACGGAGGGCTAGCGTAGCGGAGTCAGGGAGCTGGCAGAGCGGAGCGGGTGGGCCGCTGCAGGTGGTAGAGCTGGAAGTTGCCACCGGAGGAGCAGGGCGGGGGCCGGGCACTAGCCGACGGTGGTGGAGCATCGGTGGCCCCGCGGTGGCACAAAAAAAAAAAGCACCGGCTGCATTTTTTAAACGCATAAAAACATTGAAAAAAAATATTTTTTTTTTAAAAAAAATTTGCTCGATTTCCGTGCCCGTACGGCACTGGAAACCAATTTTTTTTGCCTCGGGGCCAAGTTGTCCAAAATGGACAAATTTTATATGGATTATGGGGTTTTTGGGTGCTCTGAGCGCAATGGTGATGTCTGTTTGAGCCCAAAATGACCAAAAACAAAGGTCCCCCTTAAATCCATATAAAAACCTCTGAAAACCTTGAAAACCTCCTGCTTCTGAAACACTTCAACAAAACACAAACAATGAGCAACAAGATGGCTCTGATACCATGTTAGATTAGGTGAAAAACTAATCTCTGAAGAACACTTGCATGCATAACCCTATCACATGGAAGAAGCAAAGAACAGAAAAAATGAAAAATCTATGGAGGCCAAAAAGCCAGAGACATCATATGCACATTCAAAAGAGCAATCTCTATTATGATCCAATAAGTGAATGAATAAAATACAAAGAGGGAATCCTTATAAAAGGATACCGAAACCCTAAAGGGGAAAACCCTAAAGAATAATAAGATGCCTAAGTTTAACTTAAGTGTAGAGTATATAATAGACTAATAATTAAATAAATTAATTATTAGCTATAATATGACAACTCTAACAGTCTGTACTCAATTACTTATTGCCACCAAGGGTGACAAAATCACACAAAATATATACATGTAATCAGCACCAACAATTGAGCATCATAAGCATTACAATTGTGATTTGATAAAAAAATAAATACATTAAATATATGAGTGATAATAGAAACATAAGTATCATAAAGAACATATGTATCTTCATAAACATGTTGTAATCCATCACATATGTATCATAAATCACCATCCATCACATAGCTAATAAACAACCCACATTCCATAAATAAACACAAAGTTCAAAAAGTGTCACACAAAATGAGGGCTAGCCGACACTCTCTCTATCTCTATCTCCTAGGGGTGGCATGATTCTAATATTAGGACCTAATAGAGATGGAACATGAATTAAAAACATTAAAAGGTACATCATGAATTAATTATGTAATGGCATTAGAATTCAAAACATAATGAATTAATTATGTAACCATATAAGTCAAATACATTTCTATCAATAAATCAATATCAAATAGATAGTATACTAATCACATGCCTCATACATTTCATTCATGTCATTGATATTATTCTTCATCCAACTCATCATCATCGTCATTGTCGTCGTCATCGTGATCATCACCATCACCATCATCACCACCATCATCATCACCATCATCAACAACACCATCATCATCATCATCTTCTTCTTCTTCATGAACATTTCTATCAGGAACATCATCAACTAACTGTCAATCATGATCATCATCTATATCATCTTCTACTTCTTTGGTATCTTCTTCTTCCATCACATTATACTTTACCCGCCTTCCTCTTGGGTCATGTCCAACAACAAATGACCAACCCAGTTTATGTGGAACCTCTAAGTAAAATACTTGCTCACATTGGCTTGGAAGAACATATGGCTCATCTCTAATTGGCTCAAATGACCTTGTATTAACCTTTATAAATCTATTATCATGTTCAATAACAGTTCTATCAGGATCATTTTGATTCAGTCGTAGCCTGTACCATTAGATAACAAATTGAACTAATTTTGAGGAATTAAAGTCACACTCAAGTATATCATCCAAAATGTCATAGTATCCATTTTGAGAGTCTTGAAGATTTATGTCATTTCTAGATGAAATATTAGTCACCTCAAAAAATGAAGTTATCCTCGAATCACAAATTTTTTTTGTGTCGACATCCAACGTTTTGCTGCAAAATTTATGACCATTGCACCACATATCATTTTGGTGTTTGACTTGCAATATTTCAAACATGTAAAAAATATTGCATCATGAGTTGATAAACATATTATTTATTCTTGGTCAAATGTATGCAAAAAATAACATATATAAATACACACACATCAATACAATTAAAATAATAATAATATGGGTGATTAATAAATTTATATGTACCTATTTATCTCTTAAACCATATGCTAAATCAATTTATCTTGGCATAACATTGGAATATCCACTATGATGAGCTTGTTTAACCAATGAAGCCACACCTTCCCATGTTAATGCGCCACCAAAATCTTTACATCATTTAATCTATACCGTCATCCAATAAAAATTGTTTGCAATATGCAAATGTAGTGCATCCCACTCTCAACGAACTATACAAAAAATAAATAGATGACTTACAATTGATGTATATTGAAGATTAAGAATTAATTAACTACTATATATATATATCCCCCTTCAAATTTGTTAATGGAGTTGGGATCTCAAATGCGATCTACATGGATCTTTAATGCAAACTTAGGAAGATATTCAGTAATGTACACCATAGTCCAATATACCATATATCCCTCCACCATAGAACCCTTAGGATGTTCTCTTTTTTGAACTAAAGCCTTCAAAAATTTCAAGTGCCTCTCAAGCATCCACATTGACTTTATGTGTACAAGTCCACACAATTCAATCTTCTCAACTTGGTGTTTGAGGTAATGTTCTTGTGCATTGAAAAAAGTTGAAGGTAGACACTTTTTCATTTCACACATTAGATGAGAAATTTTTCTCTTCCAATATTTTATATCTTCTTTATAGATTTCTTTAGATGACAACCACCTACAAGAGATTCAAGACGCAAATATATTAGTGATACTTTATAAAATAATAAACAATATATTACATAACAACTAAAACAAATCATAAATATATAATATCTATACAACAAATTGAACAAATATCACTACTTACCTCATGAATTTTCTAAGATCATATATAACTTTCTTGACATTATTGTCGAAGTGGTCTAGGAGAGATAGAGGTAGAACGTACTGCAATAATTATAAAATGTTCTTTTCATTGTTTTCTAACATGATACAATGAAAAGTACATGTAGTATACAAATATATAGTAAATACACAAGAACATGAATTACCTTAATGAAGGTATGTCAATCATGTATTTTTATTCCTGACCCAAACTGACTTTTCTTTGATATGAGATTGTTTATGTTCGCAACAAATCTTGTGAGAAATCAAATTTTTTGTATGACTTCTTTTATAGCATTGTTTTGCTACTCTGTTAATAACCAAGAAACGACACTTATATTAATTTGGTCTCCGTTGATATTTGATTGAATGACATTTTTCATTGCATGATTGGCTTGCTGAATGTCACTACAAATTTTGACAACTCTTTCTTTGTCACGTCTTCCAACCAATATTTTCATAATGTCTCTATTATATTCTTTCCAATATGCATAGTATCAAATAAATGCACAATTTGTAGTTTCTTGTAGTAGGGAAACCTACTAATTTGTCTAGGATAACATTTTAGTCCCTTTGGAAGGTGGCCATTATTGCCTTGATGACCTTTAGGATCATCAATTACATCATCAGTAAACAAAACACAATATAAAAATATAAATTCTAAATATAGACCATTAGATGGAATGACATTATCTCGATGATTAATTCTATTATATTCTAACTTTCATAGGCGAGGTGTCAATCTTCATGGATTTGATGTAGTTTCATCTTTCCCATTGAAAAGATATTTTTCAATATTTCAATACTTATGATTCTAGTGGAGGAAATGCCTATACTCATCAAACACCTGCTTTCCTAAACTTTTTGAATGATGAGATTTCGTCTTTGGAGCACAAACTGGACATGAAAATTCTCCCTTTGTTTGAAGACCTACAAGATCATGTATAATTGGATTAAATATGTTAATTTTTATAATTATAATTATCATGCGCAACTTCAACACTATAACATACCACAAAAATGTGTTATCCTAGGGGAATCATGAATTGTTCATACAAGCATTGCATGAAATTGAATTTGCCTTTGTTCTATTGGTCTAGAGATGTCATACATAGTGACACAATTCCATAACTATAGCAACTCGACAATAAGAGGCTCAATATATACATTCATATCTTTAATTTGATACTTACCTAGTTGAATGAACACAAACATTACATAATTATTATAACCATTTTACTGCAATAGTTATAATTTAATGTAGATGACTATTAAATGAAAAAATACTTGAAACAATAATTTCAACATTATTTTCTCCCACTTTATTGATATCCATGGAGGAATGTTATTATTAATAACAAAAACATACCACACTGAGTAAATAGATCTTAGCTCTCCAAATGGATTGACACCGTATGCTACCAATGAAAGCTTGAGATTACCGGCTTCTTCTTTAATGTGTGACCACTTTTACTCTATGTACATAAATGTAGAACCATCTACATGCATTCAAATAATGTCATCTCGACTTCTATTGCATGCATGGTAATCCATAAATTATGACAAGCTAATGCACCTGAATAATCATTGCAAACGTGGAATAATGAAAATATAACGAACAACCTTGCAAGACACATTTTTTGTTAGTTGATATGTTTTATATCTACTGATATGACATTCAGGGCATTCTATTGCAAATTCATGTTGTTTATGATATATAATATGATCATTGGGACATGCATCTATTACTTGATACTCTATTCTAATATCTTTCAAAATGATAGATAATTCTTGGTATGAGCGAGGTAGAATATTTGATGGTGGTAACAAAAACTCACCTATCAATCTACAACAAAAAATATAATCTGTTAATATAAAGAATATTAATGGTACATGTTTCACCCTTTATTAACTATAATGAAATTACAACAAAAATAGATGAAAAAAGATGACATATATGGAATACCTTAACACACGTGAGATTTTTATGTTGGATAAACTATTTATAACCTTCAAGTTCACAAAAAATAATACAATGGACAAAAGAGTTGTTTGGGAGCTTTCATAAAGGGGCTCGTATGCCTTCTCAAGTAGAGGTAAATCATGAACAACGTCAAGGTCATCTTGATCATCATGATCAGTTGCACCAATACTAAATGTGTCATGGATCAATGTATTTGTATCATCATCTTCAATTGTATTTTCTATCGCATGATCATCTTCTTTCATAGGATTATAATCTTTAGCTTTGATATTCACACCTCCATGTTCCTCCACTTGGAAAACCACATTCTTCAGGTTGTGATGGTCCATATCATGTGTCCTAGGGTGCTCCACCTATATAAAAACAATCAAGTTAAATAAACCATGATCATGATCTCATCATCAAGTGATTTATTATGTATATAAATTATTAAAATGATATAGCGAACAACTTACCAATGGACAATAATCATGCCCCCCTTCAATGTGGCCATGTTGCCTACAATGTTTCTTAAAAGTTCTAATTAAAAGTTTTCTAAGCCCTTACAATTTTTGTAGGGACAATAACATTTTTCATCACCTTTTCTTTTCAAGCTAGACCACAATCTAGTAATTGTCTCCTCATTTTTTTCTTCGTTGATATTATTTGACATGGTCTTTCTTCATAGGCAAAAAAATTGAGCTATGGAAACTTCGATCTATAATCTTCACAAACTAAACAAAATGATATCGCAAGTACGAAAGTCTTCTTAGAACTATTTATATAGAAATTGAAATGTTAGTTATGAAATGATGTTTCAGTATAATATACCAAATTGAAATACTTAAACATAGAAAAATTGCAAAACAAACCAAAACCATTGAACATTCAACATAGTAACATAGTACTCGGGTACTCCAAGTACCCGATGCGGGGATATTCTGGGATGAGTACTTTGAGGTTTTGTGGAGATCAACATAATGCCAATTTTAGGTTAATAAGTAAACTTAAAGCATAGGACTATATTCTCTCATAGGCTTGGATTCACACCTATTCCCTAGGCTAATGTGTCATTCTCCTAGTATCTTGTAACAATGCCCACCAAGAGGGACACATGAACATGAACTCTTTGAAGATGTCCCTATCTATTTTGATGCTTTTATAAGATTATCGACTTAAATTTTATTATTTTTAGAATGCCCAATTCACAAATCTAACAATTCCTTCTTGGTTAACCATCAAAATTTAATCAAACACAACACCATATCTCTAATTTTTGGCAAAGATGACCTTTGTACTCTTGTGGCACTTGGTTCACTTAAGTAACCTTAGATCCTTGAATTTATTGTGACCTTTTCACAATAAATATCATCCTTTAGGATCATATCAAAATATTAAGGGGTTAAGTGTTTTGTTTTCACCCATGAGTATCAAGTGCTGCAACAACAATTTTTTAGGAAAAACAAACACAGAAAATTGGACATGTAGTCATTAAAATGGCCATATCTTGCTTAGTATTCCATAAAAATCAATTAAAAAGGAATTTTTGGAAAGATAATTCACATTCCTAAACATTCCAATAGGTTTCCAATTGTATAAAATGCATACACAATCGGGCCAGGCTCTGCAACAACAAATTTTACAGAAAAAAGTGCAGACATAGTTATATTTTTATTGCAAACTTTCACCAATATCATCTCCAACCCCATGCCTCGACACAAAGAAGATTTTTATAATTTTTTTGAGCCTTTCCAATGGTTCTAACTATAATTTGAATTTGGTTAGCCGTTGGAACCATAATTTGTCAATGTTGCTTGACAACTTGTAAAAGTTGTCAACCAACTTTTACATTTTTTTGACAACATTTGTCGAATGACTTCAAACCAACCAAAAAAAAAATTCCAATATGCTATAAATGATTTGAAGACAAAAATTACATCATTTTCACCCATCATGGGCACATTTTACATAGTTTGACAAAGGTTGACCTATGAGGACCTTGTAGGTGAATATGACACAATTGGCATCAAAGGCCTTACAAAATGAGTTGAAATGGTTGGAAATGACTAAAAAATGACTCCAAATGGTCCTTAGGTACCTTATTACATATTGACACAAAAAAAACAAGAAATCATGAAAAATTCCTTTATAAGGCATCAATGTAACCAAGGTGCTCCTGTACCAAAATATCTCCACCGTCTTATGTAAGGGAGAATACTCATTGCTTATAGGAAGCTTTCCATTCACTATCATAGTGGATCCATGAACATAAAATAGTGATATGTAATTAATGGCAAAGAATATAAGTGTAACATAACAATCAAAGAAGATAAAATAGTAGAGGAATCGTGTCATTTGGTTGAACATAGTTGAGACTAAAGAGGGATAGCTATGAGATTTTTCTTTGGTTCTCATGGGAAGGTAAAGATTACATGAAAATTTAATCATAATAGAAATTTATGAAGCACAATGAGACACATAGTAATCAAAATAGTCAGTGTTACCTATTTTACCTCTTCATGGGAAAAATTGTTTAAAGTGAATCCTAGACTTTTCTTGGTGGATTTCATGTGTTTAATAATGGTAAAGAAAAAGGTCACTTAAAAATTCTTTAATCTATGATAGTCAAGTAAATTAAGGATTCTCCCATATTAAAAGGTTAAGTTATTTTACTATATTGGTTGATGAGATTCAAAATCTTAAAGAGAAAAATAAGTTTTGCACTTTGTGTGAAATTCAAAAAGCTTGAAAATCAAGTTCATTTCAACAATTGGAGGGAATCATTTTATTGACTTAACCCCACAAGGGCAACCTGAGTTTCAACTTCCTCCTTGGTTTGGATTAAGGTTTTTATGCCCTGTCAATGCCCATAAGAAAGGAAAGAAATAAATCATTACAAATAGCAAGTTTCCAAAATGATATCAGACTTTTAGATGAATGAGCAACAAAAAAGTCAAGAGCCAATAAATTTCATTAAGGAAACAACACTCTTGATTGCCATGAATAGCAATTCATAAAAAAATAACAACATCTTATCAAAGAACAATGGTTTTCTAAAGAAGAATTCCAAAACCTCATGCATAGAGTGACACAAATTTATCAAATTAGCAATGCTTTTAAGAGAACGACGTGAACAATAATTCATTTGAGTTAAAAATAAGTAATATCTTAAGGAGCACTCAGGTTTCATGGAGATGGTTGTGAATGAGATGAAGACAAGGACAATCCATTGAAGGGATCTTAATGCATGAACTGAATGCATGGTAAGGTTTCTTGTTTGAACCAACACCATATGTTGTAAGAGATTTGATTTCATTGTCTCTTATAAAATACTCTGGAACAGATAATGAGTATACCTCTTTGTGTCTCTCTATTTTTTATTTTTAGTATGATTACATGAGTATACCATTTTATTAGCATTTGGATGAGATGAGTGATTTATTATGCACTGTGAAGCTTCTAAGAAACACACATTTATTGTCATCAAGGAAAAATAGCAGAGATAGGTTAGAGAAGCATTTCTACACTCACCGTCAATGTGTCTCGCAACGTTCTTGTACTAGCAATATGGGAAGATCTAGGAAATGATGCTATGGTATCACTTGGCATGTGCACCTCTACCTTGACTGTGCCTCCGACCAATTTTTCAAATGTGTCCGCATATTATAATGAACACACATACATTACTTTTTAAAAAAATTTTGCTTTTGTCGTCGAAATTCCGACAAACACAAGCAGTGTTTTAAAAAAAAATAAAAAAATTGCCTTGTAAAATCTGGCAAAGCAAAAGAAATCCCATAGCTCGTAATAAATGTTCGTCAAAAAATACACCCAAATGAGTTAGTGAAAGCACCCTTGACCCTTAAGAAAGTAACATCCAATCCCATGAAAGATAAGCTTGCACCCTTTATCACAAATTTGACTCACACTCAAGAGGTTTTCTCTCAAACTCTAAACATAGTAAACATCATCAATTTTATGCTTACCATCAATACATACAATTCCCTTACCACAAATCGATGCAACTTCCACACCATCATTCTTAACTAACCCACCATCATACTTTTTAAACTCAAGGAACTTTCCTCTATCTCTTTTCATATTATTTGAGCATCGATAATCAATTATCTAGGGATTTGGTTCTTCTTTTGCACATAGGGCAGTCTTCACAACTATTGATTTTTTATTATTTTTAGTAACATTATGACTTCCATACTTGTCACTACCATTCTCCTTAATTTCCAAAAATAAAAGTTCATCATTTGACTCATTACCATCTTCATCTTCTGACGAATGGGTCTCTACTAAACAAAGACTTTTCTTACCCTTATCTATGTTATCTATCTAAACATCTTTGTAATTTTGTCTATAACTAGAAACTCTATCATCACCATCAAAATTCTTATATATTTTTTTCTTAGAAGGATATCTAGTTGCATAATGACCTACCCTTCTAAAAATAAAACATTTGAAGGGCAACTTACCGTTGTACTTTCTGGATCCCTTTTTCAGTCTTCTCATAGAGTTTGACTCTTCAATATTTAGATCATTTATTGCCTCAAGTACATCTCCAATCTTCTTTGTAGCTTTAAATGCACTATCCTTCTTTGCATTTTGGTTGTCTTCAAATTCTACAACCTCAAGAGTAGAGATTGATCCATAAAGTTGATATGGCCTATATATATCCATGTCATAACCTTCTTCAATGACATATATCTTTGGTTTGTAGGCTTTAGTCATAGTTCTCACACTTTCCTCAAAACTTCATTATCATCTATAGTTCCATCGAAACCTCTGATTGCACTTACAACTTCATTTACTCAATGTAGGTAAGTTTCAATATTTTCATCTTTTATCATCCTTAGGGTTTCAAACTTGTTCTTCAAATTTTGCAGCTTGACTTATTTGGTCTTCTTGTCTCCCTCATATAGACTACCCAGGTTTTCCAAAACCTCCTTTACAATTGTGTAGTTTATGATCTTTAATAATTATGAATCACTCAAGCCACTAATGATAACATTTTTAGTCTTGACATTGTTCTCATGTATTTTGATCTCATATGGGAAAGAGGGAGCACTATCTAGAGAGTGTACCCTTTCTTCACACTATCCCAAACTCCAAAAGTCATATAGACCAAATATATTTTCATCCTCACTTTCCACTATGTATAATTTGATCCATCAAACTTCATAAATTTATGACCACTTTCATTCACCATCTTGGATCTTCCTTGAGTAGTTAAGCTTCTTTAGGGGGACTCAACTATGATACCAATTGTTGAACACACCATAATACTAAGAGGGGAGGTGAATCATCTTGAACAAAACATAAACTTTTTCTATCACAAACACTTAACACTTCTCTTTATCCAAGTAACCAACAACCAAAGATATTGCAATGAACACCAAACTTTTACATGGAAACCCTAATGAGGGAAAAATAGTGAGAATCAAAACCACAATATAAATAACTTGACTATAATGTTTTAGGCCAAAGTCAAAGGAACTCACTACTCCTAAAAATAACTCATTGACTAAGGTGCACTAGCTTAGGGAAAGCAACAAGAATATGCAAACCACTGAGGATCACTTCCTTCAATATAAGATAAAAGACTATTCAAGCTACCAAAAGAACTCATTGTCTTCAAGTGGGTATAGGGAAATGATGAATTGGAAAGATGTAGGATCTCTTGATCATGTCAAACACTTGATGCCACAAACTCTGTCAACTTCTAAACAATATTATGAATTTGCACCTCTACTCTACTATATTTACATCATACTAACTTCACATTCAATCCACACTCAAATCAAGCATTTTGTTTCCTTTATATATCAACTTGATCATTAAACACTTAAAGTAGGTTGGCCACAGTATGGATAATCAACATTTACACAAAGTCATCCACCAAAAATACTTTCACTCAATGTGGTCCACCCTAGGAGATAAAGAGGACCCAAATACATCATAAAATGCCTTCCTAAATTGAATTAATTGAAGGTGCATGTAACCCAACATCCTTCATTCGCAACATCAAATGTAATGTATAACAAAAGATTAAAACACATTAACCAGTTGGCCTAAAAACATTCTCTGATGTACATATCTTATTATGGATCTAACCATGGCATGACATGATCTATATCAATCTCTTAACTCTTCCTCCAAAGCATATCTAGACCCAAATGTCATTAATCAAATCAGTATAATCCACCGAGTTGACCAAAGACCAAAACAAGCAATGATGTTGAACACGAAACACCATATCTTCACTTGTGGAGAAAACCAACACAAGGTATCTGATCTAGAAAACTATACAAATGTTAGGAACATGTCCAACAAACCACAAACCTAGAAACCATAATGCGGAGCATTCTCTAAACTAGTCTGAACCAATCCTAACAATTAGCCTCGGTGTTAGCAAACAACCAAACGTAACTTCAATAGGTATGTACTTTAGTGGACCTAAAAATAAGATAGTGCAACATTAACAAATCATACTCATCAACTCTAGAAACACAAGCCACCAAATTCCTATGCGGAGCAATCCAGAGCGTTTTCCCACAAGGAATTCAAATAGTCTTTCTTGCATATTTGAGCTTCTCATACTGTCACCTTTTGGATATACCAAATACCAACTAGACAACACTACCAGACATCAAAGCAACCTCTAAACACACAATACCAAATCTTTATCAGCTTTCATACCAACAAATCACTTCTTCAAGTTGACATAAATGAAAATAGCTAGTTGACATCAATGACAACATTGAACACATATTATTGACAAGGTCTCACAAAATAACAACCTTATTTATAGAGATCCCTTACAATGATAAGGAAGTGTCAATTGAAGGTTTCTAAACCTTTATAATATTTCTTAGGACTAACTCAAAGTATTCTTAAGCTTGTGCAATATTTCAAATTGAGTGTGACACTCAAAAGGGCTCGTTGCACATTATATTGTGTTGATCAAAATGACCCCTCAAGTGGATGTTGTGTGTAGTGAGATCCACGCATTGAATCTTTAAGCAAATTTAGCCCTAACTTCTATAGAACTAATAAGCTTGAAAATATACTCAAATTATACTACAAAGCTTGAACAACCATTGCATATTGAAATCTTGGTCTAAAATTTCAGACATATTATAATAAAGATTGAACAAGAAAACATATTTATAACAAGAACTACCTTTTCTAATAGAAATCTAAAAATTGAAACATTGTTAAAAAAATTACAAAATATAATATAGATTTCACAAATCCTCAAGCTAACACACTCTATATTGTTCATAGCTAATTATATTTGTGAAACCTAGAAATGTACTCTATGCAAAATAATGGGAGAAATACGCATACCATTAGTAGATAGTCTTAGAGCCTCCCAATAAAACTTATTGCTTTAGGAATCGCCTGCAAAATTTGACCTTAAAATGTTGGATCTCTAGGAAGATGCTCTCTATTTAATCACAATGTGAGTCTATTCTTTCTTTTGACTTATTTTATTTCATATGATAGTGGTTGTGATGACAAAATGTCAATCAATTGTTTGAAAAAGTAAATATAGGTCAATGAATTTGACTAAAAAATTAGACAATTGAATCATGATAGCAATATCACAATTTGACATGCCTTTTGATTTACTCTTTAAGAAAAATTAAAAAAATCCACTTATTCTCTTGGGCCACGAGATCTCACACTCGGCGGTTAATGAGGGTATAAACCTTGACAGTTAGCAGAGTAGAACAATTCTCTGAGGTCATAGAACAATTTTCTGTGGTTATCGGTAAACCGACCTTCAAAGAAAATGATGCAGAGAGTGTTATGACAAACAGAGATGAAGATAAACTGGGTGTTTGTTGACATTCGACAGTGCACTTAGGAGCTTCCCACTTCCCATGCTGTATCCATCTTAACTGAATTCGTAGAAGTGCTTTAGGGTGAAAATGTTGTTGCCTTGTTACCGATTCTTTTAAACCCAAGTGCATATTCATTTCACTTCTGAAGTTGGCATTTACTGATTGTTTCATCTGATCAAATCAGCACTGAGAGTTGATTCGGGCTGGTCAAATGGTCTCGAACTTGAAGTAATCCAAACTGGCACTTACATTATTGTGCACTCTTGTTGTTTGTGCCTACTTTCAAAGTTTTTGATTTGGGCTGGAAGTCTCAGAGCTGAAGTGCTAGCGCAGGCTTACACCAGTAAATAGGGATTACACCTAATTGAAGAAGGGAAAACCCGAGCTGCTAACGTTAGTTAGAGTTGAATGAAAGCCGTTTCTGTTCTCTGAAAGTGTAAAATACCACCAGTCTTTTAACAAGTTGATATCACAGTCAGGGTTTCTTGCTATTTGTCATTGTTAGTAACCCTAAATTTATAATTTTTTCATTGCCTGTGAAAGATAATTAGGCATCAGCAAGAGTCATGTCCATGGTTTTCAAATTCTAAATATTTACTCCATTTCCCGAGCTCCGCCTAATTTTAATAATGAAATAAATATTTTTACTATAACAAACCGATATGTTCAGTATGAAACGAATAATTTTGCTAAGTTTGCTGCACCGCCTTCCACAGCAAGCCTTCCATCGATGGAAGAGACTGCCAATTTCTTTTCTCGTGGAGATCAGCTCCTTTTCGTAAAAGAAATAATTAAGATTTGCAATTTAGCTTATAGCAATCGAGGAAATAGGTTAGTTAATGTGAAAATGCCCTCAGACTTACCATTGGCAATGTCATTGGGGCAGACATACACTAAATTACACTGCATTTTCCACACTCCGATTGCAATCAGAAAATGTCATTGCCATCCACTACTCATCTCAGTCGCACAGCATATCTTCTGCTTACTACCCACAATCCCCCTGGGGACTCCTCTATATATCTTCAATTATTGCAGATCTGCATTCTCAACAATGCGCTCTCACAAGGGAAAAAAATTTGCTCTTTCGTCATCCAAAAGCGATTTGCATTTGCTACACGCACACCCTTTCAGAATAAGCTTATTAGCATGTATGCCAAGTGCGGAAGTATGGTGGAAGCTCGGAAAGTATTTGATCACATGAAAGAACGAGACTGCGTCTCATGGAATACGATTATTGCAGCATACCGAAGACATGGGTGTCCTCAGGAGGCTGTCACAATGTTTCATCAAATGCAACGAGCAGGTTTCCAACCCGATAAATTCACATTTTCCAGCGTACTCCCAGCCTGTGCCAAAATGGGAGCTTTGGAACAGGGCCTCGACATCCATGAAGGCATAAAGGATAGAGGAATTATGACAGATGTAGCAGTTGCAAGCTCTCTGATTGACATGTATGCGAAATGTGGAAGCATGCACAAGGCACGTGAACTGTTTAACGAAATGCCTCAAAAAGATGTCGTCACATGGAATGCAATGATTGTAGGATATGCACAAAATGGGTATGTTCTAAAGGCTTTAGAAACTTTCAAGCATATGCTATTGGCAGGTGTAAGGCCAGACACCGCAGCTTTTGCCAGCATCCTCCCAGCCTGTGCCAAAATGGGAGATTTGTTACAGGGTTTGGACATCCATCAAAGAATAATGGAGGGGGGATTTTTTTCGAATGTCGTAGTTGCTACTGCCCTGGTAGACATGTATGCAAAATGTCGAAGTATAGACAAGGCACGTAAACTGTTTGGCAAAATGCCTCAAAGAAATGTAGTCTCATGGAATGCCATGATTGCAGGATATGCACAAAATGGGTTTATTGAAAAGACCTTTGAAACTTTTAAGCAAATGCAACTGGCGGGTATAAAGCCAGACTCCTCGACCTTTGCCAGCGTACTTCCTGCCTGTGCTCAAATGGGAGCCTTGAGACAAGGTACAGCCATCCATCAAACCGTAATTGAAAGTGGATTTTTTTCAGATATTATAGTTGGGAACGCTCTAGCAGATATGTATGCAAAATGTGGAAGCATAGACAAAGCACGTGAACTTTTTGACAGAATGCCTCGAAGAAATGTCATATCATGGAATGGAATGATTGTAGGATATGCTCAACATGGGCTTGTTGAAAAGGCTTTAGAAACTTTCAAGCAAATGCAATTGTCAGGTGTAAAGCCAAATTCCACAACCTTTGCTAGCATCCTCCCAGCATGTGCCAAAATGGGAGCTCTGGAACAGGGTATGGACATCCATCAAAGCATAACAGAAGAGGGATTTTTTTCAGATGTTGTAGTTGCAACTGCCCTTGTAGACATGTATGCAAAATGTGGAATTTTAGACAAGGCACGGGAACTATTTGACACAATGCCTCAAAGAAATGTGGTCTCATGGAATGCCATGATGACAGGATACGCACAAAATGGGTTTGTCGAAAAGGTTTGTGAAACATTTAAGCAAATGCAAATAGCGGGTGTAAAGCCAGACTCATCAACCTTTGCCAGCATCCTCCCCGCCTGTGCTCAAATGGGAGCTTTGGAACAGGGTACAGCGATCCATCAAAACATAATTGAAAGTGGATTGTTTTCAGATATTATAGTTGTAAATGGTCTAGTAGATATGTATGCAAAATGTGGAAGCATAGACAAGGCATGTGAACTGTTTGACAGAATGCCTCAAAGAGATGTCATCTCATGGACTGTAATGATTGTAGGGCATGTACAAAATGGGCTTGTTGAAAAGGCTTTAGAAATTTTCAAGCAAATGCGATTGGCAGGTGTAAAGCCAGACTCCACAACCTTTGCCAGCATCCTCCCCGCTTGTGCCAAAATGGGAGCTTTGGAACAGGGTATGGACATCCATCAAAGCATCATGGAAGGGGGCTTTTTCTCAGATGTTGTAGTTTCAACTGCTCTAATAGACATGTATGCAAAATGTGGAAGCATAGACAAGGCACGTGAATTGTTTGATAAAATGCCTCAAAGAAAGGTGGTCTCGTGGAATGCCATGATTGCAGGATATGCACAAAATGGATTATCCAAGGATGCTCTCAAAATTTTTGAAATAATGCAGCACTCTGGAACTTATCCTGACATTGTGAGCTTTTCTTGTGTTTTATTTGCATGCAGCCATGCGGGTTTAGTAGATGACGGCTGTACTTACTTCAATCACATGAGTAATCCTTATTGCATTACACCCACTGTTGACCATTATGTGTGCATGGTTGATCTTCTTGCCCGTGCTGGCTATCTTGAGCGCACCCTAAACTTTATCATTAAAATGTCAGTTAAACCTGTGGTGGTTGTGTGGATGTGTTTTCTTGGTGCCTGCAGATTGCATATGAATATAGGGTTAGGAGTATTTACAGCAAACCTGCTTTTTGATTTGGATCCTACAAGTGCTGCAACTTATGTCCTCCTGTCAAACATCTATGCAGAAGTGGGCAGGTGGGGTGAGGTTCAAATGTTAAGGAGATTGATGAAAGATAGAGGAATTAAGAAGATCCCCGGATGTAGTTGGATCGAAGGCCATAAAAAGGTACATGTTTTTGGTGTAGGAGATAGATCACACCCACAAACACAGGAAATCTATGCAAAGCTGGAGCAGTTGGATTGGGAGATGAAGACAGCAGGGTATTTTCTAGATTCAAGACATTCACTGAATGATGTGGAAAAGGAGGAGAAAGAATTATTTGTCTGCCACCATAGTGAAAAGTTGGCAATTGCTTTTGGTTTGTTAAACACGCCCCTTGGAACAACTATTAGAGTTGTTAAGAACCTTCGAGTATGTGTTGATTGTCACACTGCAACTAAATTTATATCCAAGATTGTTGCTAGAGAAATTGTTGTAAGAGATGCAAATCGTTTCCATCATTTTAAACAGGGACAATGTTCTTGCGGAGATTATTGGTGATGCTAAATGAAGCAATCTGAAAAATAGGTTTGCATTATAATAATGCGCATGGTATTAGATCTGCAGTAAGAATGAGGGGACAAGGTTTTGTTTTCAGTTTTTTGAAATTTTGTATTGTTTTTTATTTGACAATCTCATACATGCTGTTGACTTCATAAAATTAGATGCACAGAGTGTAAGGAAGATCACTGCTTATATCGTTGAGGTATCTGTCAAATACCTGTTCATGTTGACAGGAGACCTACATATATATAAATGAAAAGCTGGAAGAGGTAGAGGAGAGGAGAAGAAAAGGTAAAGAACACTTCAAGTAAATAGAAAGATGCTTGAGCGGCACAAAACGGGGGAGAACTCACAAGGACTCAATCAACCATTGCCATTTTGTATAGTTTTTTGGTTTGGATTAATTGTATTATTTTTGCCAGTGTCAGGTTGATGATTTGAGATTAACTTACGCACTGTAGATTAAATATGTAATTTTATATATGCAGATTTTGTCTCATATATAGTCAGATATATCTATTATTACTTCACGTCCCTTTGCTTGGTTAGAGAGCTAATATATTTGTGAATTCACAATTTCTATTAAATTAATTTTATTTCAATCTGTTTGGATTTAATAAAAAATATATTATTATAACTTATATAAATTTTATAAAGAAACACAATTATGTCAATCTTCTAATTAATAGATATATATGACATTTGAAAAACTTTGTATGGAGAAGAGAATAATATTTTTTATGAAAATAAAATCACAAGTTATATTACATTAGAATTGCACATTCATGGTATAACAACACTGTATATGATGAATTATATAAATTGAAACTAATGAGATGAGAATTAAAAGGTGGTTGAGAGAGTTAAATAGAGTATTTCATAGATGTTGGAGTTATAATAGGTTTAAACAAGAGGAACTTAAAAGAATTAAAATATAAGAATTATACATAAACGCAATAGGAAATATCTATTGGTTTAAAAATAATATTATAATTATATTCATAATATGGTCAAATTGATTGCTTTATTCATGTCTAGCAAAATTAACAAATGACAATAAATGATTAAAAAAATTAAGATTGAATAATTTTGCTTAGTTGCATACCTAATAAATATTATTGAAGACTTAATTCTATGTCTCATTAGTGTTTGTTTACAATTTTTAATCACAAAGCATTAATAATCTTGAATTTTCGTACATGTTGCATGCAAGATTTTATAATAGGTGAGTCAATTTATGATGTTCAAAGACTCATGTAGTTAATAACTTTTGTTTGGTTGATTAAAATGGAGTTATCATAAGCATGCATGTTTGTATACAATAAAGGTAGGAATAAAGAGATTTTGGATAAAATATAGAATGAAGAACTTCTTTTCTTCACCTTATGCAAATGTATTTGATAACTTTATGCTTATGAGGGAACATAAATTCTTAGAAAGTGTATAATAAATGAAATTGATGGTTACAATATAAGGAAATTTGTTATGAAGTGTCTTCTATTCTTATTAGAGTCAAATGACTTTGTAACTATCACTAATAGTATCACACTTGAAGTCTTGAGCTATAGCAAAATTTAAGCAAACATCTTAGTATTATAAAAGTATGCAATGTTTGAATAGAAGGAAATCCAAAACTATTAATTATTCTTATTAAATAATCACATATATTACTTTACAAAAGTGAAAAGTGTACAATATGGTAACGATTCTTTAAATCATAGTATATATGTCATTGCCAACAAAATTTATTATTAGGAAAATCAAAACATATTCTAGGCTACAATTTAAGTCAATATTTAGGTCATGAATAATTCTAGATGTCACTAATACGCAGAAATGCCTAACAAGTACCCATTTTGTAAATTAATAATAATAATAATAATAATAATAAACATATAAGCATCACTAAGCTTAACTAGAGTTGTCTAAGAAAGTTCAAAATGGGCAATTGTGGTTTAGTATTTTCTTTGACACCTACTAGGAAGTGTATTCAAGGATTGATCCCTCCAATCTCATTGCACCTAGTGCCTCTACTCTAATCTCCCATACTTCTGTAAGTATCTTAATATAGAGTTTTACAATTGATCATGGGAATTTGGTATCGATGATTATCCTAAAGTACCACACCAATTTGATAAATGCAGCAAACAATAGACCATTGTAAGAAAACCATCCGACAAGATGATTGTGGCTTCTTGACCTATTGTGATAACCTCTATTACCACATCTCTCGAATGAAGAAGTAAAGCCAAAGGAGGTAACTTGGTCATAGTTCGTGTCTATGGCCCTAGTATGTGAATAAGTTTATACGTCTTGTAAGTGTCAATATTTTGAGAGCAAGTTAGATGGTTGTTGGAATTGTGAGTGGGGTCTTTCAACCTAAAAATAAGTGCATATCAATAAGAAAAATAATAATATTTTTACTTTCCTTAATTAATATAAAAAATTATGTCAAAAAATGCATGGATGGTAATAACTTGCTTTCAACCCATGGAGACTTCCAACTTACAAGTTGAAGATTAAATTAAGCTAGAATAAAGAATGTTTGATCTACTTGAACATAGTTTTAATACTTTATATTTCTAGCCTATAGTTTATGTAACAACCCATCACACATCATCCTTTCCTTAGAGTAATATGATAGAAAGTCTTGATAACTAATTAAATTATGGAACTAAATTTAGTACGCATAGTAAATTATCAAACTATGAACAAATATTTAAATATAAATCGAGATATTTATCTACTTTGATTGTATATTCAATCTAAACTAAAGACTTGTGTGAGTGACATAACTAGGATTATGAAGTCTAATTTCTAAGATTGTTTATGAAATGCAAGTCTTGAATATTAGGAGCACAAATATTAGCATATTCAAAGGTTAGCTAATAGTAAAAAAAATGTCTCGATAATTTGAGTTAACCCAATGCATATAATTATAGATTTAAACACATGTCTTGATTTATCTCACTGAAGTTGTGATCTTTTGATTTAAATGTGTAGATCATATTATTTATTTATTTTCTTAATAATTTTATTTTTTTGACAAGTTTCTACCTTATAGGAGTAGATCCCTTTTCTTAAATCTCAAAATAATTTAATACATCCAATGAGTAATAACAATTACCCCTTTGTTCAATACATTAATCCCCTCCATCTAAGAGGTGGACAAAAGATCATCATTTACACTAACAAAAGTTGCAAAGGGGGCAAGGTAGAACTTTTCTAAACCTTCCCAATACATTAATCCTCTCTATCTAAGAGGTGGAGAAAAGATCATCATTTAAACTAACAAAAGTTGCAAAGGCGGTAAGGTAGAACTTTTCTAAACCTTCCCAATACAAAGCCAGTGCTTCTGCTATCTTCTTCTTCTTTCCAAAATGCCCCATATCAAATATGCCTACAATAAACCCCCTCTTTGGATTTGGGGAGACTCGGCGTAATGCAACAATGACAATTGCTTGAAACCTTTCTTGCAGGATCGATTGAGACAGTTTAGCACCCATATAATGCAATCTCATAACCTCTATCATAGTGGTGAAAAACCTCTATAATATCTCTCCATCATGTTATTGATCGTCCACATGCCACTCCTTTCCCAACAAATTCTTGACTACTAGAAGCAGGAACTCTTCCTCCATCACAAATAATCTTCTCAATTAACTATCTATATCCTTCTCCTAGCAAACCTAAATGACCCTAAAGCATACTTTCATTGTCATTGTTATGCTCTAAAACCTGCACAAACAAAGAAAAAACAAAAAGCATATTGCCAAAACTACAAACTCTAGTTAGATAAACAACTCGTAAGAAGCTTTTGGATCTTTGTTGAATCTCAAAGCCCTACAAATGCTAGAGATATTTTCTATTTTCTATCTTAATAGCCTTCTTCTTATCGAACCAAATCTTTGTAGTACTCTTTACTTCATTGAAAGGTTACTCTGCCTATTAAGAGTTGTCTCAAGGTACCACTTGCAACCATTTAGGAATTTGGACCCAAGTCTTATCCATCACAATACTCTACCTTAGCAATATTAACTAAATCCTTATGCATCTCATTCAAAGACCATATAATTTCTTACGTCTTGAGCTCAACACCTAAATTGACCAACTTATTAGCTAGCCTATTTGCTTCTTTGTGGGCACGTGAAATTGAAACACTCTCCAACTTCATTAAAAAATCTTTGATAAAGTTCATCCATGTTTTCAATTTCATAGTTCTAAATTGAATTATAGCTTACAACATTAATACATATCAAGGAATCTCCTTTTACATCTACAAACTTGATTCCCTTATTTGTGCATAGACCCAATCCACATGCTAAAGCCTCAATTCTACTTCCTTATTTGAGGAAAATCCCACCTTTCTAGACAAGGACCAAATGCATTGCCCTTTTTCATTTCTAAGAACACAACCTGCCTCACCTTTTCCTAGATTCCATCATGTCGCTCCATCAAAATTAAGCTTTATTCTTCCTTGTTCTAGGACTTTCCATTTTATATGCATTCTCTCGTTTCCTTTATAGGGTGCTATTTGAGTAGGAGGCTTGAGACTACATCATCTGTTATGTAGTTCTGAGTCCCATGAGGTTAAATATAAATTCCTTTTCTTCTTTTAATTCAAATTACCCACATCAAAAATGGTAATCTTCAATATTTTTTAAGATTTCTCTAGTAGAGATATTTTTCTTAAAATCTATGACGATTCCTCTCCTTCTACAAATGCCATACTAGCATCGAATGAGAAATGATCCACACATCACTCCATGCATTTTTCCTATCTTTGATTGTCCAACTCAAAAGAAAATGTCATAAAGTGTTCTACCTTAACTCCAATGCAATTTAATGAAAGGAAAAGTCATTCCCAACATTCATTAGATTGTCTGGGCTAAGGTTCTTAGGATTATTATGGAGTATTTTACTGTTGATGGGAGATTTACGAGGGTTTACAATTACCACTTTGTCCTTGTCAATCATTTTTGTCATAAAACCAGGGTTTCATTTCCATTCTTGTTACTAAGCTCTCTAAATCAGAGCATTATGGATAACAGGAAAAAATCTAAATCCCTTGTTCTCCATGAAGGCCTGATCCTGCTTATTTTTTAATATGCAAGAGATAAACTCTCGAAGACTGTGCCCAAATGAATTGATAATAGAAGACAGAAGAGAAAGATGATTGGGATTGATGAGGGGCCGTCTATTAATAAGAAAAATAAAAAGGTTAAACCCTGCCAAAAGGAGGTTCCCCTGTCAATTTTTGATAAGGTTAAGGGTATGCAATCTGAGGATGATATGGATGATGTTCCCTCAGAGGAGGACACCTCTAAGAATGGCGAGAAAAATAGTAAGGACAAACTGGATGAGAATGAAGCACTTGCTAAAGGTAATGAAAAATAGTTAGATTTGAATGTCTAGGAAATAATGTGCCTTCTTTGGGTGGAAAAGGTGAGGATGATTCTATGGAAGGTAAAGAGAGTCTCAAGGCTGAGATCTTGGAAGAGAAAATGGAGCCCCCCATGGAGGGGGAAAAGAATGCTCAATAGGAGGTCTCTGGTGAGGTTGAGAACATGCAGGATATCTTGGAATTTTCCTTGGAGGTTGTTGAGAATGTCTAACAGGAGCTCTATGATGATCATGTCCGGAGTCCTTCAGATAATGAGAACATGGAAAGAGAGAATGATGATAGGCGTGATGATGAGAATGAAGATGATGTTAAGAGTGAAGGGGAAAGAGAAGATATGGAGAAGGAAGACAATCCTAAGGAAGTTGAGGAGGGAGTTGTTGATCACGATTCTTCTCTCAAGGAGAACTCAACAAGGGTGGTGGTGACTACTATTAGATATGTGGTTCATGACCATATGAATAGAACCCCTATTTTTCAAAAAAGCGGATTTGGATGTTGAGAAGGAGAAGAAGAATAACACCCAGAGTAAATGGGAGGCCACGTCATTGGAAGATGAAGATTTTAACTATAAAAAAGTTCCTACTATGAGTGTACTCAGTGCGGCCAGGAGCAAAGTGGTCTTGGCCTTTAATTTAGATAAATGGGATTTCCACAAAATAAAAGAGTTGAGCCTCAAGTACAAAGCTTTGGATGTAAAATATGATGTGCTGGAGGAGACTGTGGACAAGATGAGGAATGACACGGTCATGGGTAATAAAAAAGGTAAAAGTGTTTTGATTGAGGAGATGGATAATTTTAGCATGCAAGAAGAGAAAATCTTTAGTATCATAGAAGAGAAGCTTTCTCCCATCTACAATAGAGTAAAAAATAATGAGAATATGCTTAGGAAGCTTCTTTCCCACAGCAACAAAGGCATGAAAGCAACTGTAATTAATCTTAATGCGCTTTACTCTCTGCTAGAGGGAAACTACCTAGAAAAAATGCTATTCTGGTTGACGATGACCCAGTGAAGCTGGAAGGTCAGGCTACTAGACCTGGCACTAGAAGTAGAGCGAGCATTAAGAAGAGGATGGTGTCACTACCAAAGGAGTTGGCGAGTCTTAAAGAGTCAATTCAAAAGATCCAGGCTTTGAAGGAGGCTTCTGAGGAGTTCCTGAATATTTTGGATTGATTATTGATGCTAGTTGTTTTTTGTTCTTCCTCCTGATAGTTTTGTTGGAAGGTGTCCTTTTTCGCTGGCTAGCACCTTTTAAATGTAATATCTTTATTTATTCCTTTCTTTGGTTCTGCCTGTCTTTTGTGGTAGATGTTATTTATGTGTTGTTGTGCTTTGCTCTTTTCTTTTCCTAGCTTGTAAAGGGTTTCAGGTTCCCTTCAAAGCTTGTTTTTACCTTAATAAAAAACATTCATTAGCATAAGGGAAATTCAATAAAATATGACCTAAAGATTCATTTATATTAAAGAAAAAAAAGACAACCCTAAGCCCTAGTATCCCCAAATTTTGCAACCAATCCCCTATTAAGATATGACCATGCAAAGTCATCCACAAAAAGGCTCCCACCTTTAAGAGCAAATAAGAATGCTAACAAAATCACCTAGGCCACTATGTATTTGATCAACAAACTATTTGAATATGATAACCAAGCTTCACATAATAATTTCTTAAGTGCTAGCAGATTTCCACAACCCATAACAATATTATCTTTCTGATTCTAGATATTGATTGTGTGAGAATTTTTTAGTCAACATTTTGGGTCACAATCTGTGAACCATCATCATGACAAAGGAGAGCTAAAGGAGATGATGATTCATAAAGTGTAACCCAAAAAATTGAGTAAAAAATTCTTACACAATGAATATCTAGAAGCACAAAGATAATATAATTATCTAACTTTGTGTACAGTGGGAAAAGGGAATCAATGCAAAGAGGTCGATCACTTTTCCTTCTCACTGATTGCACATTTGAAAGGAAGATGTCCCACTAAGATTAAGAGGAGACTTAAGCATTGAATGAGACAGTGACCCTTCACTAAATATGTATTGATAAAAATGGAAATAATGAAATAGAGTAATTTAAATGATTAATTAGGCAAGTTATTGAAAAATTAGAAATAACAGGCTGATAGAGAGTTGAAATGTACAAAAATGGAAACCAAAAAGAAAATATGACTTATGGCTAAAATCTAGTACCAACATGCAAGGTACAAGACAACAATGGTGACCTCTACCTAGGGAAAAGATGACAATGACAATGCACTCCAAGAAAGGGATAATGAAGGATATGCTATAGTGGCGAAGCCTAAAGAAGGGGAGAAGCCTAATCAAGCACCCATACCAATAGAGCTTCAAGAGTTGCTTGGCAAATACAAGGACATTGTGAGTGATGAAACACTAGCAACCTTACCACCTAAGAGGTCAATAAGTCATCAAATTGACTTCATACCAGGGGCCTCATTACCAAATAAGGTAGCCTACAAACTCACACCAGAGCAGAACCGAGAAGTGGCAAGGCAAGTGCAAGAATTGCTTGATCAAGGGCTCATAAAGAAGAGCATCAATCCATGTGCAGTGTCAGTGGTCCTAGCATCCAAGAAGGGTAGTAAATGGAGGCTTTGTACTGATTCAAGAGCCATTAATAGGATTACAATTAGGTATAGATTCCCTATACCTAGGATAGAGGACCTAATGGATTGTTTGGGAGGAGCCCAATACTTCACCAAGTTAGATCTTAAAAGTGGATACCATTAAATCAGAATTAAGGATGGGGATGAGTGGAAGATAGCCTTCGAGACCACTAAAGTGATATATGAGTGGCTTGTGATGCCATATGGGCTTACCAATGCCCCTAGCACATTCATGAGGTTGACAAATGAAGTTCTAAAAGACTACATAGGCAGGTTTATGGTGGTATATCTTGATGATATACTCGTCTTTAGAAAGACAAATGAGGAACACTTAAACACATGTGGAGGTTGTGCTCAAGAGACTCCATGAAGAACAGTTAGCCATTAATTTGGAGAAATGCGAGTTCCTCAAAAAAGAATTAGTCTATTTGGGATTTGTGGTATCCAAGGGTCAATTGAAAATGGGTCCAAGTAAGGTGGAAGCCACTCTAAACTAGCCTACACCAACCACTGGGACATAAGTGAGAATCTTTCATGGTCTTGCTCAATTCTATAGGAAATTCATAAGGAATTTCAGTGGCATATGTGCACCAGTCCTAGATACCATAAAAGGTGGACTAAAGACCAAATTCATATGGACACAAGAATCCATCAAAGCATTTGAGAAGTTAAAACAAAAAGTGACAACACAACCCATTCTCCTAGTGCCTAGCTTTGACAAGTTATTCACCTTGGAATGTGATGCAAGTGGCATAGCAGTTGGAGGAGTGTTAAGTCAAGAGGGTAGTCCTATAGCCTTCTTCAATGAGAAGCTCAATGAGGCTGAGAAGAAATACTTAGCCTATGACTTGGATCTATATGCTCTAGTGCATTCACTTAGGAAGTTGAGGCATTACCTCCTTCCTAAGGAGTTTGTGGTGTTCACAAACAATCATGCCTTAAGTTGCATCAACACCCAAGAGAAGCTAAGCAATAGACATCTCAAATGGATGGAGTATCTGCAAGCATTCACCTTCACTATCAAGCACAAGAAAGGATAGTTGAATAATGTAGTAGATGCATCGAGTAGGAGATTGCTGACAATCAAGGAAGTTCAACTTCAAAGCATTTGGATTGATAGCTTAAAGGACCTCTATAAGGATGATGAAGACTTCTCAAAGGCTTACAAGGTATGCTCTGATTTTCAAAATCATTTCCACAGTCATTTTGTTGAATATACCTTGTAGAGTGGGTTATTATTTAAAGGGAATCAATTATGTGTTCCCAAGGGGTCAATGAGAGAGAATCTCATTCAAGAAAAACATAATGGGAGTCTTAGTGGCCATTTTGGCATCAAAAAGACAATGGAGTTAGTACAAAGGTTCTATTATTGGCCTAAGCTACCTAGGGATGTAAGGAGATATGTGGAGTAATGTTTTATATGCATGAAAGTCAAAGGAGGAGGCAACAATGTAGGACTAAATCAGCCCCTACCCATTCCAAATAGGCCATGGGAATGCATAAGCATGGACTTCATAGTAGAACTTCCTAAAACAAAAATAGGGTTGGATAGTATCTATGTGGTGGTAGATAGGTTTAGTAAGACGAGTCATTTCATCCCTTGCAAGACAACACATGATGCCAGACACATTGCTCATCTTTTCTTCAAGGAGGTAGTGAGAATCCATGGACTTCCCCTTAGCATTGTGTCATATAAAGATGCAAAGTTCATGGGTCATTTTTGGAAGACCCTATGGAACATATTGGGAACTAATCTATCTTTTGGTTAAGCTTACCATCCCCAAATAGATGGCCAAACTGAAGCGATCGACAGAGTACTAGGTAACTTGCTAAGGTTCATAACTAAGGACTCTAGTCAGATATAGGATTTACTCCTCCCTCGAGAAGAGTATGCTTACAATGATAGTGTGAACCGAACCATTGGTAAAAGTCCTTTTGAGATAGTATATGGGATGCGACCCAAGAGGAGTAAATAAAATTAGAGACCTAGGAGGCATGGATCATAGAAGTGGACATGCAGAGGACATCTCCCAAACCATGAAGGAGGTCCAAGAACAAGTCAAAAGGACCTTAACAAAAGCAAATCAAAATTTGAAGGAAAAAGTGGATGAAAAGAGGAGGGATGTTCAGTTTGCAGTAGATGACTATGTCATGGTACACCTAAACAAAGCTAGAATGAAGAAGGGAGTGCCTACCAAACTGCAAATGATGAGGGTAGGACCATGCAAAATTTTGGCTAAGTATGGAGCCAATGCCTATAAAGTGGATCTTCCCCAAGATCTAGCCATTTCACCAGTCTTCAACATTGCAGATTTTGTCAAGTATAAGGGGCCACTAACTAAGATCAATCAGAACATTTAGGAGGTGCTATTGGATGTCAATCTAGTTGCCATACCCCAAAGCCTAAGCCTCAACCAAAGAGGAGACTGGAATCTAGATTGAAAAAGAAGACAAGGAACAAGGTCTACCTGGAGCATCTAATATAGTGGAAGGGTCACCTGGAATTTGAAGCAACATGAGTGGAAGAAAGTGACTTCAAACAATTTGGCATTGAGCCTTCTATCTTATCCCCTACAATACCTTGATCTATTTTGTGTAGAGGGGGAGGATGGTGCAGGAGAAGCCCAATAATTTCTTTGTTTATAAGCCATTCTTGGCATATGTTTGATTTACCTAAGGTCATGTTGACCAAGGTGTGTGTTCAAATAGGGATTTGAGGTCCATTTAGATCCTATGTTCTAGGGTATTGAGACAATAGTGTGAAAGTCTCTTACATAGTTAAGTGAGGATGGATGATGTCATTGTGATGTCACGAGGCTTATTATGTGTGTGGGATCATATTTGAGTCAAATAGGAGGCTTAGAACTCCATAGGACCTCACAAAGGTCTATGGTAAACAAAATTGTAAAAAGTCGTTAAATTGTTGTAAAAGTTGCATTCCAACTTTTGCAACTTTTGAAAGTTGCTCAGACCAAAGTTGTCCAAATAACCTAGTTGGCTTAGGAGTGCCCTAAAACCCACCAAAGACCATCCTTAGACTATTTAAGGAAATATTGGACCAAATCCTGAGGTTGGACATTCTACTGTACGAAGATTTTTTTTTGTAGGTGTGCACAGTGTGTGGAAATTTGTTTAGTTTGTTAAACACTGAATAGAATAGTCATATTTTGAGTTTCAAGATGGAAAGTGATTAATGGAGGATGTAGAGTAGCATTTTTACTTTCAGTGTGTTCCATTAGTTTAGTGTTTCTTTTTCATTTCATTATCTTTTCTTAAATCTTTTGTTTCTCTCTGCTCACTGGTTCATACTAGGAGGTTGTTAGAAATGGGGATCTAACTCACTATCCCACTGTTCATTTTGTATGACCTTTTGCGGATAGTGAGTAGACTCCATGTATGTAATATGTACAAAAGGAGGGGCCCTAGAAATCTTTCCAAGCATTTATGTAGTCATGCCCTAGGCGAGCCTATGGTGAGCCTGGCTAGGAGAGACTAAGCCAAAGGGAAGTGTAACTTGTAGAGATGTATGTGGAAATGAAAACTAGTGATTGGAGGTCAGTGAAAAGGTAATTGGAAAATACTAGATGAAGGGAGAAGGTGTTACCAATCCAGTTGGTCACTAAACTCTTGGAGACAATGCATGCAATTAGTAAAAGCCTAAAATCCTCCCAAAATCACTCATTTTTGGTTAGGGGGTTGTACGGCCAAAAGAAACCCTAAAACCTCCAAAATATTTGAGAGCTTAGTCATTGATCCAAGAATCCATAATCATCTTGTATGGTTCTTTGGAAGCAAATAGGATAAAATTCCTATTTTCTTAGAATAGGAGGCCTAATTGGGGCTCTTCCTTGTAGCCCTAATTTGGGAAGGAACTATGAGATTAGTAAGACAAGATGGAGAAGTAAGACCTCTAAGACATCCATTTGAATCAAATATGACATTTTACAACACCTCCTCATCTTTGCAAGAATCCATGTTAGTCTGGAGGTGGTGAACCCTTACCACAGCTTTGAGGCTCAGTATGAGCATGAAAGAAGGAAGCACCAAGAATATTGTTTTGTCTTGGTAGATGTAACTTGGTAGTTGGGTTGGTATAGAAGACCAGTGGATTGAACCTATAGAGGGGTCCTAAAGGTCAATTAGTGTTAGTTGAGAACAACTAAGGGTCACTAGGTCGACCTAGGCATAGGCTAGTGATTTTCTCTCCCAACCTCCCTATCAGATTGGTATTAGAGCCCCAAAAGATTTGGAAAGTAGTGCATGTTAGAGTGTGAGTCTAGTGGATCTTCTAAGATGGTGACCAATGCAAATTTGGCCAAGAAGGTAGAAGACCAAGGGGAAGAAAATAGGTAGTTAAGGGAAAGGATTGAACTACTAGCCAAGAAGTTAGAAGTAGTAGAAGATAGGACGGAAGAAGTGAATGACATAATAGATGAGAAGGAAGGGAAGGCTATATTGGTGGAGGATGAAGTTCCTGAACTAGATCCAGTGGTAGAGAAATAACCCTTCCTCAAAACCTTGAAGGCCTTGAGTGGAAAATAATTATAAGGAGTACCACTTTTTAGTGGAAAAATGGAGCTTGATTCAGTTATTGATTGGATTGAAGGCATGCAAAATCACTTTGAATGTGATGGGATTAGTGAGGCTAAAAAGGTGAGGGTGGCCAAGTCAAGACTTAGAGGCTCTTCCCTCACACGGTGGAAGTTTATTCAAATAGAGAGGGATAAAGAAGGAGAAAACCCCATAGCTACATGGAAAGGAATGGTGGCCAAAGTTAAAGAAGCTTACATGCCAGAGGATTATGAGATCCAATTTCATAAAAGAAGAAAAATCCTAAGGAAAAAGGATAATGATGTTAATACCTATACACAATAATTCCAAAAACTATGCCTAAGGTCTAAAGTGGTAGAAGAAGAGAGCATCAAAGTGGCTAGGTACCTTAATGGTCTGAAATGGTCAATCCAAGAGGAGATGAGTCTCCTAACTCATAAGATAGTACATCAATGCTTTCAATTGGCACTCAAGATAGAAGAGAAAGGTAAGAGGCGGCTGGATTCTAATTCAAGGAACATAGGTAGATGAAGAGATCAAAGTGGTCATAGAGGTGGTCACCAAGATAGAGGAACTGATCAAAGAACTCAAGGAGAGTCCAAGATTGTGGAACAAAGTAATGAAACAAGTTCTAGATGGAACTTATGCAGAGGTAGAGGCCATCAAGGATGCTCTAGTAGAGGGAGAGGTGCAGGAAGAAGAAACTCCTATTTTGCTAGCATGAAATGTTATAACTATGGGCAGGTGGTACATCCGGTCTATAGGTGTCTGGAAAAGGCATCTTCCTCCAATGCAGAAAAGAGAGTAGCCTATAATCAAGAAGACACTTCAAGTGTCAAGTCACCAGGGGTTAACCATATAGAATCAGATATGGGAGAGAACCTCATGTTCGGGAGGTCTTCATTAGGAAACCAACAAAAGAGGAGCCAAAGAAAAGAAGAGCTCTCTTTAGAGTGAGACGTAAAATTATGGGAAAAGTATGTAAATTAATTATGGAATTTGGCTCCACAGACAATATTATTGCACAAGAGGCAATCAAGAATCTCAACCTTACCAAGGTACCTCATATCAATCCTTACAAAGTAACATGGTTGAATAAAGGGCAAAGTTTCCTAGTAAATGAACAAACTTGGGTTGATTTTTCTAGTAGGCTCCTCTGCCTTCTTCATGCTATCGATTTGGGCTTGAAATAATTTTATTTGTTTGTTCATATCCCCTAGTGGATTTTATTCTTCCTTATCCTTCTTCAAGGTTGATGTGTCATAGTCATGAGGAAGCTTAACTCCTAATCGAGCTAAGTTTAGAAAGAGTCTTTCTTTATCCCTTTCTAAAATTTTATCCATAACTTTGAGGAACAAGGGATCTTGGGCTTCCTCATTAAACCTTTCTTCAATTGCTTCTTCCTTCCTTCGATTTCTACGGTGATTGTTGTCTTGATTTTCATAGTTTCGATCTTGGTCATGGTCATGATAATTGTTGTATTCAGCCATAGGGTTGATTATTTCTCCAAATAGATTAGGAATTATATCCTCATGTTCTTGTTGTTCTTCAAATGGAGGTTGGAAAGTTTCTTCTTCGTAGGGAATCATTTTGTCTAAGGCACGTTCCATCTTCTTGAAAATATATCTTAAAGCGACGAGGTCTAGTGAAAATCAACATTAACAAAAGTTGTGTATTGAGTTTATTCCCCCTTGATGAATAATCTTTTGAATTAGGAAAATTTTTAATTGGTTATCATATTTGAATGGATGTTTCTTTCTTGTAAACATGTATCCTCAACTGCAACAAGCTCAAAAACAATTGTCTTTTACCCCTAACCTCTAAACACAAATGTTTACATTTGAGAATGTTTACACAGGTCTTTCACAATAAGCCACTTCATGAAATATACCTAAGGTAAGATTTGGCATTTAAAATGGCTCTAAAGTTAGGGATTGCTAGATTAATTTGGAATTTTAGTTTGGGTTCCAAATAAAAATATTAAATGAATCATAAAAGGAACATGTAGTCACACATGCACAATTGAGGCCTATAGCCCTATAAGTCCAGACATTTGATATTTTTGTCCTCTAAGTTTTTCAAATTAACTGAGTTCTTTATTTATAGTGGGCGGAATAGGTTGGTTTTACCTTGTTCCCACTTTGTGTTGTCCCTCTCACCGGCCTTGTTAAGGTACGTTCTCGGGAGGTAGGGCCACTATAGCTCTAACATATGCAATGAAAGCAATAAAATGAAATGATCAAGTAGGTCTAGGAGTTTGATTCCCCAAAAGGTGAAGAACATATCCCTATTACCTTTTCACTTCCAAACAAAATTAACAATGTTCTTTCCCAAGCCTTTTAATCTAATGGGATTTGAGCACGTTTGGCATTTTGATTCACTATAAAAGTGAAGAGAATAGGACTAATGCTTTCCCTCACAAACAAGTAGGCTTATTTTATGTGTTTGTTCATTATTTATCTCATTTCCCTCTCAAGTTTGGCACTTATAGGAGTTTGATTCACTATAAAAGTGAAGAGCATATCCCTAATGCCTCACTTAGGATTCAAATTTGCTTCTAATTAAGCTAGATTTTGGAATTGAAAGAATAAGGAGGAGAAGAAGAAGAAGAATAAGAATACAAATAAGAAGAAGCCAAAGAAGAGGAGGAAGAGGAAGAGGAAGAGGAAAAGGGGATTTTTCTAGAAGCTTGAGCATAGGGTATTCTAGGATGGAATACCACCATGTAGTTTGAGCACTTAGTTTTATGCAGCAACATACTGGACTTGCCAAGGTTACTAGGAACCCAAGGCCACACCACTAGCATTGCATAGGACTAACATGAAAAAGACACACAAGGGTTGCCCCAACATCACACATGGACCCAGGCAGAGCCATGGTGGAAATGATGCTGGAGAACCCACAAACAAATGACATTTCCCAAGTGCACCATATAACCTAAAAGATCACATGTGGGACATGCAAGGGTCATATCTGATTGACTCACAAGAAGGAACAAGAAGACCAAAAGAGACTTGCCCCATATTTCCCTCATTCGCAGCGTGTCATGATATAAAGGATCATGGCGACCTTGAGGAGAGGAACAACGTGAAGCCGCAAAAGATTAACAAATACCAAAGAAACAAATCTAAAACCAAATGCCATAAAGAAATTAAATAATTAATATTTAATGATCATCATCATAGTTTGCATTTTCATAATCTAATCCACATCTATATTGTTTGCATAAACATGGAGCTAATTGAGTACCTTTGAAGGCAAAAATCAATGAGCACACATACAAAATAAAAAAATTTGAACGAGTATCCTCATCAAAAGAGGCTTAAGTTTGTATTTTATTTCTTTTTTAATTTCTTTAATTAGCTTCTTTTTTAACTCCTTTATCTTGAGTTTTTGATTTAATTTGTGTAGTTTAGATAGTGAGCTTAGTCATTCAATCACTTTTATTTTCTCACATTTTATTACACACAACTACATTGCTCCAAAGAACTCAAAAATATATAAGAAGAGGAACCTAGATCAAGAAAACCCTACACTTCATTGGAAAAGGACATTTCTACTTTTAATACTTTGAGTGAAGTTGTAACAATATGAGACTTTAATGCCAGGACACCAAATAATCAAGTCCTCAACCTGAAGAGAAGTTACAAAGAAAGAAGAGACCCGTTATGGTTAGAATAAGAGAAGGATCAATTTTGGGAGAGGTCTTAAAAAGACAATAAGGACACCACTAATTATTATAGGGTAGAATTATTGGGCTTCTAAACTTTGTACAATGTGTTCATATGCAATAGTATGAAAGTGTGACTTTAGGTAACATCACTTATAAAACATACAATGACCATAGTGTTATTGACTATGTTATTTGATCTCAAGCTCACACCTCAAGGGTAATGGAAATAGAGATAGGAGAATGCTCAATAGGGATAAAATCATACCATAACTCAAATTTTTTAAAAATGGTCATTCATTTAAATAAGCATTACGTAGAGAAAATTCATCTTAAGCAAAAGAAAGCACATCCACATGGTGGAATCCTAATGACTCAGATTTTTTATTTCCAAGGATTCTCTTAAATGACTTATTAGGATTTTTGAATACGATTCTGAGCACATGAACCAACATCTTGTAGACAAAGATACTATAGTCCCTCTAATTCACAAAGCATTAGAGTATTGTAAAAGGACTAGACCCAAAAGAGAGATACACAAATAATTTCCCAACAAACCCTTGGTTTGATGACAAGTACAAGTTAGCAAATAGAGATCTGAGAGGAGGAATGACTAAAGAAAATAAGAAAGAGTACAAAAATATGCTAAGGTTTAAAAAGGAAAAATATGTGAACATAAGAAGGATGGATTTGATTACTCTTGGAAAACAAAATTCTAATGTTTTTTGGAAAGATTTGCAACAAAAGAGGAAGCAAATAGAGGACAACATCATAGGGTTCCACTAACTTCAATATGCAAAGATGTTATATGATAGTGGACAAAATAAGCATAGACCTATGGTAATTAATGTCACAACTGAGCTTTTCACCATGGAAGATACCATGTAGGGTATAAGGAGGTTGGAACGGGGAAAGCCCAAGATATTGATTGGCTTCAAGCTAAACATTTGAAATGGAGCATTGATGTCTTTACACCTCATATCAATCGTATCTTCAACAATGTTAATGAAGAGGGTTTCCCTGAAAATTGGACAATAAACATTGTGATTCTTCTCCACAAGAGTGGCAAGATAAATAATCCATCAAATTATCACACTATTATGGTTAACCTAATCCTTGGGAAACTCTTTAGTAGCATGGTTGAGCGCAAAACCAACACAGACAAAAATAGAAGGTAAAAGAACTATGGGACATACTGCTTTTAGACCAAAACATCCCACTATTGATCATGGTGTTACTCATAGATTCTTGGTTGAAAAAATATGGAATACTTGAGGTGATGAGTTCTTTTGTTGTTTTGCTGAATTTAAAAAGGCCTTTGATACAATACCATGTGACAAACTTTGGGATAGAATGAAAGAACTAGAAATTCCTATTGAGCTGAGAGCTATGGTACATAGACTTTATGACCAGGTCAAGGCTAAAATCATAACCATAGAGGGGATGTTAGAGTGCTTTGGCAGTGACATAGGTATCAACAAGGGTGCCCTCTCTCACCAACTTTATTTGGGCTAATTACTAATAGGTTAGAAGAATGGATAAACAAGACTAATGGAGAGAGAGTTCAAGTAACTAATTATGTGATACAACTACTTCTCTATGCAGATGATCTCATTTTAATTGCTAAAATGGTGAATGGACTAAGGGAACACTAGAAGGGGATTGAAACCTTTTGTCAGGAGGTTGGGATGCAAGTGAACACTAGCAAGACCAAAGTGATGATCTTTTCTTTGAAAAGAAACATGAAGATGCAAAAGCCTTTTCTTTTCAAATGCAATTTGTTAGAGACATTAAATGAGTACAAGTATCTTGGGATCAATTTCCATAACAAACTTAGCTAGGAAACATATAGAGAAAAAATAATTTAGGGAGGTTGGAAATCACTACATTACTTACAAAATAGATGTAGGATTGCAAAGTTATGAGATTGGAAAACAAAGAAAATACTTTTTGGTTTGTTGGTCACCTTGGTGGTGAACCTTTATAGGTGTGAGGTTAAGGACATGAACATGTCAGATCAGAAATGGAGGCAAGTAGAAAGAATCCCAAAAATATCTAATCATAAACTATCTTAAAATTAAAGTTACTATCCCTTATGAGATCTTATTGGCAGAAACATACATCTTCCCTTTAGAGGCTTTGACAATGGTTTGGTTGTTAAGCTATGTAAAGAAAACTCAAAGTGTGGAAAAATATTGTTGGCCTAAATTGATCATGGAGGAAAGACTAGATCGAAGAAAGAACACGTGGATGGAACAAAATGATAAATGGATGAAAAAATGGGGTGTGAATATATAGGAATGTCTGGGTAACAATGAAGAAATAAAAAAGTTTGTGAATGAAAAATTTAGGAGTATCATATGGTAAAAAAAATGGGCTTAAAAAAGTCTACTATATCAAAGAATTTATCCCCATGAGAGACCATGAGAACAAAGCATACATAGGAGCAAATATTAAGTGCGAAGAAACAATGCTTATAGCTCAACTTAGGACTAGTTCTCACCATTTGAGGCGTGAAACAAGTAGATGGATGATACCTAAGTAAGATTGGGAAGAGAGAACACATCTATTTTGCAACATGGGATTGCTAGAGACAGAGGAACATTTTATCATGGAGTGCCGAACATACAATGACTTTCGCTCCAGCTATGTGGATATTTTATAAGCGGACAATTTAAGTACCTTATTTGAAGAAACACAACTAGATAGAACAACAAACATAGTGATCAAAATTCACTATTGAAAAACATATTTAAAGAGGAAGTTAAGATTCTGACACCTTATTCTAGGGTGTGTGCTATTTAAGGGTCCCATAGGTTGCTGCGGCCTAACAAACGTTATTAAAATCATTCATTCATTCTCAATATCTCTCTAATATATACATTCTTCTATCTCTATAGGTCTCTCCCCCCCCCTCTCTCTCTCTCTCTCTCGTGCACATGCAAACATATTATGGGACTATTGGTAATGGTGTCCAATTATCTTCTCCGTTCAAATATCTTGTATTTAGTCATGTTTGGGTCTCATAAGTGAATGCATAGTTAATTTGAAGTTATCAATTCTCCAAAGGGACCTTTGTTGCACAAACATCATCATTTTTTTAACAACCTATCAATTGACTTCATGTACTACACAAATATATGCAATTAATAACTTAAAATTTTAAATCTAGAAAATGGTTTTTGGAATATGGCTAGAACCATTTGGTTCACTTGAAAGATGAGTGAGAAGATACATTTTCTCTATTTGGTTCCACAAATCTGGAATTGGAATACCACCCGAATAATGGACTCATGAAATGCAATGACTGCGAGATTTGTAGAAAATGGGCTCATGGACTAAAATGATTTCGAAATTAGCTCAAAATGGATCAAATGAAACTTTCTAGCAAATGCATCTGACAGGTGTAAAGCCAGACTCAACAATCTTTCACAACATTTTCCCCCACTCTGCCAAAACAGGAACCTTTGAATAGAGTATGAACACCCAGGAAAGCACAACGAAAGGGGGTTTTTGTCATTCCAATATCATTACTATCAAACTCTCAAATGAAGTTAAACTACTCACTACGATAAAATGAAGAACACACATGATTGATGGAAAGACTACAAAAATAAAAAATGGAGTGATGTGCATAAGTTAGCCCCGTTGTCTACGATGACTCCATAAATACATGAAACCCCAATAATTTAGTTTGCATGAGCACTGGTACCATTCAATCCTCACGCAGACAACTTTTAATGCCTCCAAATCAAACCCAAGTGTCTTCTTATATACCTATGATTTACTCCTCCACGACTTTGGGGCCAAATTGACCAGTGCAGAGGCTGAAGCTTTGGAGAGCTTTAATGCCTCTTTGGCTGTGATTCCATCCTCTCTCAACAAACTTCATACCACACACTCACCTCACTTTCTCGACCTCGTCGATAATAGAGGACTGTGGTTGAAGCATTTCTCTATCACTTGACTGTGAGTTAGAGAATCCATTTTACATGGATCACGAAGCACTGGCAACATTCGGTGCTGTAGAGAATATGGACTTAAAAAATTTATCAAATTTGATTAACTAAAAAGTGGAATTGGAATTGGTTTTCCAATTCTAGGTTTTTAGGTGGAAGATCCATATGCTCATTTTGAATTAAAATTAGAATTTGGAAATTCTTATTCCATTTTCATTTTTTAAAAACAAACATGAAATTCAGCAATTCCCGTATTCATTGGAGGTCCATTGGAGGAAACAAAGAGGTTAAACGAATGATAATGGGTTGTGAACATTTCATTTAATCTACCTATTATAGGCTAATTGATTGCATCTATTTAATCTAACTCGGTTGAATTAAATCCCGTGCAGAATTAGATAGGGTCGGTTACTATGGGAAGACCAGATCTTCAATTGAAGGAGTCGTTTATCCCCTAGCTTGTAAGGATGATCGCGCAGGTGCTGACTTACCTTTGACTATCTGCGGATGGGCAACATAAAAATAAATAAATCTGGTTGCGTGTGATGTGATTGATTCATCAAGTCTGAAATAAATGGGGTTGCACTTGCGAAGAGAGAAGCTTTGCTTTCGCGGGACGGCGCATCATCTACAACTAATAACAACTAATAACTGTAAGCAGTGGACAACACATAAATGCTTGGTAGCAGCAGACTAATAAAATCTACACCAAAATATGCCAGCTCGTAAGGAATATTTGGCATGTTGATTTAGCAATATGATATTGCCTGGCACGTGTCGTCTTCACGGCGATATAACCCGAGGGGACCGAGGCGTTTAATGGGCCGCTGAGATTGGTGAACGAACAAGTGAGTAGTAGACGTTGTTACGAGGGCGTGTTGTAATTAGCGAAGGACACAACTTTTGCGTGCTGGCCGAAGTCCTGACGACGATCTCCATGGCGTCCCTCCTTGACATAGCAATGTGAAGGTGCTTCACATGCATTTACAGAAGGCATTCTATTCTTCTATCAGAGATGGCTCCATTACTCGAGGGCCCTCCGACGCCGCCGCCTCCTTCCAAAATTCTGATGCGAGAATCCATCCGCCTCAGTGCGAACTTGGCGTCGCCGCTCAAGGTACGGAGAACACAAGGACAAGGACAAGGACAGGGACAAGCACAAGCACAAGCACAAGCCGATGATGAGCGCGAGCGTTTCTTGTGTTGTGAGCTCTGGGCAGGCAAACGTTATAAGTATGTCACTATGGGAAAGGGCAAGGGCTTGGCTATCGGCACTGCACAGGCTGTTCCGCTCCACTCCTCTGACAATCCCTTCGAGGTATGTCACAGTTTCCACCTGCAATTTGAATCTTTCTGCCCAACTGCATTATGCTTTATTTACCTGTATTCAAATCTCTACAAAATGCCTCATATAAGCTCGATTCACGTCCTGCCCTCAATATTCATCTCAAGCCCTGGCCAGTAACTGGTAAAGGCTATCAGTTATTGCCGTAGTGATTTCTCTTCTGCCTCTTTTTGAAATTAACCATTGATCTCTCTTCTGCCTTCTCTGAAATTAACAGCAGAATGGTGAATTTGAAAGATTTTTCCAGTCATAAAGGAATTTAAATTTAGCTAAAGATTTAGAAGATTTAAAAAGCAGCACAAACTTCTATTTAGGTAATTTAGGAACAACGGACACCAAAAAATGTACAATTTTATTATTTGAATATTTAGCATATTAAATAATTTTGAATATTCAAATATGCTTTTTTAAAAAATATTTTGCATATTGAATATTTTAAAATGTAGACTTTTATAATACGATTTACAATAATTAGTAGTAGTAGTGTTGAGAATCGATTACTTATAAGCAATGTCCAACTTATTCTATACGCTCTGGGAAATTATTTACCACTGAATATAATTGTAGACGATAATAAACAACCTTTAATTAATAAATAAAAGTGAATCAAACACAATTAATACCCGACATATATGAGCTACTTATGAAAAATTGACTGATGTAAGCTAATTGAGACTGCAATTGAACATATGCTGAATTAAAGAATCGAGGATTAGGGTTGTGTACCTTGAAATGTGAATTACAATTAATGATAGGCTGGCACAGAAACCTTTAAATTAGAAATTGGGAACTAGATTACTGATCAGAAGACTGAGACTACTGGAATCTTAGAAGATGTGAGCCTAGGACAGAATTGCAACAGTGATTCTGTCTAGTGGCACGATCCTGTCACTGAGGAAAATTTGGTCTGTGATACCTGAAATGCTTTCTCCCTTACTGGTATTTTATGTAAGGAAAAATATGAAGGTGCTAAGGAGTGCCAAAAAGCTTGTTATGCAAGGATTGAAATTAAAGACTTACTTGCACCCTAGTGAAGCCTTGAGACCAAGGCACATGTAAAAGTGAAAGAGACTGTGGAATCGTATGCCAATTTCGATGTAACAAAGAGGTTGTTGTGAAAGTGCAAAATATCATGGACACATGCGCTAATTTGTATTAGAATATTATAATTTTTCTTTAATGGTCATCTTAGTTAATCTTTAGTTTATTAGGTAGTTTCTATTTTCTCTTTAGTTCACGATATCGTCTTTGTAAATCTATATAAGGAGCTTTCATCTCCTCTGTTTAATACAACATCGATTTACCATAACATGGTATCAGAGTGGGTTGATGGGATTTCATAAAATTTGGCGAATTTTTAAAGAAAAATTCAAGCCTCTTCTGATCTGTAATTTTTTCTAGAAATTTGTTTTTTGATTTTTTAAAAACAAGAATCATTGGAGGTATTTTATGAAAATTTTGTGGTTCATCTTCTAAGATTTTTGTTGAAAATCACGAGCCTAGTTGAGGGATTTGATCATGCGATTTCTCGATTTGAGCAAAAGTCTTTGATTTTCGAGGGTTTTATGTACTTGCATGTTTGTTACATGTATTTGCATGTTTGTTGCATATACTTGCATATGTTTTTTGTGAGTTGTATGTTCTTGCATGTGCTGTTTTACTATGCGAAGTCTCGTGTTTTGCCACATGAAGGTTTCTCTGATGGGTTTTCTAATTTTTTGTCTTTAAAAAATTAGTGGGTGGGTTTAATAATTTTTCTCCATAACAATTATTGTGGGTTTTTATGCAACTTTTTGCCTTAAAATCGTTTTGTAAAAGGGTTTTACCGTTTTTCCTTAAATCGAAGTTTTGTATTTTGATATGTGTCTCAGATTTTGTTTTGGGTTTTGATCAATTTTTCATCCCAAAAATTGTGTTGAGTTTTCGTCAATTTTCTCCTCAAAAATTGTTTCTGGTATTTGTAATATGCGAAGTTCGAGTGGGATTTTAATGACAGGTGTTCTTGTTTTAGGGTTTTTACCATTTTTTTTCTAGAAAAGCATTGCTCTGTAATCTTCAAATCATGGTATTTTGCAATCGGTTTTGGGACATCCTGCTCATCTACAAAGTTTGGAGGGTTTGCTAATTTTTCCTCTAAATCGTGACAGTTATTCTTAGTGTGTATCTTTGTTTCTAGGGAAAGACAATTCTATTATCCAAGATCAGGTTGGACGTTTTGTGATGATTTCTGGTCAAATGTTTTGCAGATTCTGAGAGGGTTAGTGGCGGACTCATCTTAGTGGCAGGCTCTTGTCTCTTGTTATAAAGCATTATGAAGAAGGGGCAGCCTTCTTTGTTTTTTTTCTTGGATGGATTTTGGCTTCTTGGTCATTAACATTTTGCAAATCTAGGGAGGGTCTCAGTGGCAGTAGAATGTTCTGAAGAATCTGTGACCAAAAGATAACAGTTAGAAGATGACCATGAATGGAGGGTATTAGAATACTGTAATGTTTCTTTAATGGTCATCTTAGTTAATCTTTAGTTTATTAGGTAGTTTCTATTTTCGTCTTTAGTTCACGATTGTTTCTTTTAGAAACATCGTCTTTGTAAATCTATATAAGGAGCTTTCATCTCCTTTGTTTAATACAACAACATCGATTTACCATAACAATTTGTTCTTTGAATGCAAATGCGTTGGGGTGCAAAATCATTTAGGAATTATTCCTGTAAATACTTTCCCAAGGCACTAAATACAAACCTTTTTGATACACACATTGACAGACATGGTCATGTCTGAGCCTGTTGGCTATGAAATGTGGAACTTTGAAATTTGGAGAAGATGGATGAGATAGCAGTTGGATCCTATCTAGGAGTCAGAATTGGGTGTGAGTTAGTGTGAGATGGGGAATGCTCTAAGTAACGTAACAAAGGTGTTCTAAGTATTGTAATAAGGCATATTAGACTGCTAGAATGGGTCTTGGTTTGGTGCACGTGCTAAAAGAGCACACAAATATGCTAGAAGCTTGTGCTCAAGAAATAAACACAGAGGTATAAAATAAAAGGAGTGAAGTGTAAGAGTACGCACTCTTTTTCTTTACAATTTTCACCCACTTTGGTGTCTGTGTAAAACTAGGTATGCATGCAAACCAAAGTGGAAATAAGTAAAATAATAGTGCAATAAAGGATACGAATCCTCTGGAGACTACATTGTTGGAACAATTGTGTGCTAGAATCATGTGAAAACTGCACATAATTGAAGATGAAAGCAATAATAATAAGTTCCCCTTGAATTGTGTGTAGTTTTACTATGGAGTACACACAAATTGAGGAGAGAGAGTGAAATTAAAACAGTCATGTGAAAACTAAGTTTGTAACAGAGTATGAAAAGGTAAAACTGAATGAGAAATGTGTATGAAAGATGCCCCTTCTTGTTTGCCTCCAATGAAGCCAAAGTGCGACAAGAAGAAACACTACTTTACCCCCAAGTGGCAAGATTAAGTGAAAGCACAAAAAGAAAACGAGATTAGCATAAAACAAAACATGTAAAATATAGTGAAAGAGACATGTAAATGTATTAACTGGTAAATCTGTTGAAATTGGGTGGGTGTATCTCAATGGGATTATGAGACGTGTCATGTAAATCCATGCCCTTCATGAAATTTTCCATTAGAATGCCACAGTGCATTGAGGATGTTGTATGGTAATGAATTGTTTCTCTCTGAACAAAAGTGTTTACATGATGGTGCCAAATATGATGTATGCTTTGAAATAATCAGCTGAGATGCTATGTCATGGCTTTTATACCCTTGCTCTTGTGATGCATTATTGAGTATTTGCTTATGTAGGTTCCTTCATGTATAGCTTCATGTAACATCACTGTTTGGCATCCTAGGTGAATAATTAGGTTTGCCATCAAAACCAATGTGTTTATCATCATTAGCATTAGAAGAATCCTCATCCGTTTCCATTTGATTAGATTTATCACGTGGAGGTGCTAAAGAGGTATTTTCATGATCAAGAATACCCTCAGCTTGTGTAATATTTTTGTTAACAAATTTAATGTTTAAGTGTGATATGCATACCCTTTTTATATACAACCTAATTTATTTGAAAATATTATCGACTAAAATTGAGATGAAAACAACCATTCTTTCCACTTTTTGATCACCTAGATCCCAAATTGGGCAAGGTGAGAGCATATGGTGTTTATAATTGCAATTAAAATGAAATTTAACAACTAAAGGAATGCACTAGGTGGCAAGCTAGCCAATACTACTTATTTAGTGAGTCCATATGTAGTATTGAGAGAAGTAAAAATCCACCTATTCAGTGGGAATTACAAGGGCACTTACACATATTCAGTGGAAAAGCTTATACAATACTGAAAATGAAAGCAGCTTCTTCCACTTATCCAGTGATGAGTGAGTACAAAATATAATTCTTCCATGTGCTCAGTGGCGAGTGATTACAATGATACCACTTATTCAATGGAGGTAAGTATCAGAAGTTAATTAAGATAAAAACCATTGGTGGTAATATCATCCAATGTTACATACAACAATACCAAAATTAAGTCTATCAGCTGTTTCAAAGTGCTGGTAATTATAAAGTGCTGATATGCTGCTATGACACTCCAAATAGTGCCAAATAACATAAACAAATCCAACCATCTTTGAAATCAACAACAATATACCTTGAATGAATGATGAGGTGTGTTGGTGCAGGTAAGTTGACACTTGTTTATTGTTATACAGTTGATAAATCAGATTGAAATCCCTGCTGGTAAAGCTTTGGAAACTCATGAAAGTGGAATACCAACACATCCATCGCTCTAACAAAGACATAAACTGATAAATCACTACAAAAACAGCCTCAAACTTTACCCAAACTCACTGAATATACTTTAGTTGCATAGAATAATGTTATCATGAAATTTTGCAGCTCTAAATAAACCCTGACCAGCACATGAAATCACTAAATAATTAGCAAACTAAGCAAGGTGCACCACAAAAAGGTATGAAACCTACGTTATTGTCCTCAGATGCCTCAAATTGGTTAAAAGAACCATGAAATTAGTGGTGATATCACACACCACAACCTATATTGGTATGGCCTGTACCTGGGCCGTACAACCAGCGATCATGAGTCTACAAACTCCCTCAAAGTCCACTGAACTGGCAGGAATTCAATACCAACAGGAGTGACTGGTTTAGGGATTAATCACCATCAAAGTTGGTGTTCATATGAGGTGCCAAACTTCACCCGCGAGATGCAAAAGATGGCAGACTTGTCAAGGAAAAGGTATGGTCCTGTAAAGGAGGACAATCTCCACACAGTCCCATAAAGGAGGACAATCTCCACACATCAAAAGAAACATTAGTGATCAGATAACCACCAGCTTCTTCACTCCACATGAAAATCACATAACTCCATTCAAGAAACATCAAAAACCTGTATTAAATATCAATGAACAATCAAACTTCACCTTTCAGCACAATTGCAATTCCTGAATGAAATAAGCAGTACCAGCTAGGGGGTTTCATCCCCAAAAACAGTGATTTCTAGAGGGTTTTTGTCCTAAAGAAATTTTGGAAGAAACCTGGTTCATTCTAGCAGCATAACAACATCAATCACAAGTCTCTCTAGAAAATGAGCCCTCTCTCTTCCTTTTATAGCTTTTTGAAGGGAAAATATCCAATTAAAATTATAATAATTCCTTTTTTCTCAAAAATGACCTCTATGAAAGATTAATAACACTTTTCATGTGTAAAGGCCTCATTATCTCTCCTAGGCATCATTTTTTGAGGCACATAATCACCTTTCTAAAAAGATATTACACTTAAGAGTTACTTCAAAAAATTGACATTAAAAACTTAAATGAATATTTAAAATTTTACCAGAGTTGGGGAAAGCGCTGAAACAGCACCAGAATCAAACTTCGATAACACCATATGATATTAAAGACTTGTGGCAATGGTTCAAGCCTACCAGGTGACATATTAAAAATATGCCGTTTCTCCAAGAAGTTTGGAGAACACCAAAATGGACAGAAATCTCTTGTGAAGTGTGTAATGTCCCCTTTCTGAAATAGAATTTAATAAAGAATAATAATAAAGAAAAATATAAAATAAATAAATAAATAATAATAAATTATAATATAATATAATATATGGTCCTAAACAAAGTGATCAAGGTATTGAAGTCATCAATAAGTAACAAATAATGTGAACAACTGAAAGAACAAGAAACAATGATTAATATCCTACAAGTCTGAAGTATAACAGACAATACAACAATTAAGGTATATAGAGGTGAGAGATAGCAGCAATAGGAAATATATCCAATGGTCTAAATATCATTGTTGATATAATTATTCGGATGAGGGAATAGTGAAACCAATTCAAAGGAATACTTTTATGCTGCTATGAATATCAAGTGGCCATTGGAATAATTCTTTATTATGAATGATGCATCCAAAGAGACGTATTTGATGTTAGTAATTGATGCACCTTGGTTATGGCTACTTTCTCTGAACTATGATGTTTATATTGCACTATTGGCTATGGAAAACAAGTATGTATAAGACGCTGGAGAAGGCTTTGGCATGGGTGTCAGTATTCTTAGAATCAATGATTATCGTGGGCAGAAACAGTGTGCTGCTATTGGAATGATATTTGTATCAACATTTCCTTGATATCTTATGATGGAGAATGTAACAGTCAGCAAACATGAATATTATCACCTTGTATGTCAAAAGAGGATTATTGCCCAAGAACTTTTTATGATCGACAGCTTACTAATCCATAGAGTAGTTATGTAATGAAAGAATAATGATTACACTAAGTCCCAAAAGGAGTGCAGTTAAATTATGCAATGATAAATTACTAAGTTAACAATTAATCATGGGAGGCAGTGACTATAAAAATGCAAAACTGATTTGCATAATAAATGAGATTTGTTTATCATATGAGGAGTTACATTTAGAAAGGGAAATGTCTCTCAAACATTCAAGGGATACAACTCTTCAGTCTGCAAGATACTAATGGCAATCTCTCTCTCTCTCTCTCCCCCTGAACCATGGAAAATGTTGGAGGAAGAGATCAGAAAGTAATATATATAACCTTTGTTCATCATAGGAAATGAATTATATTATAATGCTGGCAAGCATCAAGTGACAGCAAAGTATGCTCTACTGTATATATGAGTCAATTCTGATCTACAGAATAATATATCTGAATGGTATTCTGAATAAGGGGGCCAATATATGATCTAATATATATGCTATAACATTTATATCAGTTTTGTCAAGGAGAGGTGGAGTAAAACCTCACAAGGTAGGGGAATCCCAAGGATGGGGTAAGGACATGTATCACGGAAACCTTGAGTACGAAGTCCCAAGATGAGTATGAATATGTGTTCAGGAAACCTTGAGGCAGCCTACTTGTAGATTGGTGTCCAAGCACCCTAAGGACAAGTAAATCCCCAGCATTCTTAAGGCTGATATTTAGGGGAGAAGTAAGGAGTTGGGGCTTAAGTATGTTAACAGTCAAATGTATTAGGAACATAATTTGATTCAATGCTTAGTGATGCATGTTAACCATTGGAAATTGGCAGTCTAGGGAACATTACAGAGACTATGTAAATTGCCATTTCCAAATGCAATCCAAACTCTGGGAATTTTAGGGTAAATCAAGTAAAGTCCCAATAGGGGACATTATAAAGTGGCATGATGATCCACTCTGCCAAATGAGCTCATTGCCAAGAATAAAAGACCTGCAGTATTGAGCCTGCACATTCCAAGAACTTAGGAGTTCTCATAAGCACACCAATTGAGCTTTGGAAGGCTTAGAAACTAGCCTTATAATGCATTGAACACTTTTGCTAAAAATGGGGACATTACAACCCTAGTATTCCCATGTTTCCTATAGTCATCACAAAATTATTAGCTCTGAATTAGGGTGGGACATCTCAGAGGTAAAGTGATGATTTTTTTATTGCAGGAGTTGTTGCAATATGACATGTCTAGAGGATCTTCCAATCTATTGAACTCTTTAAATTGTTTTGTTGCAATGTTTTTGTGATGATGATTGCTATTTTTGACATTAGATCCACCCTTACTATCCCCAATTTAAAAAAAGTTGACATTGATGCAACTCATGGGAATGAGGCTGGAGATGTTATGATGATATTTTTCTACGAGGCAAGTTCACATTTTATGTACACTAGCACATTAGTCAGAAAATGATTGATAAAAATTGCAAAGGATTGTTTGAATTTTCTCTAAGTAGTGAAAGTAAGTTCTTGAGAAATGAACTTTGAATCTCATTGTCAAGTAATTTGAAACTTTGCTTTGCAACCATACCTTGAAATCAAAACATCGGTTCTCCCATGTTGCCCTTTTTTAATTGTGCTACTTTATTAATTATTATCTTATGCTCCTTCATAAAAGCGTTTGCTGCATCTCCAAAAGAAGAAATTGAAGAATAAATCAAAGAATAAAACCACGCGAGTGCATGATTGCTCAAGCTTTGTGGAAATAATCTAACAAATATCTTCTCATAAAACTAGCATGAACATGCATTTTTGAAGGACTCTATATAAAGTAGGGGATCACTTTGACCATCACAAATCCACTTGGTGAAGGATAAGTCAATATGTTATTTGCCAAAGGATTATAAGTCAATATGCCATATGCTAAAGGATTATGTAGTATCTAAACATTGTAATGCTTCTTTTGAGCTTTTGCAAGTCCTTAATACAATTTCTCTACATTTTGTAACTTGTTCATGATGTTGACCAATGCGATGTGGAAGCTCATGTGGCGAGGAGGAAACAATGGGGCTAGAGATATCCATTTCTTAAAAGTTTCTCAATGGCCTTATGCATATCAATGTCATGTGGAATGGTGGAGCAAGATGTAATAGTGCTTGAATATCATCTTCACATAAGGCTAGTAAGAGTTGTAAGAGATGCTCATCTTCTTCATATCTAAACCATTTGTTTGTTTATGTTGGTATGTAAGTGAGGCATTATGAACATCATGTACTTCATAGTTCTCAAAAGTTACATCTTGCAAAGACAAAATAATCCATAGGTGAGTCACCATGGGCTTATAAAAGTGTTGTGTCAACATGATGCCAAGGATGATCATTAGAAGGTGAAGGATGAGAATCATGAGACAAGCGTGTTCCAAGGTCTACAGTGGAGTAATCTATGAAAGCCTATCCAAGAACAATGAATGAAGTAATAGATGTATGGAATTTATCAGGCTATTGTAAGGCTTCCTCCTTCAAAATTTCTCTAAATATCTCAAGAAGGAACACATCATCATGGATATACTCATAATATAGCAGTAGAAATGATTTGACATGTATAGAGGCATCTTTATTACTATTAAATCCATCAAGCATTAAGTCTTTTGCTTATAGTAGCCACAACATGAGCCAATCTATCATTGAATAAGGAGTCATCACTAATATCATGTCAAGGAAAGGATAAAGAATGCTCATCACTTGAGCGTCCCTAAGTGCCAAATCATCAATATAAATATGAGCTGACAATAGAGAGGAAGGATTATCACGGGACACACAAGGAATATTAGCATCATTAAATAAAGTAGAATCATGTGTGGTTGAATAAGGTGGAGTATTGCCATCACTAGATGCATCATTATAACCATGGGCCACTTGAGGAACATCATCATCATCAAACAAAGTAGCATTGGGTGTACTTGAAATAATGTGGAGTATCATAATCACTGAAGGCTTTATTATTGTATGTTATGCACAAAGTATGATCATAATGCATCTCATGAACAAACAAAGCAAAATCTTCAAGGTATGAACAAGTTCTATAAAAGATAAAAATCTGACAATATGTTGAACCGATGCATCTCTAGGAAACATAGAGCACCCTCATTTTGATAAAAGTAAATGAGGTTTTCAAGGCTGAAGGGTGGGTTTTATGAACTTGTGAAAACAACTTAAGATCCTTGAGGTAAGTAGAAATGGAAGCCAAGGACAAGGGCTTGCTGGAATCCATGGTGAATGATTAACAATGAAATGCAATCAATGGGGGGTGGGAAGGAATACTGAAAGGTGACATTCAGCTAAGGGCGTAACCTTAAGTGAAGCATTAAGAGAAAAACTGAAAAATAATGATAAAAATTAGGGGTCTAAACCTAAAGGAATAAGCATACAAGTAATGCGTTCACCAATTTATGTAGGGATAAATGCACACACTACAAATATCTAAAATGCTAGCAAAGGAATAAGTTGATTAAACAGAAGTATCACTTTATGACAGACTTCAAGGTTGCACGGGGACGGGGATACTTGGGTACTTTGGGTACGGGTACGGGTACGACTATTTTTAAAAATAGGGGATGGGGGTACTTGGGTACATCATTTTTTTAATTTAATATAATTTAATATTTTATAGAAAATCTGAAAATATGAGTCATGACATTGAGTTTTCAAACCAAGAACAGTGATAAAGTTTGCAGATGTAATGTATTGTTTTCAGTTTCAGATTTGCAATATGTTTGTATGATATATATGTTAAATGTTTAAATGCATAACAGACCAAACAAACTTTAAACATGAACAAGAAGATCATAAATCATATAAAAATAACATATTGCAAATGATAAACTTCTGACTTGAATAGTGATATAGTTTGCTATTAATCAGCATTGCATCAAAGTTTCAAACTGATTACATATTGAATTAAGCTTGATAAACAGCAAGCTGATAAGCTGATAGGCGAACCAAAAACTGAAACAAAAATCAGAAATCTTAATCAAGTTCGTTAGCTATGATGCTCTCCATGGAGTACCCATTGAGCACCCGGTACGTGGGTACGTGTACCAGTACCCGGTATGTGTCCCAAGGGTGTGGGTACGAGTACCCATGCAACCTAGCTTTATGTATAGGAGATTCATCTGATAAATTGACTAATGTACGCTAACTGAGATTGCAATTGAATGCGTGCTGAAATATAATAGGGTTACAATGTGTACCTTGAAACATGAATTGTAATTGCTGACGTGCTGACATAAATTTGAAAATTGAACTCTGGAACTGGATTACTGATCAAAAGGCTGAGGTGACTGGATTTTGAGAAGATGAGAGTTATAAAACAAAATCACAACAGTGATTTTGTCTAGTCACATGATTTTGATTTTTGCAGTCCTTTTCTATGTGAAATTTGATCTGCATACTCACAAGACCTGTTTGCCTACTGGAGTTTGGAGGAAGGAAGAAGATGGTGCTGTTAAGGAGCACGATGGGTTTTGCTATGCAAGGGTTGTTGTTCAAGCCTTGCTTGTGCCTTAGGCAAGCCTCAGACTAAGTTGATAACAAAAGTGAAAGAGATTGTGTAGTTGGATGGTAATGTTGATGTCGACATAGAGGTGATGTTGATGGTGATGGTGATGGTGATGGTGATGTTGATGTTGATGTTGATGTTGATGTTGATGTTGATGTGAATGTGCTGTCCTTTCAATGTGATCAATGATGCATTGATGTTTTGTAAAATGACATAAGGATTATTGTTTTGAATACAATGCCCTAGACACCAAATTCGAACCTTATTTTTTAGTGCAGCTGTCAACGGGCAACATTCATGTTTGAGAATGCTGGCCATTAAATTGGAATTTTGAAATTTGGGAAAGATGGATGAGATTGCAGCTACGATTCTTTCTATGGGACAAAATTGCTGGTGCGATCCATTCTGGGATGGGGAATGTTTCAGGTGATGTAACCAAGTGTTCCGAAAAGTGTATTGCGGCATATCGGAGTGCTGGAATGGGTTTTGGGTCAGTGCATGCATTAATAGAGTCCAAAAATGTGCTAGAAACATGTACTAAACTGTCAGCACAAAGTGACACAAAACAAGAGGTGTAAGTGTAAGGGTGTGTGCTTTTCTCCTTTACAATAACAAACATAATCTTCAAATTTTATCATATGCCTCATTAATGCTACTACTTGTGATTCTTTTGAGTTCTAACTTTTCTTTCTTTTTTTAAGATATATTATACGTTAACATTTTAATTTTTTTTAAGATATGTAATTGACTATATTAAAGCTCCTAACCATATTATCAGATGTATGCTGGTTTCTGAAAGCGGTTTTGGATCTAACTACATGTATAGGTCACAAATTATATATGTGAGATCCTACTCTGAATACAGTGCACTAAGCCTCATTAGCCACAGATTTTATGGTCAATTCCCAATTACATTTTTTTGCACTTAAAAGTGTATATTATGTTTACACTTTTGTTGACCTCAACATGTATTTCTGCAATGATTCCAGCCTTGTGGCGAGTTCATCAATTTGGACATAATGCCACTTTTAAATTTGAGGGCTCTTACATCATGTGAATAGTCTCCATTCACCATAGTACTAGGGTAAAAAATTGGTACCTTGGATGTGCATAGCAGATAGCATGTATAATAAATGGATCTTCTCAAAGCAGGATATAGTTGAAGTTTCTAATGTTCTAAACCCTGTATTAATCACTTTATCTTTCAGGACTTGATCACCTTTATAAGATCTTGGGTGGTACCAGATGGATATCCAGAGAGTGTCACTTCCTCATATGCGCCTTACATGCAGTGGAGAGCTCTTAAAGTATCTATTCCCACTTCCATTTCTCTCATGCATGCATGAATTCACTGTGTATGCTTGAATGTTGTTTGTGTCTGCTTTTTATCAAACTTTGTTGTTGGCCTACAGAGTTTTTTTTAATTTCATTTATGAAGAAATTCAGTATTGTTTTATTTGATAAATCTTGCAGTACTTCTTTGGTGGAGCAATGAGTGTTTTTACCACACGTTCATTACTTCATTCTGTTGGAATTGTTGGAAAAGGTTCCACTTCATCTGCTGTTGCTATCAACTGGGTTCTTAAGGTAAGCCACATCCTGATAGCTGTCGTGTATTTTCCATTGATCATTTTTCCATTCTTGAGGGGGATATTGATAAATATAATACAACAATTACATTAAACATCACGATTGGACTACAAAAACAAGATCTTCTTTAACATGATTTTTGATTATCTTGCCATTTTCCTAGGATACAAGGACCAGCTTCCACTTATTCTGTGTGTGAATGCTTAGGGTAAAGTTACATTATCTCCTGACAAACTGGAACAACAAAGTACATTCCTACCTTTACCATTATTAATTGATTTGTTGTGCATTAGAACATGGGAGCCTGGAAACAAGAAAAGAGGGTAACAGAACATGTCTAGTTCATTTTGTAATGCCCCTTATTATGTCTTATAGCAGTAGCCCCTTTCTTGTCTTATCCTCAAAAGTACATCATCTATTCCAATGTTGGCCTGGATTTGGTCTCATAATAAGAATAACTAGGGTGCTAGTTCGGCTTCATACCAAGAATTAAAGCTACGGCCCCAATTCAGCCTTGTAATAAAAACTACAACTATGACCTGAATTTGTTCTCATAAAACTACATCTATGACTTTGTGATGATAAACACCAATCTTGCCTCAAATCGATCATGCATTATCCCATATGGACATTGGAATGGGTGCATGAAATGGCTTCATCCCAGAATCATGTGGGGAGACCATGTTGCCATTCTTTACCGTCTGCAACTCACATGTACTGGTGGTAAGTTGTATATTGATGTGGTTGCAAACATCAATTCATGAGACTATCAAAAAGTATTTCCATCCAAAAACAGTAGTAGATTGAAAACATGTCTCCTATCTAGATATGTTGATGTGGATGTTACTGTCTACGGTATCATGCTGCCTTTTACAGGTCACTATAAGATTTCAGCTAAGAGCTGAAAACAGAGTAGGAAATATAAAGTGGAAGGTCATCATGCCATATCTGTGTTGTAATCTGCAAGGTATGTCTTGTTTGCAGTCTGACGTCAGGTAGAAACGCTGGATCAATTTTTTATAAAGCACAGAATGACAAAATCTGAGTTCATGCTTGGACTTAAGGCTTATAAGAAAAAAAAACATTTACTGAAAAAAATTGATCTCTATTTAGATTTTGAAAATTAAATACATAGATGGCGTTTGCTTGACTTAACCTTTTAAACATTGAGGAAGTTTGTATATAATTAGATGAAACACACCTACGAAAGATTGGGTAATATCAAGTGTGTGTTATTATTTGCGTGAATTTGAACGAAAATTACTAGAATTTAATAGAATCATCAATTAGACATGAACATTGACAAGCAATATGTATTAGAATTTTAATTGTTTTGAGGCAAACATGGTTATGGAGTAGGTCAAGTCACAATCTAACATTTGGATCACCCACCAACTGCAATAATGTTTTTTTTCTTTTCTAGCTGTAAATATTGACAAAGGGTGCAAAATGTCATAGTTTAGGTACTATAAATGTTTGACAAGGGAAACACTGCTGAATGTACATAGACAAGTTGTGTCAGAAATTTGCGTAAAAAATTGTTATTGTGGTTTAGCTGATGCTATGGTAAATCCCATGTGGCCTTAAGGCTTAAATAGATGTAACTTGAAAAAGCTCCTTATGTTTTTTGCCATGTGGTAGATAAAAAGTTGTGGATTTTGGTTCTGAGGAAGATGGGTATAAGACTATTTATAGTCTGATAGGCTTACAAAGAACATGCAGGAGGACATGTCTGTATTTGTTGAATAACTTCTCGTATGGTTTGATGTTCTTTCTAGGCATCACAAATTTTGGATTGAAACATGTTGCAAGGCCTTTTTTATGGTCTGATTTTGCAGTTGACAATGAACTTTAATATCATATTTATTTAATGCCAAAACCTGACTTGCTAAATGCAATTTGAATTTTCAACTCCTCTTTGCTAAAATTGTTGCAAGACCAGCTTAATCTATTTTCATGATAGTGTGCAATCTTGAAGATAAGAATGGAGTCTATCAAAAGTCTAAGGTACTTCCAAGAATTCACCTGTAATTCTGTAGTTCTTTTTAGCCCAAGAGAAGGTTGACTTAGATAAGTATAGGTTGAAGATGCTAATTCGTTGTTGACTTTTTAACTGAGCACTAAGACCAATATGCAAAGCATTTGTATGTATGATGGGAAGGTGATAAGAGTCTGGATGTACTAAATGAGAGGCAGATGAAAGAGATCTCTTGTTCTGAGAAAATGCAATTTAATAAGCACAAGTCCAAGAAAACTGACATTTGCTATATATGGAGTTGTAAGGGAAGCATAATTTGGTAAGAGTTTCTTTTCAAAGACACGCAAACCTAGAAGCTGTTGAATTGCTTTGACAGATATAGGTACCTAAAGTCCAAAACTGCTCTAACTTTATTATCATCCGTGCTACCTGCCCCAAGAGTTGTAGAAGTCAGGCAGATTCTCACTGGCACCTACTTTGGAATATACTTCCAATTATGTTGTTAGAATCATTTATTACCATATTATTATGAAAATAAATTCTTTCCATATTACTATGAGGAAAAAAAATATCATCGATATATATATATATATATAAGGATAAACGCTTGATTATTAAAATCATTAAGATATTCTAAAATGTTGTTGATAAAATTTAAAGCATCAGGGGCAGAAGTAGGCTGAAGGGCATAATTGTGAACTCATATTTGTTTAGTGACATCTGTCTTTCGGGTATAAAGGTATCTGCCAATATCTTTAAGTAAGATCCATGTATCACTGTGTTTGGGACTCTCACACATATTGTGGGTTCTATCTGCAAGGTGATCCTTTCTTATTTTCAGCGACTTTGTTGCAAGCACTACTAATATCAAGGAGTTTACCTTAGAGGTTTGGCAGCAATACTTTGCGATTCTTTCTGGTTAAGTTGATTTTGACACTTCATCTAAGCATGTTGGGTTGTCTAATTATAACCCTTTCCGGGTTTGGCATCACTTTGTTACTTAGGCTGGGTATGTTACACCTCTCTAAAAGGCTGTAAACTACTAAAAAGCATTGAATGCCTGCCTGAGAAACTGAATGAATTCTGCCCTGTATTGTTTAAAAACATTGACATCTATAAGCGTAAATCCTTAATGATTAAGATATCTATAAGGATGTTGATCAACCTTTGAAAAGCATTGGGAGCAGAAGCTGTCATGTCCCCATTTGAAACTGTAATTGTGATATTCCCATCCTTTTCACATTAATTTTGTGAAGTCACTGAGAGACAAAATTGCAAAAGCGATAACCAAATGGATATCGATTAAGGCATTTACCATGGAAGGAAGGAACATCCATTAAACATCGATTGATGGGAGATGTTGACTTGTCCCATAAGCAAAGATGAACGTACAGTCTATTCTTAGCAAGCAACTTTAACTTTGTTCAATGGGCGCTCTAGATCTCCCATAGGACTTTGATATCTCTTTCCCCCCTGTGATATAATTACTTACACAGCCGATTCTAAATTAAAGGACGAACAAATCTTGTTCGTTGACCCCCACGAAGCATGAAGAGGAGTTTCCTAGAATATTGATAGCTTATTACAGTTCTGCTATGTATGACAATCACAAAAATCCAGGGAGCCACAATATACATCTTTCTTTGGATGTTGGGCACAAACACTACCACACCACTGTGGATTGTATTTCTCTTTTTAAATGCAATGTCTGTTAGGAATGTATCATACCTAAAAGTTGATACATTTTCCATAGGATTAGATCAGAGATTATGGTGTGAGGAATAAGTGGTGGTTCATAAAGTATTAGAAGATGCAGTGATTGAAGAAAAATCTGATAGAGAAAGGAAAGATGGAATTAATTCATTGGAGATGATGGCAAGCCACTATTAAGGAAATAAGTATAATAACAACACTTAAGACTTACAGTGTACTTTATATATAAATACTGGTCGAAATAAACTGCTGGTGATCATAGATTATAGAAATGAAACGTTCTGTTCAGATAACAAGCATCCATCACAAGGAGTTGGAATCCATTAATAGCATCGATCTATGGTTAACAACTTAAGACATTAAATAATTAATATCTGCAAAGGGGTGTGATCAAGGAAAAAGAAATAAATAATCAATCAGCCATTAAGGAAGAGGCATGTCTCCTCACAAGGATTGCCTCTCCTCAAAGGATTAATAGGATATAAAATGAAGAGGGCTGCGGTGGAAGGAGGCCATCAAGCAATTCAGTCAAGCGCACTCAATGGATCATCAAAAGGATCGGAAAGGAATGATCAAGAATTATTATTTATTATTGGTGCTCCTCAAAGGAGATAAATCATATTTTATTGCTGGCAAGCATTGTGTGACAGAAAATTAGTATGCTGTAACTTATCTATGAATTAAATACTGATCTACAGAATATTATACCTGAATTTTATTTGGAATAAGGTCTAATATATATATGCTGTAGCATTTATATCTGTTGATACTAGTGAAATCAGAATTATACATCAGTTGTATTTTACTTTTGTGTGCGCGCGTAATGCATGAGATATTAACTATGTTCCACGGAGTTTCTGGGACGGGGACGTGTTTCTGGTACGGGTACGGTTCAAAGTCAAATTTTAGGGGACGGGACGTCAGGGGACGGCTATTTAAAAATAGGGGAATTTTTATATATAGAGAGAGAATTTCAAATATGCATATCATGACATTGATAAATCATTTACCATAGAGATTCTAGAAGTTGAATGTAATATCCCCCCTCTAATACTGAATTTTAATATTAAGTCATAGTAGAATTGAAATATAAAATAAAACTAAGTAATAAATAAATAACAAATTATTTAGATAATAAATAATAAATAATTATCACTCAATCATATTGATATTATTATTCATCAATTATATTGATATTATTAATCAATATAATATTAACAGTATTAATCAAATCAGTAATATTTTAATAATGATTATTAAGCTACTTACTAATATTAAAGAAATCAATCACAAACTAATTAATACAGTTGACTAATATTGATAATATAGTGATCTCAAAGGGAACCACGTAATTATTAATACATTGAGAAGAAAGGACCAACTGTTATCGCTGTGGTCAAATACAGCGGGAGTATCATAGATACAATGGTTACTGTGTGAGGAACCAAATGATATCATCAAATAATCTCCTTGACATGTCAGTGCATAGTTGGAAGGATCGACTATGATATAACAAACTTTAGGGAAGTATAATATCGTTGAACGCTTGGTTAGCAATTGCTAAGAGATGCGATTGAATAGACAAAATAACTAATAGCCATTAACTATGAAACATTTCGGTATTTGGAGAAGAATGAGTAAGAGAGATGTGTCTCTTAGATCGAACAGTTGTAACTATTCAGTTAGCAAAATATATTATGGGAGACGATAGTCTGAGAATCAGGATGCGACTCATAAAGGAAAGAGATGGGGCAGAAGAAGAATAGGACAAAGGAATAATAGTCTAATGCCAATCGCATCCATGGTTCAATACCTGCGTAGAATAGGAGGAGATATAAGGTACTCTTCAAAAGAAAAGAGGAAATTAAAAAATATAAGGTCACTGGCAAGCAGCAATGAAATATATGTACTGGTCACAGAATATTAGTTCTGAATATTCTTAGAATAATATCTGAATTATATATTTGAATGATTTAATAGATATCATAAGAATAATATCAGAACTATTTATAACTATATATATTGATATCAGTTATAAAATAGGATCATATATATATAATGATAGTACTCTAAATTATATAATACATAAATATACAGGAATACAGTTATATACAGTGATGTCATAATTATACAGTAATACAATTATATACAGTCATGTAAATTATGACAGACAGGTGTCTATATATATATATATAAATATAAAAGATGATTATGTGAATTGCTGTCAGCAGTCAATTAATTGATGCTCCTAATACTATCAATGGCTAAAATATATATGGTCATATATATTATAGTATTAATATTAGATATGAGAGTAAGATTATAAATATATAATAAGATCATAATATTAATATTGGATATATATATATTAAGATATATACTGTTATATATATAAATAATAAACAGAAACATAAGGGCTAATATATAGACCATTTGTATATGTATATTGTTAAGATTCTAATATATATATATATATATGGTTAAATTAATACTACTAATATTATTGAGAGGTATTAATCTATATTATTTGGTAAGGATTTAAGATAATCAGGATAACCAAAACATAATATGAAATTGATTCCGATTACTACTTCTTACATGTGAAGGGAACGCTGAGGCCACCAAAGAGGGGCAGTCTAAATCCAACAAGATAGCTCCCAAGATAGGGTGGGGACCAGCTAATCTTTAACCTTGAGAGCTTGAGCTCGAGACAAGTTAAAGGCTGAGTCTGTAAACTTTGAGGGAGTTTATTAATGGTCTCTAAGCGCTTTGGTCTGCCTCCAATGCCTTCTCCCTTCTCAAGACAGGAAGTAATAATATGATTAGATTTGTAATATGGATTGGAAATAGCCAAAAAATCTTAATTCATTATTTGTTCTTTATTTTTACTTCAAATATTAATGTTAAATTATTTGGGGACATTACATTGAATACATAACACATTAACAAAATTGAAAACCCTCCTCTTGCAACTAAAAAATGAAAACTTTCTTGCTGCTGCTCTCTTTTTTTTCTTGCCAAGAATGGTTGAAATGAAGAAATGAAGAAGATTTTAACTTTTTAGCCTCCAAATAGGGTTCCATAGTTTTTAATTGCTATTTCTACCCATGTGGGACCCGCCCAACAATAATTTTTTTTTTAAAAATGACATTTTGCAAAACAGCGCATGTTTTTTTTGGGCTGGAAAAAAGGGGACGCTGTTAGGTACCGGGGACGGCTAGGCAGTCCCCGGTACCTAACGGCGTCCCCAAGTCCCCTATTTTGTGTGAAACGCCGTTTCCGGGACGTTTCCTTTTTTTGCATTTTGGGAACGGCATAGGGGACAGGAAATTCCTGTCCCGACGTCCCCGTACCGTCCTTGGGACGGGAGCGGGGGAAATAGGGCAGGGGACGCGTCCTCGTGGAACACAGGATATTAATATATACATAACCTAATCCTTAATCACTTTCTTAGGTTGTTTTGTTAGGGAGAGGTGGATTAATTCCTGACAAGGTAGGTGAATCCCAAGATGGGATATAGACAGGGTCTTGAAGCCTTGAGGGAGCCTACTCATATGTTGGTTTCCAAGCACCTTATGACCAACTAATTCCCCATCCTCCTTAGGGTTGATGATTAGGAGAGAAGTAAGGAATTGGGGCTCAAGTAGGTTAATTGTCAAATGTATTAAGATTCATTAAATTTTTTCTTAATTTAATCTGACTTAAATGCATACTGATGTATGCAATCATTGGGAATTGGCAGCCTCCTAGTAGGGAACATTACAGAGACTAAGTAAATTGCCATTTGCAAGCACAATCCAAACCCTAGTTGGGAATTTTAGGGTAAATAAAATCCCAGTTGACTTAAAGGCATAGTTTTGTTTGCAATCATTGGGAATTGGCAGCCTCCTAGTAGGGAACATAGGGAACATAACAGAGACTAAGCAAATTGCCATTTGCAAGCACAATCCAAACCTTGGTTGGGAATTTTAGGGTAAATCAAGCCCCAATTGGGGACATTACAGAAGCTTGGGCCGAAGAGCATAGTTTTTAACTCATTATTGTTTAGTGCCATTCTGTGACATATCTGCAGCATCTGTTAAATCTATAGGTATCTGCAAATATCTTTAAGGTAAGGTTCATGTATCACTGTGTGTCGAGCGACAAAATAGTATAACTGCTATATATTTTTCAGGTTCTACATGCCACCCTGTGATCAGTCCCTACATTAAGTGACTTTTGCGAACACCATCTGTGTCAAGAAGTTTACCTCGCATGTGGGGTTGATTGGCATTATGATAACTTGTGATTTCCTTATATTTACTGAATTTGTTGCAAGCACCTCTTTTGTCAAGGAGTTTAACCTTGAGGTCCTGATTGGAAGGTTTTACATTTCTAATGGGTTGGGTTGCTTTCAGCACCCTACCTAGCACATTGGGTTGTTTGGCATCACATTGCAATTTAGCTTGGGTTCATTACATTTTTCACTTCCCTTGTTTTGATCTTCTTTCTACTCAGCTTATGGATCTTGTGCGCGTTGGTCCTCCTTGTGTAGCAGATCTGCAGAGTACAGTGATATGTGGAGAACACATACAAAATCATGCTGCAAATTTTGTGGGATAGTCATGGTGCCACCACATTTTGTGCATCCATTTGGGCCCAAATGGGTGTATCTTGCAAAATGCTTCTTTGGAAAATGTGTTGCTCTTGTTCATTGCCCATAAATAGCTATACACTTTTCCCTAATCTTCATTGTGACATTATTGCTATTCACTATCAAGAACAGTTTTCTACAAGATTTACTTAAGCCATCACCACATTTATTTGCTTCACTGCAACACCCTACACCAGGCTTAGGTTGAACATTATCAAAATCCACAACTCACATTCTTCTCTATGACTCCATTATGGCATCTAAGCAGAAAATAAGGTCTGCTTTCCATTTGCATCAGAGCGAGTTTGGTGCATTGTGTTTTCTCTGGCACCTCTCTTTTTTGTTGCCTCGCAAGATACTCTCACCTTAAGCAAGCAAAGAAAACCTAATGTTACTGGAAAGTTTCGGCTTGGAAGTATATAAAGCTGGTTTGTAAAGCATATATGTAATTGTAATGGAAAGTCAAATTTCTTAGTAGCTGTTCCTCAGTTTAGATCATCACCATAGTTCCTCTTCCATTTTTGGCTAGATAAAGAGACTTTGATTTTAAGAAAAATGAGAATGACATAGTTCCTTGTTGAGGGTTTAAATCTAGGCACTGTATATTTATCTAATTGCTGTTATCCCACGGACTATAGACCTTCATCTTGTTGAGATAGATAAATAAATAACAACCAGGCATGCAAAGGCTCTGCCTGAACCTAATGTAGAGGACACATGCTGCTGCAGATTAACATAATGCTGATGAAATTCCCAAGATAACAGGTAAAAAGATTGCAGTGTCTGGCATTTGCATGAAATCTAGGGACAACAATTGCAATACATATCAACCTATGTTATCGGGTACTGCTGGTAAAGCCTAGGTCATGGTACGCGTACATTTTGGGTATGCCATTTCCTTTATCCATCCAGTCCTGGTTTTATCATAACTTTGTGACAGCATTTTATGTCAACATATGCCAGCAAGTGTAGTTTCCCCTTTTACCCAGATTTGCCTGAAGTTATTATTAACCACAAAGATGTTATAGGTATTGTAATTATTTACAATAATATTCTAATTTTAAGTATTTTATTTAAGACAATAATTTCATGATTATATATATATATATATAAATGCTCATCATAACAAAATATAAAGAAAATAACATGCAACAATATTTCATAAATTAATATGCACAATAAATGTAAACATGGAACATCATTAACTGCAAATATATTTATAACTCAATACATATCTGTGTAATCAGAGAAGTCTGCTATCCGGTACACACAGAGGGTGTAATGTCCCCTTCTCGGCAATAGACCATTTAGATGCCGGATTAGTCTATCTAGCCATCTGGATGGACTAATGGCCGCTCTGAGAAGGATGCTAGTCAGTCACGTCGTTGCACGGGCAAATATTAGTATTACGGGCTCAGCTTCTACAGTCAGAATCACTTTATTTATTAAAGTGTGTTATAAAGTTGCTTTATGACTTATTATAAAGTCACTTTAAGTTGTAAAAGTGACTTAAGTGAGCTTTTATCCCACATTGCCCAGCTTTTTGTATTTGCACTCACTTTGAGGCTATAAATGAGGAAAGTACACCTCGGTAAAGGTACCATGAAATATTAAAAAGAAAAAGAATATTAAATCTGGTTGCTTACGTGATTGGTTATTCCAAGGACACAAACCCTTAGGAATTTAAGGAGAAGTTGGACGTAGCCCCGACTCTCTTCAAGGTGGAAATACACAGTTTTCACATTCGAATCTCATAGATTGGGTAAGATATGCATCTCCAACAGTGTTAGTTTCAGTTTTATCAGATCAACTGAGTTCTTGCTTTCAAGTCTCATACACAATAACAGAAAGTCTTCTTCAGTTCAAATCTGCAACATCTCTGTATCTACTATCATTAAGGAAGTTTGGGTTAAGGATTGAGCAACAGTGGAAACTCACGTACTGAACATACTATCTATTCACGTTCTGCAATACTACCGGCAGACACTGGAGTTTACACGTACTATTTGGGCTAGCACCGTAAATCACGTGCTTATAGTCTCTTGCTTGGTGGTGAACGTGGGAACCCAAAGAGCAGTTTATTATTGAAGGAGGTGCTATCACTACTGCCAGGTCGTCATGGTTCAATCTGCTTAAGTCATGAACCGGTTATCTTTCCTCACAGGCTGGAGCCATTATTCATAGCTTCCACAAAAGTAGCAGGGTCGGGAAAAGCAAGGAGCAACGCGGGTAGCAGCGCGGGTGGTATCACCACTCATACCGTGTGCTATATAGAAGGTAGCAGGCTTCCGCACAGGGTCGAGCCTCCCTTGTCTCACGTGAGGTATCGATCTGCATTCCCAGCACAATAGACTGTGCCGTCAGCAACCAGAATATCCACGGGTTTCGCATTGATGCCAGGTCGGGTGAAATTTATGTATTTTGACATATGAATAGTGTTATAGTTTGTTCGTGTATTTGCTTTCAGATGCATTTGTGAAGTCTTTGCTAAGACAAAAAATATTATTCTTAAGTATTTTGTATGTGGTTCTTGGACTATATGCTGGCACCGCATATACGCAAGTTTAGAATGTAGAAGGATCTAATTGATATATCATACAGCTTTTTCTGTTAAGAGATAAATCTGGTCAGAGATTTGGTTGTTTTGGTTCCTAGCATATATTATCAGTCTGAGTGTCATCAGTATTCTGTTTAGACTTTGGAAGTGCATAGATTATAATACAGTCCACCTTCAGCAGACAGAAGGTGTGTTAATATGCTGGATTATACGAGGTACAACAATGACACTATGTGAGGTCATGAATAATCTTTATATGCTAAGAGTTAAACTAACAGCGTGGTTTTGTTGGTGAGAGTTTGGTTTGATCATATATAACCCAGCTAAATCAAAAATTTGACATAGAGATTGGCTTAGGACATTTCAGTGGTATCAGAGCCTAAGGTCTTGCCAACCTTGTGGGCTTTTATTTTCAGTATTTGTTAATACAGTTCTGGCATGCACGGTAGACATAGGTTATAATTTCAGACATAACAGGGCTGAACAAGGATAGTCGGAACCATTGGTAAGGTAGACATTGAAAATAGTCATACAAAGGAAGACAAGCATATTATTTTTGAACAGGGCACTAGAGGTACAGGTATGGCAGATGAGGGCAGAGAGGTCAGAGAGACCATGAGGGCCCTTCTCTAGGGATAGGATCACATCGCTGATGTGTTACACTAGCTCACGGGAGTTATGCGGCAGTTGACAGTGGCAGCCGCGAGACCCCGGAGTCACCATGGTGGTAACAGTGTGGTAGGATCACCTAGAGCTGCTATAGCAGCTACTCACACTACAGATAGGCCCCTTATGCCTACGTTCGCAAGGAATCATGCTAAGGAGGAAGTAGCCCAGCCCGAGGCAACAGCTGCGCTTCCCAACAATGTTGCAGTCGCACATGATGAGTGGGACTTGTTACCTGACCATGTCAAGGCTGACTTGTCATTTGTGCAGTATCTGATGCAGAGGAGAGATTATGAGAGAGTGCAGCAGGATAGGAGACCCAGGGGTCCCAATAGAGATCTTAAGCATGCTATGAATAAGTTGACTCTCCCCATTTTTGATGGCAGTAGTAAGACTTCCGCTAGAGCTTGGATTCACAAGTTAGATACTTTCCTGACCCTGAAGCCTATGTCGGAGACGAAGGCGATTAAGTTCGCAACCATGCATTTAGAGGGTGCAGCATACGATTGGTGGCATCATGGTCTCGTCACCCAGGATCACGGGTTGATTACATCCTACGAGATTTGCAGCACTAAATTGATCACCCGCTTTGACCGTAAGGACATTGAGGTCTATTACAAGGAGTTAGCTCTGCTGAAGCAGAGTGGATCATTGGATCACTATATTGATGAGTTTCAGAGGATATCTATTATGGTCCCGGATATGGCAGAGAAGAGGAAGGTTATGTTGTTTATTGAGGGGCTTCAGGATAAGTTCAGAGGGCTGGTGAGAGTCCTCAAGCCAGACACTTTAGATGACGCCATTAAGTTGGCACATGACTTGGACTCACCGTCATCCATCCTACAACCACTGAAGAAAACCTTTAAGGGGTCTTCTTCTTTTCAGAGAAATAGAAACCAGGATAAGAGCACACCTCCCAGACTTGACTTCGAGACACGGAATGAGTTGAGAAGGAAAAAGTTATGCTTCACATGCAGAGAGCCTTGGGCTCCAGATCACAGGTGCCGTGGGAAGGGTCAGGTACATTATATTGAGGTGGTAACTGATGATGAGGATGATCAGCAGGAGGACAGTGGAGATGAGAGCAGGAGGCAGAGGCTCAGGATGAGCATACAATAGAGAGGAAGAAGAAGGGAGTGCGTACGGGGCAGCCAAATATTACTTTAGCATCCCTCTCGGGTATTCCCACCTGTCACTCTTTTAGGCTCAAGGGAGTGGTTAGAGGACAACAGATTATATGTCTTCTTGACATGGGTGCTACACACAATTTCATTAGCGCCAGTTTGGTTTCCAGGAGGGGACTTCAGATAGATAGCATTTTAGAGTTTGAGGTCAAGGTGGCCGGGGGAGACTTACTAAGTTGCACAAGGAAGATCTCAGGTCTTCAGATTTATTTCAGGGATTATCTTCTAGAGGCAGATTTCTATGTCATTGACTTAGATAGTCTTGATGCCATTCTAGGCATGCAGTAGCTACAGACCCCCGAGCGGTATACTATTGATCATTAGCAGAGGCAGTTAGAGTTTATGAAGGATGATCAGTTGGTTACACTTAAGTCCATGACAGGTAGTTTCAGCTCACCGGATGGAGGCCATATTCAAACATGGCAGCATGGAGTGGGCAGCTCAGTGCTTCATTTCTTCCAGTCCTTCACCGGATTGAGGGCAGCAGATTCACGTTGACATACAGGGGGTGTTGGATAGGCACAAGAGGGTTTTTGCGAACATCCCTCCGAGCATACCTCCAAACAGGGGCTTTGAGCATATCATAGAGTTGGAGGAGGGGGCCAAACCCGTAATTACCACTCCTTATCGTCACCCTAGGCATTACAAGGAGGAGATTGAAAAGGCGATTAAGGAACTATTGGACATGGGGCACATCAGACCTAGCTCTAGCCCTTTTGCTTCTTCTGTAGTTTTGGTGAAGAAGGATGGTACTCTTCGCATGTGTATTGATTACCGTGCTTTGAATAAGAGAACCATCAAGAACAGGTACCCTATTCCCAGGATTGATGAGCTTCTAGATGAGCTACATGGAGCTGTTTATTTTTCAAAGATTGATCTTCGATCTGGGTATCATCAGATACGTGTCTGAGATGAGGATGTCCACAAGACAGCCTTCAGATGCCTCTACGGACACTACGAGTTCTTAGTGATGCCTGTTGGGCTCACTAATGCACCCGCCACCTTTCAGTCCTGCATGAATCATATTTTTAAATTACAATTGCATAAGAGCGTTCTTGTATTCTTTGATGACATCCTAGTCTACAACAGGACATGGGCAGAGCACTTGCAACACTTGGAGGAGGTTCTGAGCATCATGGAGAGCCAGTCTCTATTTGCGAAGGGATCCAAGTATGAGTTTGAACTAACAGAGATTCTCTATTTGGGGCATGTGATAGGAGCAGACGGGGTTAAGGTGCACCAGGAGAAGATTCAGGCTATTCAGGATTGGCCACCTCCACGCAATGTATTAGATTTGAGAGGATTTCTAGGGTTGTGTTCATACTACAGGAGATTCGTTAAAGGGTTCTCTCAGACAGCGGCTCCTCTCATCGACCTTACTCGGAAGGGAGCTTTCAGGTGGACAGTTGAGACAGAGGTTGTCTTTGACAGGCTCAAGATCGTTATGAGCACTTGTCCGGTTCTGGCTCTACTGGATTTCTCTCGATCCTTCGTCTTAGAGTGTGATGCTTCGGGGAACGGAATTGGCGCTGTGTTAATGTAGGACAGGCACCCCATAGCTTTCGAGAGCAGGAAGCTCAAGGATAATGAGAGACTTTATTCCACCTATGACAAGGAGATGCTTGCCATCATGCACGCCTTGGCTAAATTTAGACAGTACTTGGTGGGTGGCAGATTCACAGTCAGAACAGATCACAACAGCCTACACTACTTCCTAGAGCAGAAGGAGTTGAATGAGAGACAATAGAAATGGGTTAGTAAGATTTAGGCTTACGATTTTGACATCGAGTATGTCAAGGGAAAGAATAATGTGGTAGTTGACGCGCTCTCTAGGAGACCTTCAGAGGCGAGTTGTGTATTATCGAAGATTTCCGCTGATTGGAAATCCCTATTGCTGGTTGAGTATTCCAAGAATACTCAAACCTGTCATATTTTGGATGGACAGTTCCCGGATAGTAGGTACCGAGTGGTTGATGATATCATCCTTTATAAGGACCGGATTTACCTAGTGCCTGGTTCTCAGCTCAAGATTAAGATTGTGAGGGCTGTTCATGATGTGCCCACAGCGGGACATCCAGGATTCTTCAAGACCTACAGGTAGGTCAGGGAGAGGTTCTCCTGGAAGGGCCTCAAGGATGATGTACTCCAGTATGTCAGAGAGTGCCAGACTTGTCAGTAGAACAAGTCAGAGCACGATCATCCAGCAGGTTTATTGCAGCCCCCTCCCATTCCAGCTTAGAAGTGGGAGGGCATATCGATGGATTTCATCACGGGGTTACCTAGAGTACAAGGCAAGGACAACATTTATGTGGTGGTCGATAGACTCACCAAGTTCGCTCACTTCTTTGCTATTGCCGCAGATTGGTCAGCTTCTCAGGTGGCGGAGTTGTTTTTTTGCGAAGTATTTAGATTGCATGGTCTTCCTAAGACCATTGTGAGCGACAGGGACAGCAAGTTCCTTAGCACTTTTTGGCAGGAGTTGTTCAGATTGGCCGGCACCGAATTGACTCCTAGTACTAGTTACCACCCGCAGACAGATGGTCAGACGGAGATTGTGAATAGGTGGGTGGAAGGTTATCTTCAGAGTTATGTAGTAGGATAGCAAAGAGCTTGGGTCCGATGGTTGTACTTGGGGGATTTCTGCTACAACTCTACTTATCACATGACGATTGGCATGTCGCCCTTTTGAGCTCTGTACGGCAACGAGCCGCTTTGGTTTATAGATCTGGCTCTACAGGACAACAGGGCGCCGATCACAGGAGACTGGTTGCAGGATCACTAGAATATACTCCGATCTCTTAGAGAGAACATCTAGAGAGCCCAGAATCAGCAGAAGCTGTACGTTGATCGGCACAGGACCAAGCGGAGTTTTGAGGTAGGTGATATGGTCTATCTTCGTTTACAGCCCTATAGACAGAGCTCCCTAAAGTGGAGTGGATCAAAGAAGCTCAGACCCAGATTTTATGGCCCCTTCCGCATCTCGAGGAGAGTTGGCAAGGTAGCTTATGAGTTAGAGCTTCCATCAGACAGCAGGATCCACAATGTTTTCCATGTTTCTTGCCTCAAGAAGGCGATAGGGCAATAGATAGTGGTCTCAGACGGGTTACCTCCGTTGGATGAGGAGGGTAAATTGACTTTAGTTCCAACAGAGGTTATGGAGGTCAGAGAAAGGAAGCTGTGGAACAGGACCGTCCGTGAGTATCTAATTCGATGGAGGGATCTACCTTACGAGGATGCCACTTGGGAGGGTGAGTCGATCTTGCAGCACCCAGCATTGAGATTGCTTGAGGGCAAGCAATCCCGGGAAGGGAGGATTGTAATGTCCCCTTCTTGGCAGTAGACCATTTAGATGCCGGATTAGTCTATCTAGCCATCCGGATGGACTAATGGCCGCTCTAAGATGGATGCCAGTCAGTCACGTCGTTGCACGGGCAAATATTAGTATTATGGGCTCAGCTTCTACAGTCAGAATCACTTTATTTATTAAAGTGTGTTATAAAGTTGCTTTATGACTTATTATAAAGTCACTTTATTTTATAAAGTCACTTTATGTTATAAAGTCACTTTAAGTTGTAAAAGCGACTTAAGTGAGCTTTTATCCCACATTGCCCAGCTTTTTGTATTTGCACTCACTTTGAGGCTATAAATGAGGAAAGTACACCTCGGTAAAGGTACCATGAAATATTAAAAAGAAAAAGAATATTAAATCTGGTTGCTTACGTGACTAGTTATTCCAAGGACGCAAACCCTTAGGAATTTAAGGAGAAGTTGGACGTAGCCCCGACTCTCTTCAAGGTGGAAATACACAGTTTTCACACTCGAATCTCATAGATTGGGTAAGATATGCATCTCCAGCAGTGTTAGTTTCAGTTTTATCAGATCAGCTGAGTTCTTGCTTTCAAGTCTCATACACAATAACAGAAAGTCTTCTTCAGTTCAAATCTGCAACATCTCCGTATCTAGTATCATTAAGGAAGTTCGGGTTAAGGATTGAGCAACAGTGGAAACTCATGTACTGAACATACTACCTATTCACGTTCTGCAATACTACCGGCAGACACTGGAGTTTACATGTACTGTCTGGGCCAGCACCGTAAATCATGTGCTTATAGTCTCTTGCTTGGTGGTGAACATGGGAACCCAAAGAGCAGTTTATTATCGAAGGAGGTGCTATCACTACTGCGAGGTCGTCACGGTTCAATCTGCTTAAGTCATGAACCGGTTATCTTTCCTCACAGGCTGGAGCCAGTATTCATAGCTTCCACGAAGGTAGCAGGGTTGGGAAAAGCAAGGAGCAATGTGGGTGGTATCACCGCTCATACCGTGTGCTATATAGAAGGTAGCAGGCTTCCGCACAGGGTCGAGGCTCCCTTGTCTCACGTGAGGTATCAATCTGCATTCCCAGCACAATAGACTGTGCCGTCAGCAACCAGAATATCCACGGGTTTCGCATTGATGCCAGGTCGGGTGAAATTTATGTATTTTGACTATGAATAGTGTTATAGTTCGTTCATGTATTTGCTTTCAGATGCATTTGTGAAGTCTTTGCTAAGACAGAAAATATTATTCTTAAGTATTTTGTATGTGGTTCTTGGACTATATGCTGGCACCGCATATACGCAAGTTTAGAATGTAGAAGGATCTAATTGATATATCATACAGCTTTTTCTGTTAAGAGATAAATCTGGTCAGAGATTTGGTTGTTTTGGTTCCTAGCATATATTATCAGTCTGAGTGTCATCAGTATTCTGTTTAGACTCTGGAAGTGCATAGATTATAATACAGTCCACCTTCAGCAGACAGAAGGTGTGTTAATATGCTGGATTATACGAGGTACAGCAGTGACACTATGTGAGGTCATGAATAATCTTTATATGCTAAGAGTTAAACTAACAGCGTGGTTTTGTTGGTGAGAGTTTGGTTTGATCATATATAACCCAGCTAAATCAAAAATTTGACATAGAGATTGGCTTAGGACATTTCAGAGGGTTAGAGGTTCAGGCTCTTCCTGGCAAGGAGGCACTCCCGGAGGAAACCGGTTTCTTCACGGAACCCACCGGTTCTTATAGAACCAAACCTACTTTTATAGCATAAATAACACAGCCCTGTCCAGGACACTCCCGGATGTACACTGTACCCCAAGTTGGACACATGCTGTGTGTCCCTTCTCCAAATGTCTCAGTACCAGCCAATACTTTAACCCACACTCTTTTATGCCCTTTTTTTAATTCCTTTGATCTCTTGTATATACCTTCTCGTGTGTCCCTCTCTATTCATTTATGGGTTTAAATATACTCCAAGGGTGGTTACAAAAAGTTACACCCTTTCATAACATTAATAATGTATCTTAATTACATTTAAATTTATTTATTACAATTTGTTTTCTAGGAAAAAGGTCTCGTAACAGTTCTACCCCTGTAAATTAGCTGCTGTCCTTAGGAGCATGGGGAGTCTCTCCATCAAAACCAAGGAAACAATTTTAGTGAAATCAATGTGGATATTGTGTTCTAATAAAATCAACTTCTTCCCAAGTAGCACTATCAATACCACAATGACTCCATTTAACCTTAGCTTCTATAATTCTATTCCTTAAAGTTCTAGATCTTTTATCAATTATTAACTCAGGTTCAATTTTAAATTCACAAGAAGGCTCAATAGAAATGCTTTTCCAATCAATAACATGATCGACACTATGCACATATTTCTTAAGTAAGCTTACATGAAACACATTATGAATTCGCAATTCAGGTGGCAAGGCAAGTCTATAGGCAACATCACCTATTTTTTTCTAAAATTTCAAAAGGTCCACAAAGATGAGGAGCTATTTTGGAATATTTTCCCAATTTTGATGAACTCCTTTTAGGTTTGACTCGAAGAAATACTTGCTCACCAATATCAAAATTTCGAACAGTCCTTTTGGAATCAGCCCAACTTTTGTATCTATCTTGTTTAGCTTTCATATTTTGTTTGGCTCTACTAATAATAGAATTAATCTCCAATAAGTTATCATTCTCATACCAAATCTTATGGACGGGATCAAACCAATAAATAGGTGTATTACAGTTACGACCATATACAGATTCAAAAGGTGACATTTTAATGGTTGAATGTCCTTGATTGTACATAAACTCAATCAAGTGTAAGTAGTCTTCCCATGATCCAGGTTTATCCATGGTACACATTTGTAACATGTCTTCTAAAACTCTATTAATTCGTTCAGTTTGTCCATCAGATTTAGGATGATATGCAGTTCTAAAGCTAAGAGTAGTACCAAGCTCAGAAAAAAGAGATTTCCAAAAAGAGGATGTAAATCTAGGGTCTCTATCAGATACAAAATTCTTTGGAAGACCATGCAATCTAACAATTTCTTTTATAAAAATGTGAGCAATATCAAAAGCAGAAGACTTTATCTTGATGGGTAGGAAGTGTGCCATTTTAGTTAATCGATCCACTACTACAAAGATAGAATCATGACCTTTTCATGTTCGAGGCAATCTAGTGATAAAATCCATACTAATTGACTCCCATTTCCAATCAGGGATAGATAAGGGTTGTAGGAGGCTAGGAGGTTTACATTGTTTTGCTTTTACTTTTTGACAAGTCAAACATTGTTGGACATAGGTACGGATTTGACTCTTTATTTGAGGCCAAAAGTAGTTTCTCTTGATTGAAAGATAGGTTTTCTGGAATCCAGGGTATCCTTTTATAGGTATATCATGGGAATCTTGTAAGATTTGTGATTTTAGGTTAGGTATATTAGGAATGCATAATCTTCCTTTGTAATAAAGGAGTCCATTGCTGCTTAACAATTAATTTTCTATTTGATCTTTCAAATGGACATTAGGGGATTGATTTTGGAGACCTTCATAAATTGATTAGAAATAGTCATCGATAGGATCCTTCTATAGGTATATCATGGGAATCTTTTAAGATTTGTGATTTTAGGTTAGGTATATTAGGAATGCATAATCTTCCTTTGTAATAAAGGAGTCCATTGCTACTTAACAATTAATTTTCTATTTGATCTTTCAAATGGACATTAGGGGATTGATTTTGGAGACCTTCATAAATTGATTAGAAATAGTCATTGATAGGCAACTGGGATTTGATATCTTGTTCAAATTGGCTTCTTACCAAGGTCAAGGCGTTTACACAAATGTTTTCAGCTTAAAGCATCCACCACTATATTTTCTTTTTGAGGAACATATTGGATGGTGAACTCATATTCATTTAAGTTTTCCATCCATCTTCTTTGTCTCATATTAAGTTGAGGTTGAGTAAATATGTGTTGAAGACTTAGGTTGTCAGTTTTTAATATAAACTTGTTTCCCAATAAATAATGTCGCCACATCTTTAAAGCATGGACAATACCTACTCAAGATCATGGATAGGATAATTTCTTTCAGCAGGTAACAATTTTCTTGATTCATAACATACTATTCGATTATCTTGCATTATTAAAACACCACCTATACCTGTACCACATGGATCTGTAGTCACAAGAAAAGGCTTACTAAATTTTGGAATGCAAAGAATAGGTGCAGTGGTTAACACTGTTTTTAATGTTTGAAAGGCCATATCACATTCAGGGGTCCATTTATAGTTATGTTCTTTCTTAGTTAGGTTAGTTAAAGGTGCAACAATTTTTGAACAGTTTCTAACAAACTTACAATAGAACCCAGATAATCCTAAGAAACTTCTGATTTTATGTGCATCTTTGGGAATAGGGCAATCTTGAATTGCTCTAATTTTTGCAAGCTTAGGTGAAATACCATCTTTAGAGACCACATGACCTAGATAAGAAACTTCAGATTTAAAGAATTCACACTTGCTAAGTTTGGCATATAGTTTGTGCTCTTGTAAGGTTTCTAGTACCAACTGAAGATGGTGTTCATGTTCTTCCTCATTGTTTGAGTATATTAATATATCATCTAAAAAATGATCACAAATACTTCTAGAAATTGTCAAAAGACATCATGCATCAAAGTCATAAAAGCTGCAGGTGGGTTAGTTAAACCAAAAGGCATTACCACAAACTCGTAATGACCATATCACGTTCGAAATGCAGTTTTGGGGATATCAGATTCTTTAATGCGGATTTGATGGTATCTTGAACGTAAATCTATTTTGGAGAAACATTTGGCACCATGCAATTGGTCTAGGAGGTCATCAATTTGGGGCAAAAGGTACTTTATTCTTTATGGTTAATTTATTACATTGTCTGTAATCTATGCATAACCTCATAGTTCCATCTTTCTTTTTCACAAATAATACTGGTGCACCCAAAGGAGACACACTTGGCCTTATCTTTCCCTCTTTTAGTAATTGTGTTAATTGAATTATTAGTTCAGTTAATTCAGGGATTGATTGTCGATAGGGAGCTTTAGAGACAGGTTTTGCCCCAGGAACTAGATCAATTGCATGTTCTACTGATCGTTTAGGAGGTAAATTATTTAATTCGTCAGGAAATACATCTTGAAATTCTTGTATTATAGGTTTGATATTAATGTCTATTTTACTTTTATTATCTGTTTGAAAAAGCATAGCACAAAATATTTTACAATTTTTCCTTGCACTTCGCTTAACTTGCATGGCTGAAATAGTTTTGATGTGAAGAGGTCTTTTCTCCCCTTGTAAAATGCGACATGTCCCCATGTTAGTGTTTAGGATAACTTGTTTACTTTCACATCCTAGGAGAGTGTTATTTTTCTCTAGCCAGCTCATACCTAGAATAGCATCATATGTACCAAGATTCAATATGTGAAAATGATCATATGTTACAAAGTTGTCTAATTCAAATTCTAGATTTTCAATGATTGCACCAGTTTGTCTAACTATTCTACCATCTGCTATTTCCACGGCTAAGGGTTCTATTGATTTAGATGCAATCTTTAGTTGTGCTACAATACTAGGAGAAATAGAATTATGGCTACTTCCTGAATCAATAAGAAAAAGAATGCGATTATCCTCTATAGATCCTTTGATTTCAATTAGAGAAGGTTGATGATGTACAGTACCTGTATCTACAGCTGTATAAAGCAATTAAATACCACTTCAGTTGCATTTATGAGTTGTACCCGTGAATACGAGTTTAGTAAATTTTATATCAGCATTAATGAGATTGATTTCAATTGATTTACATTATGCATATGTAGCAGCTGTTTGTTTATGTTTTGTGAAATCACATTCGTTGTATTGTGAATGATTTGGTATTTTGTCAAATGTTTGAAAAATGAAATTGAACCGAATGTTGATGTTGACCTTGATGCTTCTGATGAAGAAGAATATGAATATTAAATTTGATTGTAATTTGAATTTTCATTGTGTAATGACATTTTGAGACGAGTATTTTCACTTTTTGCAAATTTTGAATATGAGGGGTGTGTGTGTGTGTATTCCCATACTTGCACCCAAGTAAACTTTTGTTCTGGCATATCTGTTCCTGAATTGACAACTTGGATATCAACTAATTTCATTAGCATTAACAAAATGGCAAATTCATGAGGCTCGTCTTTGGGCAATAGGGTCTTAAGAAAAGTAAAATCTACTAATACCTGCAAATTATGTCACGGTGTTTTCTGAATTCAAACCATCAAGCATGGATGCAGAAAAAGTAAAGTACTCGCAAAGCTTGCGAGCCAAAACCTGCAGCAACTTGCTTAAAAACTCGCCGATGATTTTTTTCAATTACTTGTGGCATTTTTTGCTCTAAAACTTGTGTTTTTTTTTTTGTATAAAACTTGTCAAAAAAATGTTTGAACTCACAAAAATTGCTCAATGGGCATAAAATTGTTTGAGCTGCCTAAAGTTAAAATCTTGTTGTCAATTTTACATTTCAGGCACACGATTTCACTGGTGTCTTTTTGCATTTTGGGTGAGGACTGGCAGAAACTTAGGGCATGCAAATACAGAAGATTTCTTGGATTTTTATATCAGTCACTTTCAAACAACTTTATATTGAAAATCCAAAAATTTCATCTCATTCACTTTCAAACAACTGTATTTCAAAAATTGCAGAAAATGCAAAGATGTAATTTGTGTGTAACTTTAAAACTATGTTGCATGAGTAGTCGTACCCATACCCCTGGGATGCATACCAGGTACTTGTACACGTACCCAAGTTCCAAGTACTCAGTGGGTACTCAATGCAGAGCATCATAGCTAAGGACCTTAATTAAGTTTTTTGATTTTTGTTTGCGTATGAGCTTGTTGTTTGTCAAGCTTAATTCAATACGTAATCAGTTTGAAACTTTGATACAATACTGATTAACAGTAAACTTTATCACTGTTCAAGTCAGAAGTTTATCATTTGCAATATGTCATGTTATATGTTATATGATTTATGATCTTCTTGTTCATGTTTAAAGTTTGCCTTCTCTGTTATGTATCTAAACATTTAGCATATACTATTATTACAAACATATTGCAAATCTGAAACTAAAAACAATACATTACATCTGCAAACTATATCACTTTTTATTTCATTGTCATGACTCATATTTTCAGATTTTCTATAAAATATTAAATTATATTAAAAAAATTTGATGTACCCAAGTACCCCCATCCCCCATTTTGAAAAATATCTGTACCCGTACCCTAAGTACCCAAGTACCCCCGTCCCCATGCAACCTTGCTTTAAAACAACCAGCATACTAGTTTCAAAATTTTCTAACAATTTTAATTTTTGGTCATAATTTTTGCTAAATTCCTTTCTATACAGGGTGCAATTTTCACAATTTAATATTCTTTGATTCCAATCCACGTTGAAGCCTAAAGTGTTGAAAACTTGAAAGTGTAAGTGTTGAAATGTCACAGTTATACTTCAAGCCTGTATGTCTATGATCAATTTCAATTAAACAGCTTGTAAGCATGAATTTTCACAATTATAACTATGAAAATTCAAGCCTTTAGGTCATTTAAACTTGCAATATGAAGAAAATTTCAATTACATGACTTGCAGGCTTGAAATTTTCACAATTATAATTGTGAAAATTCAACAGGTTGTTTTTTGATTGTGGTAACTGCAGGTTTTGAAGGGGCCCCGAAACCCTTTATAAAGCAAAGCAAAGAAAAACAAAGGAGCACATAAGGACAACTATCTGTCACAGAAAATGACAGAAACCAAAAAGGTCAAAACCCAGATTACAAAGTAATACCCAAAGCCCCAAAAAACACCCTAAATAGAAAACCTTCCAGCAGATTGGAAACAAAAAAACTCCTAGCAGCAGAATCAATTCATTATTTTAAGAAGCTCCTTGGATTCCACCTTCTGGTTCTGCATATTCTGGATTGAATCCGTCAGATTGGTGATATCTTTTGCTTGGGCAGCAGTCTTCTTTTTGGTGCTTGATCTGGTCCTAGAGCCTGGGCCTGACAGCTGGATATCTTGTTTCCCTTCTTCATTATCATCAATTCTGTCAATGCTATTTCCTTCTAGCAAGGTGTACAGGGCTTTTAGATTGTCAACTGTAGCTTTCATGCCCGTGTTGGTAAGGGTGATCATCTTCCTCAGCATTGTGTCATTATTGTTTATCTTCTTAGTAATTTGGTTTATCTTGTTATCAATGGCATTAGTAATTTTGTCATCCAGACTAGTAGAATTAATAGTTACCTTTTCAAAAACATCCTTTCCTTTTTGATACATCTCAGCATCATTCCGCATTTTGTCGATGATTTCCTCCAGCATTGCATTCTTGGCTTCCAAATTTTTACACTTAGTGCGCAGCTCTTGGTTATCATCTTGGACCCATTTATCAATATTATAGCCATACATAGCTTTGTTTCTGGCAGCTTGCAGCATGGTTATATTAATGGTTCTTTTGACCTTAAAGTCCTTGTCCCACAGATCTTCCTCCACACTTCTGATTCTGTATATTCTCTCCCACCTCATCAGAATTTCCCTTAGGGCTCTTAGGAGGAGTGGAATTAATCTCACAGTCAACATGCTCATTATGGACTTCCTTTTCTAAATCAACGACATCTTTGTCGACTTGAGTTTCCTCTTCCATAAACCCCAGATTATCAGTGATATTGTCCTCCTCAACATTGTTGCCAGTATTATCATTATCAACTTCTCTTTCCTCAGGGTTATCAACTTCATTCTCAGACATTGTTTCCAGATTTTCCACCTTTTCTTCTTCGTTTTCAATATTCTTTTCCTTAGGGTCTTCAACCGGGTCCTGCTGTTCGTTGTCAATGAAAACCTCCATAATATTGTTGATCTGATCAGTGAAATCTTCGGGAATAGCCTTATCCAAGTCATTATTTGCCTCATTTTCAGGGTTATTCTCTACATCATTACCTTTATCAGGTTCAATAGTAGTAGAATTATCCTTCTCAGAGAGGTTTGTATTTCTCTGTTCCCCTTTAGCATTCGCTTCATTCTTAGAGGAAACGTCCTCCTAGTCATCCTCTGACTTCATACCTTCAACCTCATCAAAGATAGAAAGAGAGGTGTCAATTTTAACAGGGGCTTTGAGAGTTTTTTTGTTCGAAGCAGTGGTGGCCTTCTTCCCTGAGGAAATATCAGTGTTCTTCCTTTTTTTTATTACTAATCTGTTTAGGAAGCAGCTCAGGGATATTATCTCTGGCATACTCTGCAATGAGCAGAATGAGCCCCTCATGCAGAATAGGGGAAGCCCTAACTCTATGGTCCACAATACTCTGGTTAAGAGAACTAAGAAGATAAAATTCAACAGGTTGTTAAAACTAGCAGCATGAACAAAATTCAAAAAACTCATAATTTCCACATCCAACATTTTATTTCTCTTTGGATCAACACTTTTTGGCTTCAACATAGAAATTATTTATCCGTTATGTTCTCTTCGCTCCTTTAAAAAAACATGGTACACCTTTTTGAGCATATTGGAACTAGTATATGATAGGAATGCAAAGAAAAGATTACATTAGAAAAGTGAAAACACTTGTGATCTTGTACTATAGTACTCTGCACATTTCCAAACAGATGTAGACTTGAATGAGGAATTCTTTATGCGGCAATTTTTTTATTGATATTGAAACTTGAAGTTCATATGTATTCAGAGATTGAACTCATTTTTCGGTCTGTGCTATGAACTAAACCCTAATTTTGATTAATATAGGATGGAAAACAGTAATATGTTAATATAGGAGTGAGAAAACAATTTCTGTTGATGGAATTTAAGTTATCAACCCTTAAATACTTTGATTAAAGAGTGAAAGGAATGTTTTCTCACTCTTTTGTTCTCAAAAGTTCAAAACTATATCCCAAAGATTTAGAAAACATATTGATTCCAAAACACATAAATGTAATGGTGTTGATGTCTGGAACCCCATATTGTATGCTGGTGAATATTGTCTTGATTACTATGATTGAAAAAATCTACTATGGGTCACCAATACCCAAGAATTCCAACATAAATTACCGCTACTATGATGATTGATAATTGCCTTTGAAACCTTGGACATATCTGGTCTGTTAAAAACCAACGTTATCATCATTCATTATCTTGCTGCAATAATGATTGAATTATGGAGAACTTTGGAAATGTAAATGGACTAGAGGATGGAAATTGTTCGCAATTAGACACCTTTGAAGAGGATCATATCAAACTATTGTTTTAATCACTTATATAACTTCGGAAGTCAGTCAATTCCAATGATGATTGATTGAAAATTTGCTGGGATACAGTTAGCTTTGATGAAAAACATTGCTGACATCAAGTCTCCTTACTGTACGTGATGAAATCCAATATAGAATATTGTTCAAAACTGCTGTTTATGCCTTCAGTCTTTGTATTGTTATTTAAAAACCTATTCTTCCCCCAAGTGTTCAATCAACTATAAATGACTAATCATTGTTTGAGAAAGTTGTGACAAGGGTGAGCCCTTTTAATGTCTGGTGCTCTTGTCTCTAGGAAAACTGCAACTAAAAATATGAGTCATGGCTATCTCCTTAAGTATATTCGTTCATACATAGGTGCATGACTGTATATGTAAATATGTTTGAATTTCCATTTCAAACATTGTCGGCCTGTGTTAGGTGCACAATTGTAAATTCTTTTTCCCTTACCTCTTCTTGTTGCTATTTGCAGAGTTGTATGTTTGTATATGGATTTTTCGGTTTCGATTTCTTTTATTGGGCAGGCCTTGCACATGTAAAAATGTTTTCCATTTTTAGGCATTGTTGGTTGTACATTCGCAGGTTTCTCTGGCCACCCTTTTACAATTAACTTGACTAGGGTTGTTGTGGGTTATTTTGTTGCTTTTCTTGTGAGTCAGTTTTTACCATATCTCCAATTGGGAGTAGAAATAAAAGAACTTGGGGCAATTTTTATTTTCTTGCATTTACTAAAATGCAACTTGGTCTCTGTTACCTGATGAAGTCCTAACAGGCCCAGTGTGCCTTAAAGATATCCTATTGGTAAGCCATTCTGTATTATAGCATCTGGGTTGCTCTTTAGAATGTAGGGAAACATACTCTGCTTACCTCTTAAATTCAGCTATATGTTTGTCAGTCCTATATTGATTGCTCTACTTAGGTTTCCTCAAATAATACTGTCAGACTCTTTAATTTTTGGATTTGAATGAAAAATTTAATACTCTTTATCCCTTGTTTAGAGCAGGAAAGCTTGAACAGTAAAAAAGAATTGAATTAGTACTGGGAGCTCACTAGGATGGATGTTAGTAGTTCTAAAATTATATTGGGAAATATTTAGAAAGAAAAGTGCTCACACATACAATTATTGCTTTTTTCCATTTTTCCCTTAATTATGGATGAATTGCATTTTAATTCTCAAGTCAGATATACTTATCACTTCTTTCCACCTGCCATTATTTATGTATGCAATGCATTTTTAGCTCTCAAGTTTAATCTTGGAGATTTTTGATGAAATTTCGAATAGGAAGGGAGGTTTTGACTTTTGTTGAATATGTTGTATCTATAGCAAGCACTGGCCCATTGAGGTTAGTTTGGTGTGACAAGATTTTCAATGTTGTTAGTAAATAGACGTGTGTCCATACAGGATGGGGCAGGAAGGATTGGAAAGATGCTCTTTGCACGTCAGGGTAAAAAGTTTGATTCAGATCTGAAGCAGGTATTGTGAAACTGTTATTAAGTGTCTGATCATCCCTCAAATATAAATTGCTTCAGATTCCTTTTTCTTTGACACAGTTTTTGCATGCATGATATTTGTGACAAGCACTTGACTGTATACTTGATCATTGTATAGAATGCATATTAAGCATTACATGCTTTATTACAGCTTCGCTTTACTAGTGACCTCTTTATGGAATTTGGTGCTGCAATGGAGTTGGCTACAGCAGCAGCTCCTCATTTGTTTTTGCCTTTTGCCTGTGCTGCTAATGTGGCTAAGGTGAGTTTTTATTTTGAAACTTTGAATATCTTAAATCAAATTTGGAGTTATCATTCTTTACATTTGGAGAAGCTTGCAAATAAGTAAGATATTGCAGAATATCGCTGCTGTGACTTCCACATCAACCCGCTCTCATATATACAGAGCTTTTGCCCGAGGAGAAAACATTGGAGATGTGACAGCTAGAGGAGAATGCATTAGCAATATTGCAGATTTGGTGAGTTATCATGCCTCATTTTTCCTTTCAGCATATTTAGTATAATAAACTCAATTCATATAATATTGAATGTTTTAAGTATTTAAATTTTATACACTATATGCTGCAGTTTTAATGAGCTTGCGTTATGTTTCATCTACTCATTCATGACTTCTGTCTGCATTTTCAGTGATTGTCATTATCTATAATTCAATATTAGTAGCCTATTATAGTATTTTACAAACCTAGATCAGTTATGCGATGCTTCACTATCTCTATAAGCCACCACAGGACAGTCCTGGGATAGGGAGATCATCTACAAATTACATGAGAAAGGGAGGATGTTTTAAAGGAGTGCCATCTTATCTTGTGCATTAGATGATATTTAATAAATGGTATGCATTGAAGAGGGATATAGATTTTGCATCTCAGCTTCTTTTAATTGACGCCAAGGCAACCAGTAGCTGGGAAGAGTTGATGGATTCTCGAAACAAATTTAGATAGGGAAGTTAGGATCAATTTTAGACATTGAATTTCTCCATGTGTTAGATATGATCATAGTTTTTGTAGATTCTCTTTGTAAACATTGGTTACATGATCTTAGGCTCCATTGTGGCTGAATCATAATTTGTTCCTCTCATCATGTTCTTTTGAATGTATGGATTTACAAAAGTTTGTTCTTTGTATGAGACTGAAATATAAAGACATCCTGTATTTGAAACAAGAAATCATGTTGTGATTAGTAGAGATCCTATTGTATGTTCTAAGATTCAGGGGATTGCTTGAGTGATTTAGTTTTAGATATCTAGATCATAAATTTCTAGTGCTGTTTATCAGATAGGTTTAAAACTCATCTTGATCTATGAGATGATCATTCAGCCTTCGAGTTTATTACTGGTTGTCCTATGAAGCACACTTTAGTTATAACTTATCACACATACTTAGGATGGCAGCCATAGATTGACTAGACATTGTACTTTGTATACTTGTAGGTCATGGCATCTATAGCTCCTTTATAGGATTTGTGCTAGATCTACTCATCCTAGAGTATACTAAACTACGGACATTGACTTGGTCAAGTTACTCCATCTCTTCCAGGAGGTCTTTGGTTGTCCTTGTTTACAATTGAGAACTACCTAGTGGAGCCTCCCAGATTTTGCCTCTTTGTAGATGATATCTCCAACAGTTTTGGGCTAGCCAAGTCCCTTCTATTGGATGTTTGGAATATGCTTGCTACTCCTCCACTAGAAGCTTCATATTTCTAATTCTTATGCTTCAGTTTTTTTTATGCTAGGGCTTCCAACCTTGTTGTTAAAGTCTGTAGCTTGTATCAATGTGTATTGTATCTTACTTTATTAGTGATTTTTCCTGTTAATATAGTTTGGTACTTTTGTTAGGTTAGATGTTTTCTTTTCTGGGATCACTTTTGTAAAGCTGTGAACATAAATACCAATTTTTTCTTTGTCAAGAAGCTAAAATGCCCCCAAGTGCCTAAACTATAAATCTACATGAACACTATATAAATATACATAACTTATGAACCAAGGTAAGTTGTTACACAGTCTAATTCGAATTCTAATATTTCTCTTGTACTTGTGAAGTAGGAGATGTGCATCTTTATGTATGAGTTTTCTGTCTACTTCTTGAAAGTGATTAGTGAAAGAGCAGGCACAGATTTAAATGAGTCCATGTTGTCTTTCTGTTCTAGTACACGAGTGTTATTCTAGTCCAATATATATAACTTTTGTAGTTTTATTACATCTTTTCTTTATTTTGCAGCTGGGTACAGGACTCAGTGTCTACATCTCAAAGCAAAATCCATCTTTGTTGGCCACTTTTGCTGTATTATCATGTGGATACATTTTTTGTTCATATCGAGAGGTAAGCATGGTACAATTTGTTGAAAGTACAATACCTGATTTCTATCCTCTTTTAAAAGATTTTGTTGTTGAGGATTTGTAGCTTTTTCAGGTAAAATCTGTTGTATTGAACTCTTTAAACAACACAAGATTCGCTGCAGCTGTGGAATCTTTCCTTGAGACAGGTTTGTTGGGGTGCTGTAATTCTCTTTGTATTATAAATTTCCTACCATGAATTGAGATTCTTTTTTGAAACATAATCAGAGAATAAAGGAATGACAGGCTTGAATTTCCACCGTAAAGGAAATTCAAGCTTGGAGTTTGTTCATGTTAGATATTGTGAAGACTAATATAATTACAACTTATGATGAATAATTGAAGATGAAAGAAAGATTTAAACAACAGTGAAAAGTAGTAACAAAATCCTACCGAGAATTCACACTTTGGGGATAACTGCTATTAAAGAATTAGGCAACAACTAGTATAAGAGCTAGTAGATTTCCACAATCCATAAGATATCTGTATGTTGTTTTTGGATTTGATTGTGTGAGCATTTTTTTTACATCAACGTTTTGGATCACACTCCATGATCATTTTCTCCTTATGCTCTCTATCATCCTGATGATGGATCACAATGCGTGATCCAAAACGTTGATGTAAAAAAATGCTCACACAATCGAATCCAGAAACAACACACAAACAACTAGTATTTTTCAGTCATGCAATGTGATGCCCCATTTTCATATTCAACACGTGGGATCCACAAGTCCTTTTATATACTCATCGGTGGGTGAGGGCTGATTACTAGAGAGACATATACTCACAAGGATTGGTTTCGTATATTTGTCCCCAGTATTTTAATGAGTTTTCGACCATTCCAGGTCAGATGGAACCCACACATCATTCATTCATTTCCTTTGTTCTGCTGTTTACTGATATGAAAAGTAGATATTTGCTTGATGATTAACATATGACAACTAAGATCTGACAACTGTTGATTTGATCCAGTCGACTGTCCCTGATTATTAAAATATGAATATCAGTATTTTAATGAGTTTTGGACAATTCCAGGTCAGATGGAGCCCACACATCATTCATTCATTCCCTTTCTTCTGCTATTTGCTGATACTAAGAGTAGATATTTGCTTTATGAGTGAACATCTGACAATTGTTAATTTGATCCAGCTAGCTGACCTAGATTATAACATTTATTTGTAGTCCACAGTGAAGCCTTTGATCAGGCATTCATGGTTATGAAGTCAAAGGGAAATGTCTTTTATCTCCAAATGAGGGATACAAAATGAAGAAGGTTTCCCTTTGATCAAGTATTTAGTGATCCAATAAAGGTGCTTGATTTTCCATCTGCGATGAGTTGATGACTATTAGATCATCCAAAGGGGATAAATAAGGGCTGTTGATCTGTGATTGGGATTTCACTGATATGGATTAAGTCTTAAAACCTTTAAGTTCAAAGAGGCAATCAAAGGTAGATTAATTCTTGAGATCTTATGATCACACTTGCCACAATGGGCCATCATTTCAATCCCGGAAGTATCAACATCCATCAATCTAAGGGCAGGTGTCATACTATGCATTGATGAAGCTAAGCAAGTACCATTAACCTAAAATCATCAGTCTGAATAGGCAAATACCATTGATTTGAAATCTAATGGGGTATCTACCAGCCAAGCATGTGAGAATTAATGCTTTTGTCATTACTGTGTCTGCTTTTGAAATTGAAGAAAAATAAAAGGTAAAACTTAACTTAAATTGTTTGGCATTGCCTAAGTGATCCCTGTGATTTCAAGATATTAAATGTGAACAAGTTTGTGAGCCTAAGAAACTTTAAGGAGCTGAATATTAATACCCACTCCTGAGGTCTTGCCATTATAATTTTTGGCCTGAAGCATGATTAAGGTGAGTTCTGGGCTTTTAAATTGAATTTGCCCATAATTCCAAATTGAGGGATTGTTAAAAGTACTGAATTTGCATAAAGTGATTGCTATTTAGTCATGTAGTTTTCATTATTGCTGTAGAAAACATTATTGGGTCTTAGGGTTGTTATTCTTAATTTTGAGTAATATACTATACATATAGTACTTGAAATGCTAGTTATGAAATGATGTATAATAGTACAAAAACTAATAAATTATAATACCAAATACTTGATTAAAAAATAAAAACCCTTGTATCTTAATTTTAAATTGGAGATATTGGTCTTTGTTGTTGGTTGTAAATTTTTTTTTGGTTCGGTTGATTGTACCTACATTCTTTGAAGTCATATCTGTGCCCTTAATTTGAAGTTCAGGCATCGGGACTCGCCGAGTCTGGCGAGTCCATGGACTCTGCAGGACTCGGCGAGTCCATGCCTGACTCGGCCGAGTCCGAGTCCAGAGGCAGCCAGACTCGGCTGGCCTGACTCTGGCTCGGACTCGCCGAGTCAGGCATGGACTCGGCGAGTCCTGGAACGCTGATTTGAACACCTAAATCCTGCTTGTTTCTGTGAACATAAAATCCTAGTCTTCTTAAAAACATGGTGCTGAAAGAAGAATTGTCAGTCAAGGACGAGGAACCTGAAATCTCCATATTTTGACCAAGAAATCAAGGGGGTTTGTAGACAAGCAAAAGGAGGAGAAACCCTAGAAATTCATTGATACACAAGAAGCAGGGGAAAGGCACTTGTGAGTAATATCTAGGAGTATGGCCTTAGGAAAATTGTATCCTGTAATTTCTACAAAAAATTGATCATTATAACTTGACAGCAGATAGATACTATGCTCATGAAAGGGTTGTTAAGGAGTGGGGGAAAGTTCAACCGGTCTTGAATGCCCCTGTAATTATTAAGTCATTTGATCTGAAAACCGATAACCTAAAGACTGTGGATGACAAAGTACTCAAAATCAAGTATAATGCAGATAAAGCAACATAAAGGAATCTAGAGCTCCAAAAGAACATTTATTACATGGACAGAAGGATGTGTTCTTTGAGGAGCATGATGGGTAGTTTGATATACCCTTTCAAGGTAGACGCTCAATGAATACTTCCAGGTCATTTTTTCAGCTTTCTGCCAAGTTGTTGGCTTTGATAATGATCAATCGGTGGATCAGTCTACAATGATTTTGGTTTGTGGATTGCTCCATTTTTACAATCCAACTACATATGATTTCGGTTCTATGTGTATTCTGAGATAGACAAGGAACTTATACAGTATAAAATTTCATGTGCTCCTAAATATTTCAGATAGTATTCAGTGCTTTGTTGTACGTCTACAAACATCAGAAAGCCTAGCCATAATTTGCAGATCCATAGGAAGAAGACCTGTGTAGCTATGGTGCCAACAAATGTATAGGCACTACAATTTGCAGAGTACTACATATTTTGAGGATTACTTTGTCACACCATTATACGAAATGCTATTTTCTAAAGACAGGACTCACTTTTTCAATCCAACAATAACGAGGCTGGACTATTTCATGACAACTCCTAATCCTGGGCATAATTGGACTAATTTGGTGGCTTCATTCAGATTGTATTTATGTATGGGCACACGTTACCAAATTTGCCTCTTTGTGCTAACCTTGCATGAACTCCTGACGCTTCTCAGTTTAGATTTCATCAAGTAGATTGGATTGGCTGATGAGGACTTCAGTGGAATTGAGAAAGGGGGCCTATTGAATAGTGCAGTGATGTGCAGTGATTTCTCTTTCATGCCTAAAATACAGCCAAATATCTTGGCCATGCCTAAAACTTGACACCTAATTAATTACTCGCCATTCTTTATCTTCCCATTGCCATTTTTTCCTGGCAAGTCTTTTATTAAATGTCTTCTCAATCTCACATTCTTTTCTTAGATCTTTTCTTTGCCTGTCTTCTTGGTCCTCAATACCAACCGTGGAAAATTCATCTTTGCAAGAGTCAACTTTCTTAAAGTTCAACTTGTTATTCACCCCAGTGGGAAACTTATCTTTGTACAGGCCCACCAATTCATACAGTGAGCACAATTGAAGCAACACAAGATTGCTGCAATTGTACATACTGTACACTCATTAATGTTGTGATCACTTATTATTACAAAGCATATGCAAGGTAGCTTCTATGAGAATATAGACATACATAGGATTATAAACAATATTTAAGAATATGCAATAACTCCATGTAAACATTTAACCTTCCAACCCTTGGGACTATACCCAGTAAAATCTAAGCCCATGTTTTGCATTTGTATGTAATAGAATACACTTGCCCATGTGGTTCCATGTCATCAGTTCCTTTTTGCTTAGAGAAATAGCTTCCAAGATGAGCAACCATGAACTTTGGTGGAGGATGGAGTTACTAAACAAATAGCATCCAAATGTTGAATGAAAGGATTTGGAAGTCCTGGGAATGAAATATCTTTGAGACAAACACTTTCTTGATGTCACAAGATTCTCATAGGACAATTCTCCTAAAATTGATAATTTACATGGAAGATTGTAGTGCCGCAAAGATATTGCTGCAGTTGTGCAGGGATTGAATCCATAGTGTAGAAGTGAATCGTAAGTCATTGGATGAGTTGTTGCTTGGTGTCCTTGCTTAAAAGTTGAACCTGTAATATGCATTGATGTAAGAGAAAAAGATGCTTAAGATTGACATTTTGGAAAGTCCACCTTGGAGTCGTGAGCAAGTTGGCTTAGTATGAAAACCCATATTCAGTAAGAAAAAGGGATGAGCAATATGGACTATGGAGCTCACTGGTTTGGAAACTTGCAGATTGAATTCAGTAAGAACGTTTTGAACTTGGAGAGAGAAGCTTGCTCAAAAGTAGAATTTGTTTTATGGTAGCTGTTATCCTCAAAACATTATCTTTACTGTGGCTCATGTGGGTCTATCCTTTACAGTCTGTGTGATGCCTAATGTCTAGTACTACGTTCCCGGTTTGGATTTTGGTATGGATGCAGGTTCGAGATTCGGGTTCGAAATTCGACCAAATTTTTTTTTTGGGTTGGGTTTGGATTCGTTTTGGGTTTGTCTGTAATATATATATATATATATATATATATATATATATATATATATATATATATATATATGTATGTATGTATATGTAAAAATATGCTGCAGCAAATAAGGTCATACACCACTATGCTAATATTAAAGCAACTTAGCAAAATACACCTGTAGCTACCTATAGGAAGACTATAGGTGCTGCTAGAAGACGGTGCTAGAAGACCACTTGCCGCTGATATTTCCACACAATACAAGATATTTCTCAGCCAATACCCACGTTCTTATTCATTTGGAAATTCACATGGCTCAACTAATAGTCAGTCAACACACCAATACACAAAGCTCCTTTTTGTCAAAACTGAAACGAACAAAATACTTATTCCCTCTTTATTTATCCAAAACAACCCAGCACACAACGTTTTATTTCTAACATTAGGCATTGACTACTCTGTCAAAAACAGCTGAAGCAAAGTTTTCAAATGCACAGCATCTTCTTGGTCATCACAAAGTAACATATTTGTTGTCATACTGTTTGTGGGAAATAGATGTTCTGTTCAGCCATATTTATCTGATCTGGTTGCAACACTTGTTGCTTTTCACGTATCCTTTGAAATAATTTGTCATCAATAATTTGTGTTTGTTAAGGCACTCATGGATTCCTTGCATGTTATTGAACGCCAACATATCTTTTGCTTTTTTCTTCGACTTGAAGTAGAAGGACAAAGAAACAATTTAATGAAATAACGACGTATCTCACTGTGAAACAATTTATTATTTTTGTCATTTTAAGGCTGACTGTGTTGTCACGACAAATTCTTTGTTGTGCGATTCTCCGCAAACACCCGACTTGAGAATGTGATGCCAAAACATGTTATATGGGTCACTTTTAGGTTTAGATTGAAAAAATAAATATTAAAAAACTCTAATAAAAACATTGAAAAGTCAACAAACAACCAAATTCGGCCGACATTTGCCCAAGCTCATCCACATTCGTTCCAGACTCGCACAATTGTTTTCACATTTGGTCAAAAGCAGGTGAAAGTCGACCAAGGTCCTGCTGTTCGACTTTACAGCGAATGTGACAGGGGAATTTGGGCTTTGCCAAGCGAATGTGGTAACTTAGGTCTAGTATGGCGAGGCTTATAAAAATAGGGGTTGTGTAGAAAATCGATTTCCTTAAAAATTGTTGAAGGTGAAGATAACTAATTGGGTTGTGTAGAAAATCGATTTCCGTAAAAATTGTTGAAGGTGAAGATAACTAATTGGGTTGTGTAGGTGGAGACAATTAGCTAGGTGGACGTATCATGGAGATGTTATTATGGTTGTGCGTGTGATTGATTTTGTAGAAACATAATTTGGAACATTCTCATAATGTTTTGTATTTGCTTCTACCAATTATTTGTTTGTCTAGCTGAAACCTGTTGAAGGTAACCATCATGATTTACAAGGATCAGGTTTGAGTGCTAAAACATGGCAATTATTATCACAATTCTGTTGTTGGTTCTGGAGCCATTTTGGTTCAGATACAGGAGTAAGAAAATAATTTTGTAAGATTTCACAACCAATGATTGGAAAACATAGAATCTTAAGATAGCAAATATGAAAATGTCCTCAATGTAGAAAAAAAACAATGCTTGATTTCCTCAAATTGTAATACTTGAAAAATTTTGCTATCATATTACTTGTTCACAGTTAAATGATAGTAAAACAGCTCCAAAATGCAAATACTTCAAAATCATTGCTCAGATTGTAAGGTATCTCCTTTGTGGAAAGTTCTCAAAGAGTACTTATTGATAATGCAAGAATTGCTTTGATTGAAGGCTTGTGGTAGGAGAAGTTTAACTACAAGATTAAACAATTTTTTGGGGAAGATTCAGCAACATGACTAGAGCATTAACACAAATTTGGGAAACTATTTCATGATATGTGGCTGCATAGCCAATCTAAGGAAGAAAGCCACATGGAAGTAGCTTTCCAAATGCGAAGCTTGTCAATTAAAGTAGATCCAGTCGAGAGTAAGGGATAGGAAACATCAAGAAGGCTAGGTCTGGTGCCTTGATTGGCAGAGGCCACAGTATATTAGATCTAGTTAGGGTAAGGGGTAGAAACCAAGATAATTCCCAGCTTCCTTTTGTTTCAAATTTTAATTGAAACCTCATCTTCATTTGATGGCATGTCTTCTTCTTAACATGATCTTTACCTCACTTCTACTTTCATTATTTAATTATGAAATTTATATTTCCAATTGTCCTACCAACCACATCTATAACAAATTCTTACAAATCTTCTGCCATGATTCCTTTATCAATATTCTTTTCATCCATAAGGATAAGAGTGACCTATAAAACTCTGCTGTGAGGAGCTTGGTACTTACTCATTTCTAAATACTTTGGTTTTTCCAACAATTTTCCTTTTGCCACCATTGTCTCTTCCTTGTACACCTTGTCTTCATGACAATTTTCTCTAAAGTCCTTTAATAATCTTCTTAGGCTAAATGCAAATTAAACAATTAATAATCTGCTTCTACTAAATGTAAATTAAACATACTCATCTTGAGTAGAGAACCTAAGGCTATTTACATATCCAGTAATATTGTTTTCATCCTCTTCTTGGTTACAACTTGTAAAAATCCTAAGACCATCAGCTTAATATTTTACACCAAACTCTTTTTGCTTCTAAGTTTTGTGACTTATCATGCAAACATAGAAGTGATGAATGGAAGAGGAATATTTAGAGTAATCATAAGAGTTTAGGCAGATTGTGATAAATGGAGGAGGGATTTTTAGAGTAATCATAAATGTGTAGGTGTATTTTGATTGTGTCATAAATGTTCTTAGTAAAAACGAAAGGAGGAGAAGTAAAGATATAGAAAGGTTTTGGATTTGGAATGATTTTGCAAAAGAAATGGAAGGTCCAATCATTGGAGATGGATATTGAGGGCTCATGATTATGGATTGGAAGACATAATTTGATTTGATTGTCCTTTTCTTGATGCTCATTGACTCTCAAGTGCCTTCATTCCTTGCCCTTTAGACGATTGCACCAATGTGATGGATGTTGTTCTACTTATGCTTTTAATTGCCAATACCAATGAATATTCCACGATCTCTACTTCCTCAGACCCTACTTCCATTTTGTCATGTCCCCTTCTTGAAATAGGAATAAATAATAAATAATAATAATTAAATTAAAAATATAAAAGAATAAAAATAAAAAATAATTAAAATTTAGTTAAGTTAAACAAATGGTCAAAAGGCATGAATGGAAATATTGTCTCTCTCTCAAACATGAGGTATAAAAGGAACTGGAACTTCATTTGGAATGGGACAAGGAGAAAAGAAATAAGATGGGAGCATGGAAACTAAGAAAGGATTAATGGAAGAAGATAGGAATGGGAAGAATGGTTGAAGGGTTGTGACTCTTTCAAAGGGCTGTAATTAAGAAAGGTTGCAACTTTTTCAAAGGACATGAATGATGAAGGGTTGTGACTCTTTCAAAAGGTGGTAGTTATGAACGTTGTGTCTCTTTTAAAGGGCATAAAGGATGAAGGGTTGTGACTCTCTCAAAAGGCGGTGATTGATGGGTGTGACCATTCCAAAGGGCAGGTGTGGTAAAGAGGTGTGACTCTTCTCCTCATTGGAAGATATAAAAGGGAGAAGGATTCATTTGAGGAGGACATCCAAGTTAGAGGAATTTGGAGAATTATTTATTATCCTCAAAAGCAACAATGAAAAGTGGTGACTCGAATATTATGAAAGGTGGCGATCCTTTCACCAAGGAAGTATAAAGGAGAATTCATTCCAAGCATTAAAGGATCACCTCTCAATCATCACTCATGAATCCAACAATCATTAATCCCTCATGATATCAATTAATCAGCAAGATCAAGCTAACAATGATCAAATCCATATCAATCATCACTTTACCTTGGGATCAAGGAAGCAAACAATTCGGAAATCAAGCATCAACTCTTAAATTAACAATCATCTAATCATCTGTCAAAAATCAATTGGGAATCAAGCAAACAGACCAGTAATCAATTATTCTATCAATTCAATCAACCTATATTAATCATACAATCATTGAACCAAACAGGACTGTCATGCCCCCGATCTGACAGCAGAACCATGTTATGAAATTGTCTTACAAATGCAAGACTTAACACAATTTCAGTAATTGTGCATCTTGCCCAATCACATCATACATGATACAACAGATTGTATGACATATGTGACTAGGTCACTCCCAAATTGGTTGGCAAAAAGAAAATAACTCTTTAATCCACATTAGGGAAAGGTGCATTCATGAAGAGGCATCGCCAAACAAACAAAGAGACACCTTTGTTTGAAGAAAATGGTAACCACCTTAAAGACACAACCCTTGAGCAATATGGAAGGATATTCAAGAGGGAAGAAGGCATTGTCCAAAATGACTGAAAGAAAAGGAAAGACATCAAGAAGAAAGAGCAGATTATGATAATAATATTCAGATCTTCGATCTTGGGTAGGAACATCGTGTGACATGTACATTGCATAAGGAATGCATTGATGACTGTTCTTTACTTATATATGTATAGTTCAGGATTATGATATTAGTATGTTATATATAGATATATATACAGACATATGTACAGATAATCTGCATGTCTTTGATATAATATGCATTTCATTGTTGACTTAGAAATATTTTAATATAAGATTTTATTGTGTGAAATACTACGTGTGCTTTCTGACTGCTGTATTCAGCCATGGCAGGGGAAATGAGGGATCACAGGTGGGAAAAAGGTGATGAGGTCACCTTCTAAGCACGCCACCTCATGGTATATGACTAGGGAGTTCCATGGGGCCAAAGGGAGACAAAGGGGACTGCCTTTGGGCTTAGGAAGGATGGACAATGTGGACACCCTGTTGTGAATGTTCGTCATGACCTCTATCATGGTAAACAAATGCATAAGGATGTTTAATCATTTGAAGATAGAAGTGGCAAGATCGAGGAAAACAGTGATAGGGCAATGCACTAGGTACTCCACCTCATATGGATGGCATGGGCCACATGAGGCCAAGAGGGATGGTATATCTGCTCTTGGGCCTAGGGGTAGGGGGTCACTAGGGTACCTTATCAAGTCACCCTACCTTATCACTTCTATGGTTGAGACATCTTAAAATTGATTCAAGCAATCTATTGATTTGATCTACATTTCCAATAGATGCTTAATTCTAACTTAAGAGGTCTAATTATGAATGATGATTATAAATGATTCCTAACTTGTTTGTAGGGTCTCAATCAAAGTGAAAAGCTATCTCTAATCCTACTTGCTTTGAGAAAAATTGTAACCTAGGGCAAAAGTTTGAGTACTCACAAATTGGGGAGATTACACATTTCCAACGGCTTGTTGAATTAGTTCTCTGAAGGTTTGGGTACATAAACCATCTGGAATGGAGGATTGCCATGGCACCATTGTCATAATGGCAAGGGTTTGCAAAGAGGAAGTGGAAGAAATTACATTTATAATGTAGGAACTTCTAGATAAAAGAGGGGGTTGCTTGGTGTTCAATTCAGTCAGATTGACTTCTTGGACTATTTGATCAACCTTGGATTCTAATAATCAGAAAATATAGGATGCCTTGAGCTTACCATGCTCACTTTGGGCATTGTGTAAGGCGGTTTAATTGCCTAGTTGGACTCATCAAAGGTAAGGATTTTGAGGCTGTTGCACTGATATTGCCCTCATCGATTGCATCATCGAATTCCCAATCTGTTGGATTTGTTTTATGCTTGTAATCCAAGGCCATCCTCTATTGACAATTTGAGAGCAGATTCTCTGCTGAAATATACCTTTTGAAAGATACTTTATCAAACTTAGCACAAAAGCATATTATCCTTGTCAAAGTTTTTGTGCCAGTGGCAAGGAGAAAAGTTTGAAACATCATCAACAATTTTGATATATCTTTCCCCATTGATCCCTGCGAAAACTTTGTAAGCTACCTCTTGAATCAACAAAGAATCAGCAACATGAATGGGCAGATTATAGAGCTTATTTAATAATCTCATGAATGTACTGTTAGGACATAAAAGGGCAGTTCCTCATAGTCTTTGAAAATCTTTTTCTTCCACAAACAATTTAGGAGTACGGTTACAGTAAACAAAACCTTGCATACACGCAAGCAAAGAAAAAATGATTTGGATTAGAATGATGTCGTAGATACTTGTGTAAATAGAGAACAGTGAAGTGAGCACAAATGAACTTATAGACTGAACTCCACCTGTGCTAAGCATACAAACATCAAGAGAAGGAAACATATAGAAATCATTCTCATCCATCCTATGTAGTCCTTTTCTTCCTCTGGGAGATAATAATTCTAATTCGTTATGTTGCTGGTTCCAAATCTCATGCATAACTAAAATCCAAAAATGTGAGTGGCATCTCTTTGTCATGTAATTCTACACATTACATTCCTTGTATATACAAGGTAAGGCTTTTAATGGGTATACTTCTTGGTTGGAGAACAAGTGGCAAATCTGTGGTGAAGTTTACCCATCCCTTTAAAATGTCATGCAAATTATTGACAGTTTTCCATTCATTTACTCATTGTTGTGTGAAATACAACTATTAGGGCAAGTCCCCATGCATCTGCTTAGCTTATTTTGGTTAGCGGCCACTACTGAACTTTTTGAGGAGTAATTTGTGGAGCTAGTGATCCCATGGATATTTAATTTTGCTGCTTATTTTGTTTTTTATTGTATTTTTGAATAAAATTAGTAAAAATATTTTTTGTACATAAAAGTGGGAGGAAAAAGGAGGCAATAAAAATGGAGGGAAAGAAATTTGTGGAGCCACGTAACATTTTCCCAATAAGTAGTTGCTGCTTATTTCCAGCCTTTTCTTAAAGCTTAATTTCAATTCCTAAACTATAGCTGCTCCACTAAAATAGAGAAAGATTCCAATTTATCCTTTTCTGATGATTGAAAATTTGCATGGGAACATTCCAACTGCTTAAATTGAAGCAGAAAATGCAGTTAAGCAGCTGCATGGAGACATGGGTTTAGGTGGAAAACTTATAAATCTTCTGAAGATTCGGATTAAAATAGCTGCTTTGATTCTGTCAAAGAAATCATATATCTTCTATGTGCCATGACGTTTTGGGGATGGCAGTCCAGGGTGAATTTCATGGAGAGGTCATTTTGGAAGGAAGAAATGACAAAATTGCCCTTAGGAGCAGTCTGTAGCCGTAAATGAAAATCCAATAACTTTGGTCAAGAAGTGATGAAATCATGCCAAGACTGGATGAAATCCACTTAAACAATCCTCCTAGGATTTCCTCCAATCCTCTACAGCTTACAGAAATCAAAGTGAGGAAAAGAAGTTTCTTTTTGTACGGAAACTCGATTTTTCTTGATTTTGGTTTTGTGATGGCATGTCAGCAATGAAGATTGGGTGAATTCTATCATGAGCCTTACAAAAATCTGTCTTCAAGATAACTAGGGGTCTGTTTGAAGAACTTAATTATTGATTTTGAGAAAATCTTGCTTGACTAATGGTGTGTAGCAAGAGTTTGCTATTTTTCATCAAATGGCATTGACTTGGTTTGAATAAACTCTCTGATGGCTTTTTTCATTTCCCTTGGTTATGCCATATTGCACAGCTGTTTGTTGTCAGCAATTTCCTACTGGTTGGTGCTGATTTCATGTCATTTTTTGAGCAGAAGAAAAGCTCCTGTCATGTGGGTTCTCCAACCACCTTTCTCTTTGCTCAATTATTCTAACAAGTAGGTTATTTACTACTACTCGTTGGATCAAAGAATTGGTTAGAATGCTGAAGATGCCACCTAAGAATTATAGATTGTGACAAATATGGGCCAAGTAGTAGTTTCATATGGTTAGAAGTTAGAACCGTTGTCCTTAAAAGAATGAGTTAGCAACTGACTACTGTGCTTATTTGCTTATGTGAAGCTTGATAACTACCCACTTGTAAGCCCAGCAAAATTGACTACCACTAAGAGGTTTTAATTGGTATGAATACCATGCCTGTCTCTTTACTTTGATGGCAATCAGGAATTTAAGGAGATAGGATGTGAACACTGAGAAATGATGGTGGGTAAATTGTAGCATTTACAACATATAACTAACAGTAGTCTACTAAACTACCACATAGAAAATGTGTCATGTATAAAATGTTTTCTTGATGTGGTACATACAGTATTTGTGCTAGGCGGTAAGAACTTGTGTAATTTACCTGGAAGTTATCCTGGCCATTATCTGTTTGTTAGATGTTCTAATATTGGTCAGCTGATATATTAGGGTGTATTGGTTATTTGCAAACTTTTGAGGATGTTGAATTTTGGTTTGCATGTTGCTTGAATGAGAATCCTTTGGTTTTTGCAGGACAAGTTCCTTCAGTAAAAGAAGCAAATATGAAAGAGAATTTTTTCCCTTGGTCCCAAAAACAGCCTGTTGTAATTGGTATAGTCTTCTCTTTGGTTTGTTTAGAATTACTTCTTTCCATTCATGGTTGAATTTATACGTTGTTTGGTGAATGTTATTTGCAAAAGAGTGTTCATGGATTCCAGTTTTAAATAGTAAAGTGTATTATGGCACCAAGAACATGTCTGACTGTTAACAAGACTTTTTCTGTATCATGTTAACAGGAGCACGGTTGATTGAAGCCTTTCAGAAACCAAGTGATTTTCTATCTGTACAGTCGTTATTTGAGGTAGTTGCTGCTGTTATTTAGTAGGCTTTTTTCTTGTTATGGTCTGGTTGTAATTAGTGCTATAACTTTTCTGCTTTTTAGGATCTCTCTATGGCGGCTTTATAGGCATCTATCTATATAAAATTTTCACTTATGTTTTACATTAAATGTTGTGCTATCACTTATAACAGAAAGAAAAGTACATTGTTACTTATAATCCATTGAAGGGTCAAGCGTATGCATTGTTGAGGGAAAAATCAAGCTCAGATGATGTTATGAGAGCTGCCTTTCATGTGAGTTCTGGTTTTCATGCTTTATCCTTACTAATGAATAAGGTGCCAATATAAAGCATGACTGCAAACTCGTTGTTTTAGTTTTAGTTTGCTGTTCTCTGAAACTGATTTCGCCATCTTGTGACACTAATAATTGAGAACACTTTGGGAACAACAGGCACATTTTCTTTTACATGTCATGCAGACATCAAAAAAGGTGGAAGCTAAAAGGAAGCCTATCAATTATGCAAAGGTGGACATATTTGATTCACACACAGCCTATTCCACACTTTCAGCAGCTGATATACAAGCAGAAATTGCAGAAACATGCGGGCATGTGTCTTCCCTGTACAGTGTCTTCAAAAATCAAGCTGCACAACAGGTTGTCTAGCATTGAAAAATAATACAATGATTAATTCCATATTGCATATTTCGGTTTTTGCTGTGTCTAGGACATTTTTTGCCTTAGTCCATTCCTATTCTACCTGCTCTATGTTTCAGTCTCTGGTCTGTTTTCGGACATTAATATATTTTATTTCCTTCCTTCTTTGTTTGAGTTTTTGTTTACGTTGCTTTTGTAGGGATGGAGGATGTCAGAGTCATTGCTAAATTCGGGTAATGCACGGGTGCTGAAGATGGAGGAAGATGAAATGTAGTAATTTAATGCTCATCAGTTATGAGTAAGAGAATGAAGAGTTGCAAATTTTGACCATGCACTGATTGTGAGCAGATACATCTGCATCTCACAATGTTATTTGATTTGATTGTGAGCATATGTATCTGCTTCTCACAGTGTTATTGCAGGTGTCGTGTAGGATGATATTTGTTTTGAAGTATATCAGGCAAAGTTACTGTACGGCAATTTACATGGAATTGTGTGCATTGCCAGAGCTGCTTCTCCACGGGATTTAAGCAGATTTGCTTATCAATTGTAACATATCAATCTGTTACAAATAGCTTCCAACACTTCTATGCCTTGCCCCCTGCTTTGTATTTTTTGTAGGAATTGCTAATGCCCACAGATGGCATGAAAGTCAATTCAAGAGGGCTAAACTGGATGTAATTTTCCGGCGAGCACAATAAATATGCTTAATTATTTTGGGGGAATATGTATATTTGTATGCAAAGTCTGTCCAGTGATTTTGAATGATATACTAACCCTAACCCTTACTGACCAGGAGGAAATGATGAAAATGGCTAAAGAATTAGATCAATTTAATTGGATTTATGGGTTGAAGGCTCAAATTTTGAGCAAGGATATCCTTGTGAGTGTATGGAAAACAACGAAACATGAACAGATGCAAGGAGAATATATTATGGAAGATATCTGAATGCTTTACCCAATTGTCATTTATCATTCTTTGAGGTCATATCCTCTCTCCTCTCTCTCCCATGCTATTTTCAATATCTTTTTGTCTATCTTAAAATTTTCTTCGCGGATCAATTATTAATCATCATGAATTTTATTGATTTTTCATATCAACCCATTCGCAGGTTGTTTTGAATAATACACTTCATTCTTGCTATTTTGCTCTTGGGAGATTTCTGTAACAGGGAATTCAGCTCTTTTTCTTTACTCATAAAAATATTCTTGGTGGCAATGAGGAGCATGTCCCTTGAATGCATTCTTCTTTTGAAAATAAACTGGAGTTGAAGCATCTTAAGTACGGTTTGGGAAATATGTTGACCAGTATTTCAGATTAATAATAGATAAGTCGCGTCTTGATGTGAACACGCTAGAAATATAATGTATGATGGACAAACCATTATATATTAGATTTGAAAATTTAGAACTTTATTTTACGCTTTGTATCAGCTATTCCATGTAAAGAAATATATTGATATTCCACATTCATTAGCATGATGAAAACTCAGTAACGGACTTGGATTTAGGGTAGAAAATTTGTGTTATTACAATGAAATGTGTGCTAACTGCCTATATTTCGACCCATGATGCAAATAAATCAAAATTTGGAAAAAATTCTTATAGAAGGAACTTATAATTTTGCGACAATATAACAGGATTGTGTTTTGAATATGTTTATAACCTATGCATGAGTATCCCGTGTTTTTCTTCCTCTTCATTTGGTATTGTGTTAGTGTAGCATAATGATCATTATATGCATGATACGGAAAAGATCCTTAGGAAGATTTGTGTAAGGAATATAATTTACTCAGGTTTTACGAGCCAACTGACAGGTTGTATTTGGAAAGGGATTTGTGGCAGATGGTAGAATGGGGCCTCTGTAAAACAGATCTATGAACTTATCTATAGTATAAATAAATTGAAGTGTGAAAATTGTTATATAATTTTAACAGTAGCAGGATTCTGTTTCTTATAATCCATAGATAAGATTTTCTAACCTACCTTCGATTGGCATGGTGTGTAAGTGCATGGCATCGATCATTTTCATACACAGTTCTAAATTTCCTTAGGAGAATTTGTACAATGTTTAGTAAGTTGACACCTGTGAATACAGAGTGGTCTTAATTTCCGAAAGATTTGAATGAAAGCCTCTGACAAAGGGCTTTGTAGAAGACGGTATGGTGGGGTCTCCACTCAAGGAGAGAAGACCATTGTCTATGCGGCATCCAAAACTTCCATTTATTGTAATTATTAATTAATTAAAAATATTATATTCATTGTATTTCAATTTTTAATATTTAATTTCTTTTAATTAATTAATAATTACAATAAATGGTACATTTTGGATTCTTTGGTTTCAGTTTGGAGGAGTGGGCTTTTCATGCGTTCTAGCGTTTTCTAGCGGCAGACATCGTTACCGGCATCTAGGGCTGCAGGCAAAGATTTAGGTGGGAGATTCTCAAGGGTTTTGTTAGCATAGTGGGACCGGTTGTCATGCTTACAGTGGTTTGGAATCCTAGTTTTAATATTCAAGCAGAGGAAGCAAGTGCACATGAGACTTGCATACTAGGTCACCTTCAAGATAATGCAAAAAAACTCGAGACAGAAATGTGTGTATGTAAGTGCAAAGCAATACAAAAGAATCCTATGGCGTACACAGATTCGGAAAGTCAAATATGCAAGAAGGGGAAAAATTGCAGTTGTACTACCAAGAACTATGCTGAAAGCATTACAAATCATTGAATCTAAATAGGAGCAACAACAACAGAGACAAAATGAAGGAGGGGAAAATGAGAATGCTGCGTCCCACTCAACACCGATCTCCAAAAACCTAGAGGTGGGATCTCAAGCAGTAGACAAGATGGAAGTTGGGGAAAACAAGCCCACTAACACATACAACCCTTACTCGACACCCTTAACGTGGTGTCCAGATTTGTTTCTAAATTAGCTGATGTTTATGAAGGAGAGACTTAAGTTGTTAGAAGCAAGGAGTCATATGGAGGACAGTAGGTTAAAGGAATTAACCGAAAACAATATGAAGCTAACAAGTGAGAACAAATCACTCAAAGAGCAAGTGCAAAAACTACAGTTTAATGTGGAAAAAGGGGAATACGAGTTGATCTTGTTAAGACAAACATTCGATGAAATAAAAACAACAAGACGATGCAAAAGTAAGTGGAGGTGAAAGAGAAGATCCACAAATTAAATAAATTCAATCTGCAATGGCAAACATGGAGTTAAAAGAAACCCAACTAAGAGAACAAATAGAAGAGGTCAAATCATTGACTTAAGTAGTGAGAGGGCCATCAAACTCGCCAAGTGAGTTTATAGAAAAGCAAGTAAGGAGGTAAATTCAAGAAGAGAAAGATATAAACGACAAGGCATCAAATATCATCATTAAAGGGCTAAAACACTATGGAGAAGATGAAAACACAAAAGATTTGGCAAGAGACTTCCTTAAGAACAATCTAGAGCGGTATGGAATAATTCAACAAGTACAAAGGATTGGTAAATGGACAAAAGATAACATGAGCATACATGTAAGGGTCACTTTGAAGAACACAAAAGACAAGAACATGATACTAAGGAACAAGAGGTTCCTCAAGGGCACATACATATATATAGATGAGGATCTTACCATATTTCAACAAGAAGAAAGAAGGAAAGAATGAGAAAAGGTAAAGGCAACAAGAGATAACACAAAGTGGGTATGGTTACAAAATGATAAGGCCCAAATCAGTGAAAGAATGGAACAAAAGAAATAGGAACTCGGCCCCCAGGAACACTTGGCTATATAGATAGTTGGAATTGTAGAGTATACCCATAGAGAAGAGCGCCCGGTTTAGGGCCCATAGCCAAAGGTAAAGACATTATCTTGCTCATAGAGATACATGAACATGACAGATGCAAAGTACCAAGTTTCAAGGGATACAAATTTTTTTTGTTTGGAATGAAAGAATTGATAGTGGCAAAGGACATGGAGGAATCATTGTTTTAATTAAAGAGACTTGGGGCAGATTTATAAATATAGAGAAAGAAGACTCAAACAAATAGTACATATGGCTGAAAATCACAGAAAATTAGGTTGTCACAAGAGTGGCAGTTGCTCCGAAAGGATAAAAAACATACAAGAAGAGGAACCTTGTCGAGAAGATCTGTACACATCACTAAAAAGGGACATTGTTGTTTTTAATACGTTGGGTGAAGTCCTAATTGGTGACTTCAATGTTAAGACAACAAATAACCAAGCCCTCAACCTGAAAAGAAGCTACAAAGAAAGAAGTGATCCGCTATGGCTAGAATGATTAGTTTTGGGAAAGGTCTTCAGGGGACAACAAAGGCAATGTTAATCATTTATGGGGCAAATTTATTGGGTTTCTGCAGCTTGTACAACATGGTCATATGTAACGGTATGAAAATGTGGCCAAATTCAGGAAACATTACTTGTAAAACATACAATGGACAAAGCGTGGTTGATTATGTCATATGCTCCCAAGATCACATCACAAGGGTAAAAGAGATAGAGATAGGGGAATGCCCTATAGGGCTAAAATCAGATCACAACCCAATTTATTTAGAATTGGCCTTTCACTTAAATGAGCATAAAAAAGAGCAACTTCATCTTAAGCAAAAGAAAGCACCCTCACTTGGCAAAATCCTAATGACTCAAAAAAATCAGAAAATATTTAAAGATGTTCTTAAGGGGCTGATTTGGAGCTCCAAGGGGGAATTTGAACACACGGAGCAGCAACATGTAAACAAAGATATACCTTAGTTCCTCTAATTCACATGGCATTTGGAAAGTGCAAAAGAACTAAACCCAAAAAAGAGGCAAAATATAATTTTTCGGCAAACCCTTGGTTTGATGATGAGTGGAAGCTAGCTAAAAGAAATATGAGAAAGAGAATGAGTAAAGAAAACAAGAAAGAGTATGAATTACTGTTAAGAGGTAAAAAATAAACATATGTGAGAAAAAAGGACATAGTTGATTGCTCTTGGAAAATGGAACCCCCAAAATTTATGGAAAGAGATGTAGCAAAAGAGGAAGCAAATAGAAAACATCACAGGGTCCCAATGGTTAGAATACGCAAAGATGTTATATGAGCATGAGAAGGGTAAACATGGACCCTTGATAATCAAGGTCACAAATGAGCTTTTCACAATTGAAGATATCTTTCAAGGCATAAAGGGATTGGTTGGGGAAAACACCCGAGATATTGATGGGTTGCAAGCTGAACAATTGAAATGGGGCATTGATGTCCTGGCACCTCATATATATCGTATCTTCAATGATGTCAATAAAGACGATTTTCTTGAAAATTAGATGATTAGCATGGTAATTCTCTCCACAAAAGTGGCGACATAAATAATCCTTCAAATTATCGCACTATTTTGATTAATCCCCTCATGGAGAAGCTCTTTGGTAGCATGGTTGAATGCAAAATCAGAAAATGTGTTGAAACAAAGGGTAAAAGAGCTAAAGGGAAAGCTAGTTTCATACCAAAACATTCCACTATTGATCACAGTGTTACTCTTAGATTCTTGGTTGAAAAGATATGGAATGCATAGGGGGAGGAGGCCTTTTGCTGCTTTGTTGATTTTAAAAAGGCCTTTGACACGGTTCCACGAGACAAGTTGTGGGATAGAATGGAAGAGCTTAAAATTCCTATTGAGCTCAGGGCTGCAGTACATAGACTATATGAGCAGGTCATGGCTAAAATTCAAACTACGGATGAGATGTCAGAGTGCTTTGTCAATGATATAGGTGTCAAACAAGAATGCCACATTTCACCAACCTTGGTTGGGTTGTATATCGATAATTTAGAAGAATGGTTAAACAAGATTAATGGTCATGGGGTTCAACTATGTTAATGTTATAGCATCAGTTAGTAAATTAATCAATTGGAATCATCTCTAAAAAATGATTAAATATATTTATTATGTATATATATATAAAATTGTTTGAGTTATCGATCGATACATATCATTGAAGATCACGATACTTATCTTGCAGCTTGTATAAGAGTTAAGGCATCGTAACACATACTGTTATATGTGTTACGTAACACACATACATATGTGTTACGATACATATTATGTATCGTAACCAAAACATACAATCTCTATGATAACCTTTGTATAAACAACACCATTAATGTGTTATGAAACAATATTTTCTGCAGTAGTTAAAGAACATGTCTCTACATTCGTAGAGGCATGTCTCTACATGAGACATGTTCTCCTATTTTGATATTTATACTCATAGAATCTGCATTTGGAAGACACAAAAATAAAAAGTAGTGTTCTTCCAAGTGTAGATTTATATACAGAATAACATATACATCAAGTACACAACCGGGTATAAAATAGAATTAATATATCACCTCTGATCTTGAATATTAACATGGCATCAGAGCCAAGTTTGAAATAAAAAATCTAGATCACATTTTTATATTAACCTATCAAACTATATATATACTTTGTGATAAAATTATTAGATTCATCAAAATGGTGAATGGAGTTAGACTTGAGAATAGACTTGAAAGCATCTTTAATTTTGTGGCTTAGAAATTTTGAATGTTACTAACACTGAAAGAGAACAAATTAATCATAGTCGTGAAAGAGAAGGAACCTGAACAAAATGAGAAAGATGAAAAGATTCAATGAGAAAAGAATAATACAAAAGCAATGAAATTGCTAGTAGATGGAGTGAAGGATCATCTAGTGCCTATAATTATCAGACTATATTCAACATATGCCATGTTCATGTTAGAATAGCTGAGAGGGGGGTGAATCAGTTAGATCAGTTATCCTACAGTCCCAATTGCAAAGATGTAACTTATAAATCAATTTTAACAAATTTTGCAACTCGGTAACATAAACTATTAAACTGTCTATGCCTTTACTGATTACCAGTCAATTAATTTACTGAGATTACCGACCAAATCAAATATGCAGTATGTAAAATATGACAATGAAACAATCATCACAAAAACACATAACACAATGATTTAACGTGGAAACCTTGCTAAGGGAAAAACCACCTGGGACCGGTAACCCAAAATAATTTTCACTCTTTTGAAGTGAGCTCAGTGAAGAGCCAACCTTGTTAAAGGTTACAAAACACATTGTTAGGTGTGACCTTGTTAGAGAATTTAACACTAACAGTTATTGCTCAACCAACATTCACTATGGGGTTGATAAGATAACAATTTACATTCATTGAATGACATAGGGCATAACATAAGACAGTTAAGTCCACTCGGTTAAGAGATTTTTTGCATCAATGGTTAAATTGAAACAATAATTGATCTGATTACAATACAACTTAACTTGCAGATGTTCAGATCTATTCAAAGCCCATACAAATCCTCTGATCAATATTTCAATTCAGTTCTTCAACATTCAATAACTTACTGTCACTCAGTAATAGCTCTCTGACGCTCGGTTAACTCTACAGTTTGGTTCTCCTTCAACCAGTCTGATCAGGCATGTATGAAAATGTATTCACGCGAAATCTTTGCAGTCTTCTTTCCTCCAGCATCATTTCAACAATGAAACTCATGTCTCTTATATAGACAGATAAACCATTTTCATATCATCCATCAAATTTTGCCGCTTATCCTCCTTCATTGATTTTGCCTCTTAAACCTTCCTCGACAGTTGTGTCAGTAACACGTTTCACTTCCAGCCTTTATATCTTCTTCGAATTTTGTTAGCCGTGGATCTCATAACAAACTTTATCCTTAACCTCGAAATCATAACAACTTCCAGCTCATCAATTTTTGTCGGCTAAACTTAGCATTTAATACTTTCATCCATACTCGGTTAACAAAGAAATGCGTCAGTGAACACTAGCTCGGTTAGCACTGTCGCTCGATATACACTACACTGGCTCGGTGTATACTGAAGTCTTCATTTACCAACCACATTGTTTTGTGCAATTTTGCTTCTAGCTTCATCATTGATTAATGCAACATAATCAAGTCAACATATTGATATCATAGACTCATCAATAATTTACCCAAAGTATTCCTTCTCCTCATCTGTCATATCCATCTTCCTCCATGTAGATATCTCAGTTCTTCATCTTTTTCTCCCTTCTACATATGTTTAGATGTTTGTAACTTACATGATAAGTACTGTCAAAACTAGTTGACATCAATGACAACAAAATACTGATTTAATTATCTTACATAATGTTGGTGCCCAAAAATGATGGTTCGGATTTGGCCAAGTGACAGGTATGATGGTGATACACCACTTATACCTCTGCAATTTTGGCTTAATCAAGCCAAGGTTGGTAGGCCTAATTTCACTTTGAACTATCAAATTCACTATGATGCTCAACTGCATACATGAAACAAAGTTCCTCCAAAGGTGGTGAATGATCCTTTGAAGAAAGAAACTAATCTCCTGAAAATCTTTATTCTATAATACTTGACTAAATGGATTATACTAAAGAATTAAAAGTAATGCTTTTGAAATAATGCTTCTTTCATTGAGGTTAAAAATATGGATACAAATTCAAAGAAACTTGTATTTTACTCTGCCCTATCTAGTCAAGTTACAAACAACATGAACACCTAGGTGATAGACAGTGGGGCCTCCAGGCACATAACATGAATCTGAGAACACCTAGATTCTATTGAGGAAACTTCTGTTGAGGAAGTAACTATTGGAGATGATACAAACTATTTAGTAAAAGGAATTGGGTCATGTACCATTCAACTCAAATCTGGTCTCTCACTCCAACTCACCGGAATACTATTTGTACTTGGGATGAAAAGAAATGTAGTCTCTATCTCGGCTCTTGAAGACAAGGGATGCAAGATCACATTTATGGAAGGAAAAGTACTAGCTTGGCCCAAGAACTCTACCATTAAAAATACTTACACTATTGGTATAAGACAAGGATGTCTTTATAAACTATGCACTTCTTCACAAGCCCTATTTCACGAGTCAACTAATGAGAATGAAATTTGGCATAGAAGACTAGGGGATTTTCACTTTTGTGGTTTACCCAGTTTAGAGAAGATGGTCACTGGTCTACCAAAACTCAAAAATGAACATGTAGGGACCTGCAAAGGTTGTGCATTAGGGAAGAATATAAAAATCACTTTTCACAATAGTGAAAGTAAATCTAAAAATATACTAGAACTTATTCACTCTGCTTTATGTGGACCTATGTCTGTTCCCTCCGTTGGAGGATTCTTGTATTACATTATGTTTGTAGATGACTACTCTAGGAAAACTTGGATATATTTTCTTAAGTGTAAAGAGTCTCAAGAAATTCTCTTAAAGTTTAAAGAATTTAAAGCTCTAGTAGAAAATGTATCTGCAAAGAGTATTAAAATACTAAGAACAGACAATGGGAAGGAATACACTTTAGAAGCCTTCTAATTTTTTTGTAAAAATATTGGGATTAAGAGGGAGTACACTGTTCCTTATAACCCTCAACAAAATGGAGTTGCAGAAAGAAAGAACACAACTATTGTTGACTGTGCCAAAGATATGATGCATGACCAAAACTTAGAAACTCACCTCTGGGTAGAAGCTTCTAATACTGCCATCTACATTCAAAATAGATGTCCTCATTCTCATCTAGAAAACAAGACTCTTGAAGAAGTATTCACTGGAACTAAACCTAAAATAAGCCATCTTAGGATATTTGGATGCCCCGTCTACATTCATATTCCTAAGGAGAAAATTAGAAAATTAGAACCTTCTGAGACGAAAGGTATTCTAGCTGGATATAGTGAAACTTCCAAGGTATATAGAATTTACATTCCAAGACAAAGAAATATTGAACTAAGTAGAGATGTGATCTTTGAGGAAGATATTGCATTGAAAAGATCCAAAGATGAAAATGAAATGAATGACAATAGTCAAGAAGATCTCTCTCCTGATATTCAGAGGGAGATACAAGAGATCACTGAGGACAATGATTTTAGTGATCACATGGATACTACAAAAGAGATCAGAACAAACAAGAAAATACCTCTATGGGCTAGGAAGATGATTGAAGAAGTAGGAAGATATGTAGCTCCTACGGGTACTTTCAGAGAAAGAAAAAGGCCTAATAGATTTTCTAGTTATGTTGCACTAATGAGTGAATTAATAAAATTAGAGCCTTCTAATGTTGAGGAAGCTCTTAAACACCTTACTTGGAAGGATGCCATGACAAAAGAATATAATTCTATCATTAAGAATGATGTTTGGGATATTGTAATCAGACCTAAAAATAAATCAGTGGTTTCCTCCAAATGGTTATTCAAAATCAAACATGTAACAGATGGAAGGATAGAAAAATGCAAGGCAAGGTTTGTTGCTAGAGGTTTCTCTCAGAAATAAGGCGTTGACTATGAAGAAACATTTGCTCTAGTTGTCCTGTATACCTCTATCAGAACTGTAATTTCTATTTCTGCATCTAAGGGTTGGAAAATCCATCAAATGGATGTAAAGACTTCTTTCCTAAATGGAGTCATTGAAGAAGTAGTATACCTAGAGAAACTTGAAGGATTTATAGTTCACAATAATAGTCTCATGTCTGCAAACTAAAGAAAACATTATATGGTCTCAAACAAGCTCCTAGAGATTGGTATATGAAAGGATCAACCATTATCTATCAAAACTTAACTTCTCCAAAAATGATGCAGACCCAAATCTCTATTTCAAAGTATTAGATGGAGACATGTTGATTCTGATTCTCTATGTTGATGATTTATTAATCACATGGGAAGAGCACCTAATCATCAAATGAAAACAAGACCTAGCATTCGAATTTGATATTAAAGACTTGGGAATTCTTCATTACGAATTGGAAGTTGGCAACAAGAAAATAACATATTTATAAATCAAGGAAAGTATACTATAGACATCCTCAAGAGATTCAGAATGATGCATTGCAAGCCCATGTCTACTCCAATGGAGAAAAACCTACTCAAAATCAAGGAAGAAACTAATGACTCAGAGCCTAGAGATTCTACCCTATACAGACAGATAATCAGAGCCTTGATGTACTTAGTAAACACTAGGCTTGATAATTGATACACAATAAATGCACTTAGTCAGTTCATGAGTGAACTAAAGAAAATACACCTATTAGTAGCTAAGAACATCCTACAATATCTTTGAGGAACAATTAGATATGGGTTGAGATATAAAGATGTGGACCTAAACTTGCATGGATACACTGATTTAGATTGGGCCAGAAACATTGTGGATCAGAAAGGCACCTCTAGATATTGCTTCGGTTTAGGATCAGCCATGATTTCTTGGTTCAACAAAAAATAATCCTCTGTATCTTAGAGTTCCACTAAAGAAGAATATATTGCAACATCTATGGGGGTACGAGAAGCAGTTTGGTTGAGAAAACTTGTAGTTGGACTATTTGGAAAACCACTAAATCCCACCATTATTCATTGTGAAAATTAGAGTTGCATTAAACCATCCTTGAATCTAGTGTTTCACAACAGGTCCAAACATATTGAGATACCTTATCACTACATTAGAGACATGGTAGAAAAGAATGTGGTGGAGTTGAAATATGTTAGTACAGATGAACACACATCAGATATACTCACCAAACCTCTTGCGAAGATTAAGGTACAATACTTTAGAAGTAAACTTGGTATGATTGTAATTACTAAGAATGAGTCTCAGTATCTTTGATCATTGTACTAATCAAATATTTCTTTGTTATCATGAGTGTTATTTCATTAATATATATATGTGATTTGTGTACATCGTGAAGAAGTGACGACTTTAATGATTGCACTTGTATATCTGACAATTATTGGAAGGTGACGATCTTACAATAACTTGTCCTCGTCATGATGGATATCATATTATTGATATCTAAGAAAATCATGATGATGATGTCCCTATGGAAGGTGCACATACTTTATATACTCCCATTAGAGATATGAGTACTTGGTGAACGTCATGAGACTTGATGTTAGCAAGCCATTACTCTGAGTACTTGGTGAATATCATGGATTTGATATTAGCAGGCCATTACTCCTGATATTATGAGATAATATCTTTATAACACTTATGAGTACTTGGTGAACATCATGAGACTTGATGTTGGTAGACCATTACTCTGAGTACTGTGTGAATATCATGGATTTGATATTAGTAGGCCATTACTCCTGATATTATGAGATAATATCATTTCTAATATTACATTGAGGTAATATTTTATTCATATTGTGTATGAATATTTTCATAAACATCTTCCCTATATAAGAGGAAGTGTTAATGTTATAGCATCGGTTAGTAAATTAATTAATTGGAATCATCTTTGAAAAAATGATTAAATGTATTTATTATGTATATATATCCTAATTATATATATATATATATATATATATATATATATATATATATGATAATAATAATACATACATTATGTTTGAGTTATCAACCGTTACATATCATTGAAGATCACGATACTTATTGTGCGACTTGTATAAGAGTTAAGGCATCACAACACATACTATTATATGTGTTACGATACATAATATGTACCATAACACACATAATAGTATGTGTTATGTAACATACATACATGTGTTACGATATGTATTACGTATTGTAACCAAAACATACAATCTCTATAATAACCTTTGTATAAACAACACCATTAATATGTGTTATGAAACGGTATCTTCTGCAGTAGTTAAAGAACATGTCTTATGTAGAGACATGTCTCTACATTCGTAGAGGCATGTCTCTACATGAGACACGTTCTCCTATTTTGATATTTATACTCAGAGAATCTGCATTTGGAAGACACAAAAATAAAAAGTAGTGTTCTTCCAATTACATATTTATATACAAAATAACATATACATCAAGTACACAACCTGGTATATAATAGAATTAATATATCACCTCTGATCTTGAATATTTAACAAGCTAGCTAAATACATGATAAAGCTATTCCTATATGTAGATGATCTCATTTTAATTTCTAAAATAACTAATGGTTTGAGGGAACACTTGAAGGCGCTCGATGCCTTTTTTCATGATGTTGGGATGAAAGTGAACACAAGAAAACCAAAGTGATGATCTTCTCTTTGAAAAGAAACAAGAGGACACAAAACACTTTCATTTTTTAGAAACAATCCCCTTGAGATTGTGGATGAGTACAAGTATCTTGGGATCGATTTCCACAACAAACTCTTCTAGGAAACATGTAGAGAAAAAAATAATTTAGGGAGATTGGAAAACCAAGAAGACGCTTTTTGGTTTGATGGTTACCACCGTAATCCTTTACGTATGTGAGATTTGGGGCAGCAGCATGTCAGATCAGAAAAGGAGGCAAGTAGAAAGAATCAAAAAATATTTAATCATCAACAGCCTCAAAATTAAAATGACGGTCCCCTATGAAATCTTATTGGTGAAAATAAGCTGATTCCCTTTAGAGGCCAAGGAATTGGTTCGATTATTAAGCTATCTAAAGAAAACCCAAGGTATGGAAAAACATCGGTGGCCTAAATTGATCATAGAGGAAATACTTGTAAGAAGAAATAACATGTGGATGAAACAAAATGTTAAATGGATGGAAAAATGGAATTTTAATATGCATGAATGTTTGGTTAACAATGATGGAATAAAAAATCCCATGAAGGAAAAAATTAGGAGTCTCATATGGGAAAAACAAAATGGGCGCAAAAAAGATTATTATATCAAATAATTTAACCCCATGAGAGATCACGAGGAGAAGGCATACATAGGAGAGAAAATTGAATGGAGAGTTAAAATGCTCATAGCGTATCTTAGGACAAGTTCCCATCATTTGAGGTGTGAAACAGGTAGATGGATGACACCTAAGGAAGAATGGGAGAAGAGAACATGTTTATTTTGCGACATGGGAGTGGTAGAGATAGAGAAAAATTTCATCATGGAGTGCCCATCATACAATGACATCCAATATAGATATGAGGCTATTATAGAAGCTAGCAATTTAGGTACTCTTTTTGAAGAAACACAACTAGACAGGACAACAAACTTAGTAATCAAAATTCATTGTCAATGAGCTGACTTAAAGAAGTAGTTTCAAAAGGCCTAAAGTTTTAGCACCCTATTATGGGGTGTTTGTTATTTTGTAGGGGGTCCCATAGGCTGCTTTGGTCTCACAGACGTTATTAAAATCATTCATTCATTCCTTCATTGTTGGAGAGAAGATGTAGATTATAACTTGGTAGGACAACCAAGGGTGACAACTGTATAGCAGTCAGAGTGGTCAACACAGATGAAAGTAGTAATGGTCCAATTAGATATGAAAGTGCTCAACCAATAGGTATGTATTCTCTCGCAGGGCTTGTTGAATTTGACAACTCAAAAGAACTCAATGCAGTTTGAAACTAATAACATGGTGAAAGATACAAGCTTGGTAGAAGGTATTATTACTTATTATTAATTTTTTTAAAAGAGGAAAACACCTTCTACCAAGTTCACCACATTATTTAATATGATATAATTGAGAGAGAGCACAATCAGGTGTCACCTTTTAGGCTAACTTATCAGCACAACTAAATTTTAGTATTTCTAACTAAAAATTAATTTTGGTCAAACATATGGTCTAGCTAGATTCATTCCATAGAAGTTAGATAAGTTCTTTAACTTTTCCAATTGGAAATATCCATTAAATACATGTTTTATACCACTTTGGGTCCAATTACCATAAAAATAAAATTATTTCAGAAAAGTGGCGTTTCACTAACTCCTAATCTTGTTAATGATATTTTTTTAAAAATAAAAAAATACCCTTTTGTAGAGATAAGAGTCAAGAATATCCTCATATAGATTTTATAGTGTTTTAATTAGACATAGTTTATTGTAATTAAAAAATATTGCAAGTAGGTACAGTCAAGGAGATGTTGATTTAGAGAAAGAAAAAAATAGTAAATCATATTAAATAAATTTGAAAAATATATGGTGCACTAGAGGAGAGAGTCCTCTTCAAGAATATATATTTCTTTTTTTGATTGGGATAGATTTGTTATGAAAAATATGTTGCGAGATGAAAATTGTCGATTTCAGTGAGTTGGAATTTGAATTGTTATAAAAGAGAAAATATAGGTCACAAACCAATTTTTATTTCTTCGTGCACTAGCTATATATGCCATCTATGACATATTTTGAAATTACTGGAAAAAATGTTTATTTACATATAAGTTTTGGGTGGGAACTAGACCCCTAATTTTAAGCATTTTTCAACAACTGAAAAATCATCTTAAAAAATTAAAAAAACATATCAATTATTATTAATTTTTTTTATTAAAAATAGTAGTCATATACTTCATCCATTTTATCACATTTAATTAGTTTACATCATCTTCAAATTCCAAACATAAATGTCATTTTTATACTATTGAAGTTGAACAACTTTGATTTTGTTAGCCTTTTCCTTTATAAAAGGGTGACAATTTATTGTGCTTTTACCCAATTATAATAATCATAAAATAGATAAATAAATAATAAATCGAATTACTTGGTTGGGAAAATAAGTTTCTAAATAAGTTTCTTAGCCTCACATGTTTATTATTCATCTTGTTGAATGCCTTCTAAAAAAATATATGATGATCTTATCATTTTTTTTCGCATCTTTTTATAGTCTAATTGGAGTGCCAAGGCTGGTTTTAAATACACTTCTGGGTTACACTGCATTCAACCCAAATCTAAAGGTGGGTTGGGTATATTGGACCCCAAAACTCAAGGAGTTTGTCTTGCAACAAAATGGATTATTCGTGTATTTAATGGAGACGACCTATGGAAAATATTGATGCAGTTTCATATTAGTCAGGCCATAATCAAAAGGAAATGACAAGTTGTGGCTTGGGAAGACACTTTTGATGGCTCCATTTCTCCAAATCAGGGCTTCCTTTCCCTTACAATCTATTTGGAAGGCATGGCAGCAAGTATGTACATATTTGAAGTGGAAAGATTTCTCATTACAACATGGTTTTAGCTTTGGATGCACTTCTATTTGGTGGAACCGATTGATTCAATACCATGGACAACCTCTTGCTATTTCCTTTCCAAAGCAAGCCAACCTTTTATTTTAAAAAGGAGTTCAACAATTTTAGAATTTGTGGGATTTATCCTCTATGGAGTGGGATGAATGGTTAAACATTAATTTATTTTGTTTAGATAATAAGCTCAAAGGTTTTATCATCTTTGTGAAGTCTTTGGTTCCCATTAACCTAACTATGAAGCTTTGCACCCCTTTAAAATGTGTTTTTTTTTTCTAAGGATTGGTATTGGCTGTCAAAGCATCAGTTTGGATTTTTTATTTTAAAAGAAATATATGTATGCCTTTTAATCGCCTTCCCCTTTAAAAAAAGGTTGAATCAGAAATGGAAATGTAAGTTCCGAGAGAGAACTTGGAGACAAGTGCTCAAATTTGGAGATCCAAAGCTGAATCTAATGCCCATATTTTAGCTTGAAAAATTCTTTATTGTAAGCTTCTAGTTGGTGACAAATTGAGATGTATTATGATACAACCATATAACTACCCATTTTTCCATCAAAATGAAAGTCTAAAGTATATATTTTGTGACTGTGTATGGACCAAAAGAAAATGTAATGATCTCTTTAAATATATCCCTACCATCTTTGACTATAATTTGCACTAGAAAGAAGCTTTGGGCCTTAATGTTCAGAATAACATTTTTGCCAAGTGTATGAGGCATATTATTTTAAATAATATATGGGAAAGTAGGTGTGTGGTCATGTTTTCAAACCATGATTTTCACTAAGGAGCTGAAATGCTAAGGTTTTACTTTGATATCATATTTCAGATTGTTTTTCTATGTTCTTTTTTACATGAAGCATCTTAAGAACCGTTGAAGATCAACAATCATTTGGACAAGATCAAGTTTCAATTTCTTCAAATTCACAAACATGACTCTTTTTGTGTCAAAAAACTTCAATAAATGCTGAAATTTAGAATATGATGAATATTTGTAAATTTTTCTTGTGTTGTTATAATCTTAGATGCTTAGAAGGTGCATTAATTCTACATGTTTATGTTGTATGTAATTCTAGAAACATTTTGTCAGCTAAACATTTGAGAAGTCTTAGTTTATGTCTTGTTGATCACCTTCTGGAAATAATTTAATTGCCTCTTCTATGTAATTTATTCATTCACTTTATTCAATATAAAAACAAAAAAATAAATAGAAAATAAATAATAGATATAATATAATATAATATTATTTTTATAATATGATATAATATAATATGTATCAATATACAATATATAATATATACCAAATATAATATATGGATACAATGTTTAATATTGTTGGCTATAGATTCCTATATCAAGTGATGTGTATAAAGGAAATACTAATCAATAATTATTTAGAAGGGATAATACTAATCGACAGTTAATTGAGATAAATATTGGTTAATAAAATAAAGTAAAATTAAATGAAAGGTTGTGAATACTGGACCAGACCCTTGCGTCCAAAGGGGCATCCATATGGACATAGATATTAGTAGATTGTATTTTTGATAGGGAAGAGGAACAAAGTCATGTAAAAAAAAATCATTCAAGCAGAGATTAAGCAATCATCGAACCATTATTCCACGAGTTCTATCACATCAAGTAAGCAACAACTCAATAATGTTAGAAGGTGTAAATTAATTATGTTGACTGTGGACAGGTTGAAGACACAGACCAAGCCAAGTCCATCCACCTAGTATATTCAATTACCCAGGATAAACAACCATCACCTTCTCTGCACATTATTCACATGTCTACTATTTCATCTACCTAACATAAAGATCATAGTTAATTCTGTGAATTGCATTTATAATGTATTCTCCTATAAATTGAATTCTAAGGGCCCGTGTTTAGCAGAGCTCATGTTTTGAGTTCCTCCTATGTGTCCTAGTTTTTAACTTGGTATCAATCCATTATAAATTCATTGGAAGCCATTTAAAGTGTTTTTCCACTGCATGAAACAAGAAAAAGAAGGTGATGTTGTGACTTAAGCATTAAAAGGGCCAAAGAAGGAATTTCCAAGAAGTTGACTACCCTAGTATACAAGGGGATTTTTATGTTGTTTCTTAAATGGAGAATTGATGCAGGAGTATCTTGGGTCCTTGGCAATCTCGTGTCACCAAAAAGATGTTTGAAGTTTTGTCTGAGTTGCTCAGTTCCTTCTTTGACTGAGTTGGTTTGGTGTTGCTCGATTTCCTTTGTTGACCGAGTTGGTCGGTTATCTCTCTGGCGCTTGGTTAATTCCCTGGCACTCGACGATGCTTGTGTAGTGCTCGATTATCCTTGCTTACCAAGTTTTTTATTTTGAGTTCTTGTTGATGCCAACTTGTGCAATTAATTACGGTCATGGATTTAATGCTGGTATCCATCATTGGGAAGCATGTGGACCTAGATCTGGTCATTCCTTCCATTGATTATGGACCTAAAGGCCGACTTGATTCGGTAGCCTCTTGTATAAATGTAGCTATTTGGTTAGAGTTTAGGGAGTAAGTTTTAGGGAGTTTTTAGACAGAAGATAGAAGATAGAAGATAGAAGATAGAAGATAGAAGATAGAAGATTAGAGATTGTTGGCAGATCCTCACATGTTGGAGGACTTCTGTATTTAATTGTAATACTTGGCCTAAACTAGGAAGGCCTTACAGCCCAACATGTATGAATTAATTTGAAGTTAATATATGAAAGTGATCTGCATTCTCTCTCTCACTGTTGTGTGTTATTTCTTCTATGTGTTGTTCTGCAAGGTGGATCTGGTTAGGGTGTGCCTTTGGCCCCTCTCCCCATCTACCTTTGCATCAAGTAGTATCAGAGTGAGGTTAGATCTAGATCTAGGTTCACAAATCTAGGTTTGAGGGTTCCTTCTTGTCAAACCCTAGTTAATTTGTTATGGGTTAGTAGATTACGATCTGACCTAAAATTACAGAGGGTTTCAAGATGGTTCATGGGAGGCAAGATGCAGATCCAAGATTGGAAGACATGTTGAGACAACTTGCTACTAGATTAGAAGTTGTTGAAACAACCCAGAGAAGAGGAAGACATCTTGAAGATGTTAGTGATGATGAAATTGAGGTGGAACAAGGTGATGTAGAACCTGCACCTGTGATGGATCAGGTTGAGGAAAGATTCTTGAAGGCTTTGACAAGTCTGAAGTCTACACCACACTTTAATCCTCTTGAGTCTGGTGGAAAATTAGATTCTGATGAATTGGTGGACTGGATCACTGGGATAGAAAAGTACTTTGAATATGAAAATATACTTGAGGAAAAGAAGGTGAAAATTGCAAGCACAAAGTTGAAAAGTCATGCATCCTTATGCTGGGAACATCTGTAGTTGGATAGAAAGAGGAAAGGAAAAGAAAAAATCAAGGTATGGAATAAAATGGTGAATAAATTAAAAGGAAAGTTCTTACCTTGTGATTATCAGATTAACCTAATTAGGTGAATGCAAAGTTTGAGGCAGAAAGATAGCTTGGTAAAAGAATATATTGAGGAATTCTATAGATTAGATATCAGATCTGGACATGATGAAGATGATGTGGAAAGAATTGCTAGATATCTAAATGGTTTGAGGGTTTCCATCCAAGAAGAAATTAGTTTGGTCAAATTGGAGAACATTGAAGAGGCTTATCAATTTGCATTGAAAGTTGAGGAGAAATTGAACAAGAGACATGAGCAAAGACAAAGAGGTAGAGGTGGTAGATTCCCTAGAGGAAGAGGTAGACCTTATGGTGAAAATAATAGATCTGAACTTGAAAAGATAAATCTGGATAAAGGCAAGACCGAGTGGAAAGGTGAAAGTTCATCTAGAGGCAGAGGCAGTAACTACTGAGGTGGTTATAATAGAGGTGGTTTCCGAGGAACTTGTTATAATTGTGGAGAAGGACATAGATCATTTGAGTGTACACATGCAAGTAAGAAGGTTGGTAACAGTCGAAATGATTTGGTGCAAGAAGATTCACCGAATGAACCTGAGAAGGAAAATAACTTGATGGTAAGGAGAGCAGTTTAGAGTGAAAGTAATAAGGACGATTCGGTAAGGAAAAGTTTGTTCAAGACCAGATGTAGAGTTTACGAAAATTTTTGGAAGGTAATCATTGACAGTGGTAGCTCGGAGAATATGGCATCTGAGGAAATGGTCACAAAGTTGCAATTGAAAAGGTTGGAACATCCGAAGCCCTATCAAATTTCATGGATCAAAGATGAGCATACACTCTTGGTAAGAGAACAATGTTATGTGAATTTGAAGATTGGAAAATACTATGATAAGGTGTTATGTGATATCATGCCTATGGATTGTTGTCATATTTTGTTGGGTATACCTTGGCAATATGATAGACATGCTATAGATGATGGAATATTGCATAAATAAACTATTTGGGCTAATGGAAGAAGACAAATCTTGTTACCTTTTATGGAAGAGCCTGTTAGTAATGTTTGCACATCTATGAAAGTTTGCTTGATGGAAGAAAGAAAGTTTGTTAAGGATTTGAAGAAGAATGATGTATGTTTTGCTGTGATTCCTAATAAACCGAGTAAGAAAATAGTGGATAGTGTCCCTAAGGAGATTGATAAGTTAATCAAAGAGTACAAAGATATCATTTCTGATAATGTACCTGATGGTTTTCCACCGAAGAGAAGCATTGATCATTGCATGGATCTAATTCTTGGAGCTAGTTTACTGAATAAGGCACCACATCGGCTGACACCTACCGAGAATCAAGAATTGAACTGACAACTTCAAGAATTGTTGGAGAAAGGTTTGATCAGAGAAATTTTAAGTCCTTGTGTAGTACCTGTTGTATTAGCACCTAAGAAGAATGGAGAATGGTGAATGTGTACTGATTCTAGAGTGATAAAAAAGATAATAGTGAAATATAGGTTTCCTATACCGAGAATGGATGACATAATGGAAAGTTTGACTGGAGCAAAGTATTTTACCAAAATTAATTTGAAAAGTGGGTATCATCAAATCAAAATCAGAGAAGGTGATGAATGTAAGACTGCTTTCAAGATAAAAGAAGGTTTGTATGAGTGGTTGGTTATGCTTTTTGGTTTAACTAATGCACCGAGTACTTTTATGAGGTTGATGAATGAAGTTTGGAAGAAATTCTTGGGTAAGTTTGTGATTGTATATCTTGATGATATTTTGATATTCAGTAAAACCAGAGAAGAACATTTGTTGCATGTTAGACAAGTTTTACAGAGGTTGAAAGAAGAAAAGTTGCTGATAAATCTAAAAAAGTGTTCATTCATGAAAGAGGAGATTGTGTATTTGGGATTTGTGATTTCAGCTGATGGTTTGAAGATGGATCCTAAAAAGGTTGAAGCTATTTTGAATTGGCCTCCACCTAAAAATGCTAGTGAGGTAAGATCATTTCATGGTTTGGAAAGTTTTTACCAAAAGTTCATTAGGAATTTCAGTTCAATTTGTAATGCTATGACTAAGACTATGAGAGAAGACAAAAGATAATTCAAGTGGACACATAGAGCTGACAAAAGTTTTGAGACTCTAGCAGAAGGTTGTTGAATCACCTGTTTTGGCATTGCTTGATATCAATAGGTATTTCAAGTGGAATGTGATGCAAGTGGTAGTGCAATAGGAGCTGTGTTGAGTCAAGAAGGTAAACCTGTTGCTTTCTTTAGTAAAAAGTTGAATGATGCAAGAAGAAAATATTTTGTGTATGATCAAGAATTCTATGCTATTGTTCAAGCCCTGAAGAAGTGGAGACATTATTTGCTGCTGAGTGAATTTATGTTGTATACCAATCATAAGGCTTTATAGGATTTGGGTAGTCAGAATAAGTTGAATCAGAGACACATGAAATGGGTTGAGTATTTGCAGAGTTATACATTTGTGATAAAGCATAAGAGTGGAGTCACTAACCAAGTTGTTGATGCATTGAGTAGAAGGAGATCTTTGATGACCGAGATGAAAATTCAAGTTCTTGGCTTTGATAACATGAGAGATTCTTATGAATTTGATCTTGATTTTTCTGAGCCATGGAGAAAGTGCAGAGCACCTATTCAAGATCAACCAAGTACTAAATGGGAAGAATATTTCATTCAAGAAGGTATGTTGTTTAATGGTATTCAGTTGTGTATACTAAGAGGACCAATGAGAAGTAATTTGATAAAGGAGAAACATAGTAGTGGTTTGGCTAGACATTTTGGAATTGATAAAACATTGAATTCGCTTAAGGAGAAATACTTTTGGCCACAGTTGTATAAAGATGTTCAGAAATTTGTGAAAAGTTGTGGAGTTTGTCAAGTTGCAAAAGGAGTAAGTCAGAATACTGGATTGTATACACCGATTTCTGTTCCTGAGAAACCTTGGATTGACATTAGTATGGATTTTGTTCTTGGCTTACCGAAGATAGTAAGAGGTAATGATTCTATATTTTTTGTTGTGGATAGATTTTCTAAAATGGCACATTTTATACCTTGTAGAAAGACATCAAATGCAGTAGATGTAGCAGATCTTTTCTTTAAGGAAATTGTCAGATTGCATGGATTATTGAGGAGTATTATCTTTGACCAAGATAGTAAATTTGTTGGATACTTTTGGAAGACCCTTTGGAGAAAGTTTGGCACTGAGTTGATATAGTTCTACATTTCACCCACAAACCAATGGACAGACATAATTTGTGAATAGAAGCTTGGGTAATCTTTTGAGATGTTTAGTTGGAGACACACCAAGTAATTGAGATTCTATGTTGGCACAAGCAGTGTTTGCATACAATAATTCAGTGAGTTGGAGTACTAGAAAAACACCTTTTGAGATTGTAAATGTCATACAACCGAGAGGTATATCAGATTTAAGAGACATTGCTGATGAAAGAAAGAGTAGTGCTGAAGGAGTAAAGTTTGCGGAGTACATGAAGACATTGCATGAAGATGTGAAACATAAACTGGAAAAGAGTAATAAAAAATACAAAGACAGAGCTAATAGATCAAGAAGACATAAGACTTTTGATGTTGGTGATGAAGTGATGGTTCATTTGAAGAAAGGAAGATTTCCTATTGGAACATATGGGAAGCTAAAAATGAAGAATTTCAGACCTTGCAAGATTTTGAGAAAATTTGATAGTGGAAATGCATATGAGATTGAGTTACCTGATGACATGGATATATCACCTATATTCAATATTGTTGATTTGTATGAGTATCATGAACCTGATGAAGACATGACAATACCAATGGATTATCCTAAAAAGTAGAATGAAGAGGTTGAGCATAATTTGGAGAAAAGAATTGGCAGAAGTACAAGAGGAAAACAATATATGGAATATTTGCTAAAGTGAAAAAATAGACCGATTGAAGACAGTTCATGGATTTCACAATTTGAGTTGGATGCACCTTGGATTGTACCTATTTCATGATTCAGAGAATCATTTTCAAATAACCCCAGGTGTCTGATGCAGGAGCATCTCGGGTCCTTGGCAATCATGTGTCACCAAAAAGATGTTTGAAGTTTTATCTGAATTTCTTAGTTCCTTCTTTGATCGAGTTGGTTCAGTGTTGCTCAGTTTCCTTAGTTGACCGAATTGTTTGATTATCTCTTTGGCACTTGATTAATTCCCTGGCACTCAACGATGCTTGTCTAGCGCTCGATTATCCTTGCTTACCAAGTTGTTTTTTTTGAGTTCTTGTTGAGGCTGACTTGTGCAATTAATTACGGTCATGGTTTTAATGCTGGTATCCATCATTGGGAAGTGTGTGGACCTAGATTTGGTCATTCCTTTCGTTGATTATGGATCTGAAGGCCGACTTGATTTGGTAGCCTCTTGTATAAATGTAGCTATTTGGTTAGAGTTTAGGGAGTCAGTTTTAGGGAGTTTTTGGATAGAAGATAGAAGATTAGAGATTGTTGGCAGATCCTTGCATGTTGGAGGACTTATGTATTTAATTTTAATACCTGACCTAAACTGGGAAGGCCTTACAACCCGAAATGTATGAATCAATTTGAAGTTAATATATGAAAGTGATCTATATTCTCTCTCTCACTGTTGTGTGTTGTTGCTTCCACATGTTGTTCTACAAGGTTGATCTGGTTAGGGTATGCCTTTGGCCCCTTTCCCCATCTACCTTTGCATCAAGAATAAAATCTTCTAAGGATGTTTTTTTTTCTTTCCTTCAAAAAAATATGTTTTTTTTTTGAGTTTTCTTTTGGAAAATTTTTGTGGTGATTTGGCTTGTGTGTTAGGTGAGGCATATAGGCCTTGTGTGTGAATGAATTGTGTGAGTACCTGTGTATAGCTGAACATGGACATCTAATCCAACCATATACATAACATAGTCATTGCTTGATCATCAAAATTACGAAGGTGAGTATGAATTACTCAATTTGTAATATCTATCGATTTGTCCTCTTGCCTCCTAATTAGCTGGGGTGTTTGGATTACTCTCAGAATGAGAGCCAACAACCAAAAGACAAAACTAAGATGGAGGATTTTGAAAGCTTAAAAGATAAACAATGCAATTAATCTAAGATGAATATGCCATTAATCTAAGAATGAAAATGTAGATTTTAAGCTAAAAACATGAAAGAAATATGATAATTAAGCTAATAGCAATAAGAAAATTATACTAAATGTGAGAATGCAATTAACTAGAAATGAAGATTACTCTAATATGCAATAAAAGCTTTGAAAATATGAATAATTGAGACTAAAATTCACTATAGTTTATGTGCTCTAAAATTGCCCTTTTTTTTGAATGGAGGAAAAGGTTCATAATATAGACAAGCCCAGAGAACCTGAATGAAGAGTTTCTTGAAATGAAACGATTGACTCTTCATTCCCAATTGAGACAAATATTGAGGAATTACTTAATTAAAAGGATGAATTATTGCCACATATGGGTGACCCTTCGAATATTTGAATTATTAAATCCAAATAAGATAATCCATTCAAATAACCAAGTAATATTAATTCCTTTTTATGTGTATTAGCCAAATGGGGTGGGTTTAATTTAATTTAAAGCACTTAGGACTTTAGAATTAAATTAATTTATCATAGGGATTATTTAGCTAATAAAGTCGAATACTTAGGAATTAATTATAGTGTGAGATTAATGCAATTTAGGGTGTTTGCAATTGACACCAAGTCAAATAAAGTCAAGTAGGAGAGAGAAAATAACCTAGTAAAATAGGACTTTAATGATGTAAAATCAAAGAAATTCACCAAAATTGATTGAAATTATAAGGTGCCAATTTTGGGGTATTACATTTGCCCATCTTTGAATTGATGTGCGAGCAACGCGTTGATTCAAAGAATAGTCTGATGTGACAGATGAGGTTTCATGATTATCCCCAGAATAGAGCTTAACCCTTGGAAGTAAAGGTTAAGATGCCAAGACACTGAAATAGATCAAATTGTAGAACCACCTCCAGAATGAGGCATGATTCTCTGAAGTCTAAGTTAGATTGCGAAGACAACGGTCTAATGACAACTTGAGAAGAAGCTAGAATCAGGGTTAGATTGCCCCAATGCCCATTGATCAAATGATGACAGATGCAAATTTAGGACTAATCTCCAGAATCAGGGTTAGATTGCCCCAATATGAAGCTTAGCCCTCCGAGACCCAAGTTAGATTGCCCAGATAATGGTCCAAAAGAGATTTTGAGAGCCATCTCCAGAACGAAGCTTGACTTTTAGGACTTAGGGTTAGATTGCCCCAATACCTAATGAGATTTTGAGAACCATCTTCAGAATGAAGCTTGATTCTTGAGGATCCGAGTTAGATTGCTTAGATACCTAAAAGATAGATGACCAAATGACCAATTGCGAGGCACAAAGATTCCCCTAGTGAAGAGATGCCCCAAGTGGTGAGGACTTTGATTTAGATTAGATTGATATGAGATTGGTTCGACAAGATTCAAATGATGCAATCATCCTACCCCCTCGGGAGCAAAATCAAAAGATGACATATCATAAGGACGATTGACAATAAGAGGTTTGCATAGTAGAAGCAATTAGACTACATTTGAGAAGTTGTACAGGCAATTTGGAGTGATTGGGAGGTCTTGTTGACCAAGTTTGACCATGGTTGACCAAATTTGACTAGAGCTGACTTTAGATGAAAAAGATGAAGCTGAGAAAATGATGAGGAGATGAGAATTTGGCAGGAAGATGACGCCAAAAGGCTGACTGCACAAGGGTCCAATCCCAAAGGGTCCCAAAATTTAAAATGTGATTTTTAGCCATCTAGAGATGTTAGATTTCAATTTTGATCCTGAAAATGGATTCAGAGCAATCGAGTTAGCCAAGGGTGTAATTTTTGTGCAAAATGAAGCACTTTGAAAATTAGGTCAAAAAGCTATATAAGGCCTGGAGGGGTCATTTCAAATCATTATTCACTTTGTCTTCTTGCGATTTTGAGAGCTTTGAGAGATAATGAAGGGTGTTCCAGTGCATATGCAACCATGAGATATATATATGAGATCATCTCTTTGATATAATTATACTCATTTACATATTGCTTAATGTTGATGTTCATGTTTTATGAGATGTTTCCTATATGCTTAGATGTATGGATTAGATATGTATGAGATGCACATGTTTTCTTTTTATGATATGAATATGTAATGTGAAATGATGATAGATGCAATGTATGATTATTTATGCTTATAATGGATGCACATGCAAATGAATATGTAAATGTAGAATGTATGCATATGGTTTTTTATGGATGCAAATGGAAATGCAATGTATGTGATACTAATCATCTCATGTAGGATGTAGCAATATATGACAGGTACTAATCAAAAGGATGTTTCAAAGATTGATAGAGAGGACCAGACACTTGTGTAGCCAAGACAAACCCAGGACAAAAGATGAGAACCTTTGATGAATAGATCCAGAAGAAGACCATCAAGAGAGCACCAAAACACTGTTTCAATGCAAGCCTAGAATGAAAATGCAAGCCTAAGCTAGAGGCATTGGTTGTTGGACTCATCGTATTATCATCATAGAGTTTTTAGAAATGGACATTCACAAGATGCCATACAATCCTCACTGACATGAGAATATGAATATGACATAAGTCTTAGATTTGTCAGAATGAGGTGTAAGCATTAAGGCACAAGAAGCCAGAATGACTTGAACACCTATTCCTTTTGATTTAGCAAGTTAACATAAGCATCAAAGCATCACTGCTAGAATGACCTGAATGTTGTTTGCTTACAAACATGCTAGACACATGAGAGTTCCTTCCTTCACCAAAGAATGCTTGCAGTGACCCTTACATTCACTTAGCAGGACAAGTGTTAGCAATTTTACTTGAAGCAGAAAGAAGTCACTCAAAATAGACAAGGAGAAGAACCAACCTCACCAAAGTTTCCATATAAAAGGAGTCAAGGTACACATGGCCATCCAATACATGATGAAGGCTCTTACAGATGGACACCCCTCTTATGTGAATTCTTTGGATCATTGGAACTAAACCAGCAAGCAGAAAGCAAAGGAAAGACCATGGCCCCAGTCTTCGCTTCTCTTAGTCAAGAAGATGTCTTAGAGTTTCTCGAGGAGGAATGATAAAACCAAAAGACAAACACACAAAAGAAAAGCTTAGCATAATTCAGAGAGTCACAAATTCAGTTTTAGTTTTAGTTTCAATTTGCGTTCAAGTGGATTGAAGTCAAATTGGAAGTGCACAATGTTCAAAATCTTAATGGGACAACGACAACAAGTAGACACAGTGAGAACCGTTGGTGACCATCACAAAAAATGAAGTTTCAAGGAGAGACAAGAGTGCTAACCAAGTATCGATAGGTGGATGCAGTGAGAACCACTGGTGACCGATACAAGGAGGATTCTCAAAAGAGAGAACCAAGCACAAGCGAAACATTAGTAGGAAGATGCAGTGAGAACCACTGGTGACTGATGTAAGGAAGAGATCCTGAAAGAGAGGAGTTCAAATGAAAGCTAGGTATCAGTAGGTAGGCACAGTGAGAACCATTGGCGATCAATACATGAGAGATCCTCAAGGAGAGAAATATCAAAAGTAGCTAGGTATCAGTAGGCAGATGCAGTGAGAACCACTGGTGACTGATGTAAGAACAAAATTTTTGAAAGTGATAGGACAATGCCCCCTAGACCAGGAAGGTGCCCCCAAGTGTGACCAGTTCCAATCTATGAAGAGTCAAGAAAAATCTTGAAGATAACTGAAAGCAAGTGCATGAGATAACAAGCTAAAGCAGGAAACGAACTAAAAGAAGGAAAGCGGGAAAGCAAACTAAAGTAGGAAAGCAAGAGCCAATTGGTGCTGAGATGGGATATAGCTTTAGGAAACAAGAGGCACCTATTTACCAGGTTTTCACCATCTTGGCAGAGATTCTATTTTTGCTACCATGCCGCTTGTTTACTAGGTTTTCATCAATGGCACATTTTTTCTTCTTTTTCAATTTTTTTGTTCTTTTCTCTTTTTGAGTTTTTTTGTATTTTTGAATATTTTATTTTTTTTGTGTTTTTGATTTTTTTTGTATTTTTTTTTTAATTATTATCAAGGTGCCTGTTTACCAGGTTTTCACCAAGATAATAGATACATCAGAGCGCCTGTTTACCAGGTTTTCACTAAGATGATCATTTTTTCAGGACATTTTGCAATTTTTAGGATTTTGACAATATACCATTTTTTTGGATTTTTTTCAGGATCAATAAGTAGGCACATGAGCACACAAGAATGCCTCAGCTATAGAATTTCTTCAAGTGAAGAGCGTTGATAGGCTATTTGAGCTGTTCTACTTCAGTGGTGGAGAGTTGGTATGCGCCAGACCCAAATGCTATAGTGATAACATATAGACCTATTAGGAATGAATGTTGGATGTTGGCAGTCATTCTGTAGCAGTTGTTGTTGCATTCATGACTATGATTGTCATTGATGTCAACACAGTGATCTTCTGGAGACTAGCAGAGAAGCAGACAATGTTTTGATTAGCGCACGTGGGATATTGCAGTTGGAGCTATGTGATGTTGAGGTTATACTCTTTGATATGTTATATGTTTATGGTTAGGAGTGTAGATAGTAATTCATTGATTCATGAAAGTTATGAGCATTTTGGTAAAAGCAGTATTTAGGCAGTGTTCCTGCGTAGCGGTTTGTGGAAATCGGATGATATCTCCTAATCGGGATGGAATCTAGTTTTGCGCAGTTAAAGGGAAGTTTGAGACACATTTATGGTGACGTGGTTCACAATGCAAACTTTGAGGTCCCACAAGTGGAGAGTTATTGCATTTGGAAGCCAACAGTTTTGTGTAATTTTGATGTAGCATATGGAAACTTTTATTTTGTAATTGTGTGCCGACTCATTTGTAATTATTTGAGTGTGGTATAAAGGAAGGAATGTTTTTCCTTATTGTAGAGTAAGAAATGTGAAAGAAGTGTGAGCATGGTTTGGTTGCATGCGAATGTAAGCATGAAGTGAAGAAAAGAGCCTAAGAGGTTGTGAAAGTGAAATTGTGAAGGAAGAAATGTGAAGTACAAAGATCTGGAATTGAGATCTGGTGTAGTAGTGAGTGCGGTTTGGCACAGTAAGGAGGTAACATATTTCATATTATTCTACTAAATAATATCAAGGTTATTTGGACAGTGTGTTCAATGATCTTACCCTGAAGTTGTTTGGGTAGTGGGTCCTTCTGTCTTCCATAACTCTTAACAGGGTTAGAATCTTTTAACATGGATTCAAAATCTCCTAACAGGGATTTATATGTACTGAATGTATTTCATAAGACTCCTAACAGAGTCCATCCTCTCATAAGGAATATTCATATTAGTGCATCTTTTGTGGGCATCATTCCCACCGGGGTTTACTCTTTGATCAAGAGGTTCCCTAGTCAACATATCTTGTGTTATTGTGTCATTGTGTATGAATATCTTTGTATGGTTAGTAATTGCATTTCTTACATGGTTAAATGCTATTGAAGATGTTAAAATTTATAATTATCTGATAACTGATTCATCCCCCCCTCTCAGTTATCTTGGTGGACTTTACTTTCTAACAATTGGTATTAGAGCAGCAGGTCCTTGAAAGGAAAGTTTAACAGCTTAAGGAGATCCATGGAAAATTTTAGGAAAGAAAGCCCTAAGTTTGATGGAGTAAATTTTGACAGCTGGAAGGAAAAGATGAAGACACATCTATTGTGTTTAGGACCAGGCTATTGGTTGATTACAAAGAATGACAGGACTATAATTGAAGAAGACAGTCTTGAAACAAGTTCTAAAGATGAGGTAGATCTATTCATGTGTAACATACTTGCAAGAGAAGCACTCTTGACAACACTTCCAAAGAATGAATACAGTCAAGTAAAATGTTTTAAGAAATCTAATGAAATTTGGAAAGCTTTACACTCTAATTTTGAAGGTGATGAACATGCAAAAAGAGCTAGATTAAATAATTGGATATGTGCATTTGAAGATATTAGAATGATGGAAGATGAATATGTTAGAAGCTATATTGGTAGAATGTCAGAAATTTTTGCAGGGATAAAATCTTGTGGAGGATCAAAGACAGAGAATGAAGTGATATGGAAAATTCTGAGGACATTGACTCCTATATTTAAGCAGACAACACAAATGATTGAACAAGTTATACCTTGTACTACAAACTTTACAAGAGAGACTCTTCTTGATAGATTGGAAGCAATAGAGATGAACCTGAGGTTATCAGAAGACTTACCTAGAATGGAGACAACATTCAGTGCTCTTAGTATTCATCCTACTTTGTCAAGAAGTACCAGTGTGAGTGGAGATTATGCCAGTAGCAGCAGATCTAGAAATGAAGAAGATAAGAAGATTGAAGAAGGTATTGCCTTGCTTGTGAAAAGAGATCCAGATGGTAAAATTTTTTTAAAATGTTGGACTTGTCAAGAATATGGTCATTTTGCATCTAAATGTCCTAAGAGAGTTAAGAAGTACAAAAATAATTTCAAGCCTAGAAGATCTAAGGAATGTTATTATGCTAATGATGAAGAAATTAAAGCAAGTATAGAAAGAACTTTGAGTGAAAGTGATACTAAGAATAATGATGAAATAGGATTTGTAGCAATTAAAGAAGAAAATTTTGAATTTGATGTTAAAGAAGAAAAAGCATTAGTTTCCCAAGTTGAAAAGAAAGCTGATTGGATTATAGATAGTGGTTGTCACATCATATGACTGGAGATATGAAAAAGTTCATAAAGTTTAACAATTATGATGGAGGAGTTTTTAGAGTTGGTAACAATGCACCTTGTTTGATTAAAGGTATAGGATCTATTACTCTTGATGGAAAGACTAATACTGATGATGTTTACTTTGTTGATGGATTGAAACATAATATTTTGAGTGTTGGACAGTTAGTGGATAAGGGATATCAAGTTTGGTTTACTGAGAAAACTTGTGTGATAAAGGATAAAGATGGAAATCTAATTGGAACTGGATCTAGAACCAGAGGTAATGTATTTCAGTTGAATCCTACTAAGATGACATGCTTGATTACTAAAATTGATGACAATTGGTTATGTCATAGAAGGTTTTGTCATATAAACTTTGATAACATTGTGGAAGTGAGTACTACACTTGCAGTAAGGGATTTGCTTAAAATTATGAAGCCTACTAACATGATTTGCAAAGAATGTGTGATGTCTAAGTAGAAGAGTTCATTTCCTAGTAAGAAGTTCACATTGGCAGAGAAGTTGGAGATTGTTCATACAGACTTGAGCAGTCCTACCAGGACTAGAGGATTCTATGGAGAAAGGTATTTTATGATTCTTGTTGATGATTTTACAAGAATAATGTGGATTGCATTTCTAAAAGAAAAATCTGAAGCATTTGATAAGTTTAAGATCATTAAGAATAAAGTTGAGAATGAATCTGGAATGAAGATTAAATGTTTGAGATCTGATAGAGGTGGAGAATTTACTTCTGGATAGTTTAACACCTTTTGTGAAGTGAATGGTATTAAGAGATAGTTTTCAGCCCCTAGAACACCTGAACAAAATGGTATTGTAGAAAGAAGAAATAGGTCAGTAACTGAAGTAGCAAGAGCTATGTTATTTGAGAATAACTTGGTGAAGACATTTTGGAGAGAAGCAGTGAATACAATAGTATATACAATAAATAGAGTACAAATTAGAGCAGACACAGATAAGACACCTTATGAATTATGGTTTGGACATGCACCCTCAGTTAAGTATTTTAGAAATTTTGGAAGCAAATGTTATATAAAGAGAGATGATGATATTGGAAAGTTTGATCCTAGAAGTGATGAAGGTAATTTTCTTGGATATTCTTTGAAGAGAAAAGCATATAGATGTTACAATAAGAGAACTAAAACTATTGTTGAGAGCGCAAATGTTAAAGTTGATGAGAAGTTTAAAATTCAAGAAAGAATGCTTGATTATGAATCTGATGAAGAAGCTAATCCTCAGCCTAACATTGAAACTACTAAATTATTCTATGAGACTGACAGTGAATTGTTGAATGAGAATCATACTGTAGAAGAAACCAGAGAATAATCTAAAGAAGAATCTACAGTTGAAGCAAGATCTATGACTATGACACCGAATAGGTATCTATCTAGACATCATCCTTTTGAACAAGTTATTGGAAGTTTGGACAGAGGAGTTATGACTAGAAATAAGGTACATTTATGTTTGATTTCTTAAATTGAACCTAAATCTAGTAATGAAGCTTGTGAAGATGAACATTGGATTAATGCTATGAAAGAAGAACTAGATCAAATTGAAAAGAACAAGACATGGGAATTGGTTCCTAGACCTAAAGACAAGAATGTGATTGGAACTAAATGGGTATTCAGAAACAAGATGAATGAACAAGGAGAAGTAGTAAGAAACAAAGCAAGATTAGTATGTAAGGGATACTCGCAGCAAGAAGGAATTGACTATGAAGAAACCTTTGCACTAGTAGCAAGACTTGAAGTAGTAAGAATGTTTTTGGCTTATGCAACTTTTAAGAAATTCAAAGTGTATTAGATGGATGTGAAGTCTGCATTTCTGAATGGTGAATTGGAAGAAGAAGTCTATAATGAGCAGCTTGAAGGTTTTCCTTTGACTCAATAAGGAGATATGGTATGTAAAATGAAGAAAGCATTATATGGACTAAAGCAATCACCTAGAACTTGGTATGCTAGATTGGATAAGTATTTGTTGAAATTGGGATTTACTAAAGGAACAACAGATAGTAATCTGTACACAAAAGAAATTGAAAATGGATCGTTAGTTATAGTTATTTTTGTTGATGACATTATCTTTGGAGGAGAAGATGAAGCTAGTGACAAATTTGCTGATGAAATGAAGACTAAATTTGAAATGAGCATGATTGGTGAGATGAAATAATTTTTGGGATTACAGATAAAATAGAACAATTATGGTATCTTTGTTAGCCATACAAAATACTTGAATGATTTGCTGAAAAGATTTGGAATGGAGAACTATAAACTAGTTGGAACACGTATGGTTACAGGACACAAACTGTCGAGCAAAGATGAAACACCAGCAGTTGAGCAGAAGAAATATAGATCCATGATTGGAGGATTGTAGTACTTAACACACACTAGACCGGATATACAACATTCAGTTGGAATGGTAACAAGATTTCAAGCTGAACCTAGAGAGTCACATTATGCAGTAGTAAAGAGGATATTGAGATATTTAAGAGGCACAATGGACTATGGATTGTGGTATGAAAAATATGATGATTTCACCCTATGTGCATATACAGATGCTAATTGGGGAGGTAGTGTTGATGATAAGAAAAGCACTAGTGTTGGAGCCTTTTTTCTTGGAGGAAGATTGGTTGGTTGAGCAAGAAGTAGAATTGTATTTCATAGAGTACAACAGAAGTAGAATATGTAGCAGCAGCAAACAATTGTAACTAGATAATTTGGATGAAGCAGATGCTAAAGGATATTGGAATTAAGTTTTTTGAGCCTGTTGTCATACATTGTGACAACACCAGCATAGTTAGTATGTCTAAGAATCCTATATTGCATTCTAAGACTAAGCATATAGAGATCAAGTATCATGTTGTAAGAGAGAAAGTTGCTGAGAAAGAAGTTAGATTGGAGTACATAAGCACAAAGGAATAGATAGCAGACATATTTACAAAACCTTTGCCTAAGGATACATTTGAGTATTTGAGAGGTATGCTTGGGGTTATACCCCAGCCTAGTTTTGAGTAATGATGCAGTTGATTGCATCCATCTAGTGGTATATGAGCCCTATCTCTTTCTGGATTGGATGTTGGTACTTCCTCTATGGGGGAGTATGTGTATCTGAGCTAATTCATGAGGACTCTTGTGAATCTATTTTCTGAAATAGTGTCTTTGGACATTGAGTTGTTGTTGACATAGTGATGAAATTTTTGTCATTGATGTCAATGGGGGAGAAGTATACATGAAAAAAAATATAGAACATCTATTGGAGAGAACTTAATAGGATAATGAAGCAAGATTTGATTGATGAAGAAGATTTGAAGAACTTTCAGAGCATCAGTGCATCAGTGTTGTAGTATTGGATTTTTGGAACATTGGATGTTTTTCATCTATGTTGCCATCAATGCCAATGGGGGAGATTGTTAGGAATGAATTCTGGATGTTGGAAGTCATTCTGTAGCAGTTGTTGTTGCATTCATGACTATGATTGTCATTAATGTCAACATAGTGATCTTCTGGAGACTAGCAGAGAAGCAGACAATGTTTTGATTAGCGCACATGGGATATTACAGTTGGAGCTATGCGATGTTGAGGTTATAATATTTGATATGTTATATGTCTATGGTTAAGAGCATAGACAATAATTCATTAATTCATGAAAGTTATGAGCATTTTGGTAAAAGCAGTATTCAGGCAGTGTTCTTGAGTAGCGGTTTGTGGATATCGGATGATATCTCCTAATCAAGATGGAATTTGGTTTTGCATAGTTAAAGGGAAGTTTGAGACACATTTATGGTGATTTTGTTCATAGTGAAATCTTTGAGGTCACATGAGTGAAGAGTTATTGCATTTGGAAGTCGACAGTTTTGTGTAATTTTGATGTAGCGTATGGAAACTTTTATTTTGTAATTGTGTGCCGACTCATTTGTAATTATTTGAGTGTGGTATAAAGGAAGGAATGTTTTTCCTTATTGTAGAGTAAGAAATGTGAGCATGGTTTGGTTTCATGTGAATGTAAGCATGAAGTGAAGAAAAGAGCCTAAGAGGTTGTGAAAGCGAAATTGTGAAGGAAGACATGCAAAGTACAAAGATCTGGAATTGAGATTTGGTGTAGTAGTGAGTGTAGTTTGGCACAGTAAGGAGGTAACATATTTCATATTATTCTACTAAATAATATCAAGGTTATTTTGACAGTGTGTTAAGTGATCTTAACCTGAAGCTATTTGGGCAGTGGGTCCTTCTGTCTTCCATAACTCTTAACAGGGTTAGAATCTTTTAACAGGGATTCAAAATCTCCTAATAGGGATTTATATGTACTGAATGTATTTCATAAGACTCATAATAGAGTCCATCCTCTCACAAGGAATATTCATATTAGTGCATCTTTTGTGGGCATCATTCCCACTGGGGTTTACTCTTTGATCAAGAGGTTCCCTAGTTAACATATCTTGTGTTATTGTGTCATTATGTATGAATATCTTTGTATGGTTAGTAATTGCATTGCTTACATGGTTAAATGCTATTGAAGATGTTAAAATTTATAATTATTTGATAATTGATTCACCCCCCCCTCTCAGTTATCTTGGTGGACTTTACTTTCTAACAAGACCAAGCCAGTTTGGTTCAAATTTCCCTTTCTGGACTCATTGCTGTTGATTTTTGGGGTTTTCTCTCAAGATGAGATCACCCACTTGGAATTATCTTTGTTTGAATTTATTATTGTAGGCTTTAGACATCCTCTTTTGGTATGCTTGAAGATGATCAAATTCCACCTTCTGATGTTCATCTAGTAATTCTAGCTCTTGAAGCCGGGATATTCTTTTTTCTTCATCAGTGATGAGGCCCCTTAGAGAGACTCACAATGTAGGAATCTTGACCTCAATAGGCAATACTACATCTACTCCATAAACCAAGGAAAAGGGCGTGGCCCCTATTGGTGTTTGAATACTTGTTCTGTAGGCCCATAATGCTAGATTAATCTAGAGGTGCCAATCTCTAACAGATTTATGAACTGTTTTGTGCAAGATTTTGAGAATTGTCTTATTAGAAGCTTCTTCTTGTCGATTACCCTAGGGATAATAGATAGATGACCAATGCTGAATGATCCTAAGTTTGGTGCATAAATCTTTTAGGTCCTTGTTCTTGAATTCTCCCCCATTGTCAGTGACAATGGATGAGGGTACACCATATCTACAGATGATATAGTTTAGTATAAACATAGCCACAAAATTGCCATCAGCTATAGCCAGAGGCACTGCCTCTAATCACTTAGTAAAATAGTGTGTAGCTGTGATGATAAACTTATGTCCTCTTGAAGAAGAAGGATGTATCTGACCCACCAAGTCAAAGGTCCACTACTGGAATGGCTAGAAATTGATGAAGGGAATAAGCTCTTTAGTAGGAGCATGGATCAGATTTTCATGAAATTGACACTGTTTGCAAGTCTTGGTATATTGAATAGCTTCTTTCTCCATATCTGGCTAGTATTAACCAGCTCTAATAAGTTTATGAGCTAACATTAGACCACTCAAATGAGACCCACATATACCTTCATGTACCTCAACTAACACATGTTTGGACTCATCGAGTTCTAGACACCTAAGGAGGGTACCGTCTAGACCCCGTCTATACAAGTCATTTTCTATGATGACATACCGTGAAGCATTACAAATTAGGTGACACTTTTCATTCTAAGTATAGGTGTCTGGAATGATCTAGTCATAGAGGTAGGAATAGATATGGTGGTAGAGAGATGAGTCATGTCCAATGACTGAACAAATCATCTTAGATTCAGGAATGTCATAGGCTGGGTAGTGTAATGCCTCCACCAAGAATTCATGTCTGAAGTCATTTTCTGGCATTTGTAACATTGACACAAGAGTGGCCATAGCATCAACTACTTTATTGTCTACCCTTTGAATTTTTTGGAAAGAAATCTGTGCAAAATATTGTTTGAGATCATCCACATTCATTTGTAAGGCACTAGCTTGTCATCCTTTGTTTGATAGGTACCATTAACATGGTTGATGACTAACTGAGAGTCTCCAAAGACCTTGAGCTCATCCACATGACATTCAATGGATATCTTCATATAACCATTAATGAGAGCTTCATACTCAGTGATGTTGTTTGTGCAGGGAAACAACATTTTATAAGCTTTGGGTAATGAGTATCTTTGAGGTGTTATAAACATAATGCCTGCACCTGATCCTTGTTGAGTGAATGATCCATCAAAGAACATGCTCCAAGCCTGATGTGTGAGAAGCATGATGGATTCACCTGGGAATTCAATGTTCAAAGGCTGGTGATGCTTCAGAGGAGATTCCACCAACTGATCAGCAATTGCTTGTCCTTTAATAGCTTTTCTTTCCACATACTCAATGTCAAATTCGCTGAGTATCATAACCCATTTTGCTAGTCTACCCGTGAGGGAAGCCTTGCTCAGTAAGTACTTTAGTGGATCAGTTTTTGCAATAAGCCTTGTAGTGTGAGAGAGCATATAATGCCGCAACTTCTATGAAGCAAACACTACTGCTAGACAAGCTTTCTCAATGACAGAATAGTTCATTTCATAAGAAACCAATGTTCTGTTGATATAATATATAGCTCTCTCTTTGTTGTTATGATCTTCTTAAGCTAGGAGAGCACCCAAAGATGTGTTCATGGCTGAGATGTATAGTATGAGCGACTTCCCATGAATAAGAGTCATCAATATAGGTGGATTAGCAAGATATAGTTTAATTTGAGTGAGTCCTCTATCACATTCTTCATTCCATTCATAAGTCACACCCTTATGCAAAGTTTTAGTGAATGGTTGTGATTTGTCCGCCAACTGTGAAATGAAGCACCAGATAGATTGTAGCCTTCCTTGTAGTCCTCTTATTTGACTGATGTTTTTAGGTGGAGGCATGTCCATAATAGCTTGCACTTTTTCAGGATCAACTTCTATGCCTTTAGCTAAAATGATATAACCCAAGAGTTTCCCAGAAGTGACACCGAATGCACATTTTTTGGGATTAAGTCTGAGACTAAATTGCTCGATGCGATCAAGTATGGGACCCAAATCTGTAAGATGAGTTTTCCATTGCATGCTTTTGACTAAAGTATTATCCACATAATATTCCATAGTTTTATGCATCATATCATGGAAAATGGTAGTGACAACTCTCTGATATGTTGCTCCAGCATTCTTAAGCCCAAAAGGAATGACATTCCAATAGAAGGTGCCCCAAGCACATGTGAAAGCGGTATTTTCTTGATCTTTCGGTGCAATTTTTATAACCTGCTATCATATCCACTATCATGTCAATATTAGGTAGTGAGAATTCATCTTTTGGACATGCCTTGTTTAGATCCCTGAAGTCTATGCACACACGAATGGATTTATCATGTTTGGTGACTAGGACAATATTTGAAATCCACTCTGCATAGTCAATAGTTCTTATGAAACCAGCCTTAAGAAGCTTTTCTAGCTCTGCTTTGACTAAAAGTGCCACGTGTGGATGCATCTTTCGGAGCTTCTATTTAACAAGTTTAATACCTGGTGTAATGGACAGATGGTGCATGATTAGATTGGGGTCTAATCCAGGCATGTCAGTGTAAGTCCATGCAAAGTTTATTTTCTTGCTTTGAAAGAAGCTAGTGAACTCTTCCTTTTCTTTTACAGATAATGACTATGTTAGATGAATAATTTGTGGAGCAACCTCTATACCCAAATTCATTGGTTGTGTCATCTCAATCAATACTGATGATCTCTCCTAAAAATGACTCAGAAGCGTATCAAGTATCTCATCTTTGGGTGCCTCAAAGAGGTTTTCACCCTCAGATATATCTTTTATTTTTACTATTTTTGGCTCTGATACTGCCACAATGTGGTTTTCACCATCAGAGCATCTATTTTTTCTTCTTTTAATTTTTTGACTAAGATACTTGATATCTGCCTCTGTCATGCTGACACTACCTTCGCTGGTGGAGGACATTATAGGTTCAATAGCATGGAGGTAACATGCTAGAGCGTAATCATTCTAGAATGTTAGGACTTCATTGGATGAGGAGGGGGAGTTCCAATTTATCAGATTGAGATTTTTGAGTGAGAGAGAAGTAGTGACTAGTTCAATTGCGTTCATGGTATAACCATCAAAAGTGTGGATGAGCAAGTCAAGACCTAGAGCAATCTTGTCCAAAGGAGCATTCGAATCCCTATGAGACCTTACATTGGAAGTAGAGGAAAATTTAACACCGATGGTGTCTAATTCATGTGACCTAACGCTAGACCCTTCACCTACTTTGAGAAGGTTTTCATAAGTATGCACCATGTCTATATATTTATCATAAGTAGCATCAGACAAAGATTCAAACTTGTACTCATGTGAGTCAGTACTTGATGTGGGAATTCCATTAGCACTGGTTGTATCATCATCTTTACCCCTTGTAGTATTAATGGCTTGCTGAAGTAGATCTTTTTCAAATTGCTCTTGGAAATGTGGGGGTATGTACCATTCACCTTGAGAGTTGGAATCAGCCATTTGTATATCTTTCCATTGGTCATACATGAGTTAATGTACGAAAGCGGTCTCATCAGAATCACTATCAGTTTCTATCAGGTGAATAGGTATGATGGGCTCATCAGGTTCTGTGAAGAGTGCAACAAATTATGGAGGAATTGGATATGGAAAAGTATCTTCCTCAGAGCTGGTCTTTGGATTTACCTCTGGAGTAGTATCTTCAAATTTTGGTTTAGGTTCAGGTTCTGGCACAAATTTTTTTATCCCTAAATGAAAGGGGATCTTTTTGAAGCCTAAGCCAGTAGTATCTCTTGTGTGGTGACCTATAGCTTCAATGGGTTTCAACAAACCATTGTCATTCCTTCTTATAGGACCACCCCCCTTATAGCCAAAGCACTTCATGATCTTGAAGGCTTCATTGTATGGCTCTTGTTCTAAGTTTGGAGGTGGAGTAGTTGTTTCAGATGTTTCTTTCCCTTTATAGATCCAAGCTACGATAAATCTTTCTTCATCCTCATCTTCTAAAGGTTTAGAGGCTCGTAAAAAGGCACCATCGAAGACTATTTGAGGAGAGTCATCAGGAGGTTTTTTACTCTCAGAAGGTCTCCCATAAGAGCGTGGAGATAGAGGAAGAGCAACCAGTGATATCACAGGTTCAATTCAATATTCTCCCATGCCTGTATCCTTAAGTTTCAGAGTCTGTTCCATTTCCTTTAGCTTAGCATCATAGAACTTAGTGGACTCTCTATTAGCTAGGACAAAGCTATCTATAGATTGCACAAGAGTGTTGCAAGAATAATTGGTATTAGCAGGCATAGTGACTTTCGCTCCATGGAATGGAAACTTGATGCATTGATGGTATGTAGATGGAACAACCTGCATCTCATGAATCCATGGCCTACCCAACAAGATGTTGTAGGCAAGAGGAATGTCAAGAACTTGAAAAGTAATATCTCTCTCAATAGGTCCTATGTAGATAGGGATCACAACTAAGCCTTGGGATTTGCATTCCTCTTCATCATAAGCTTTGATGGTAATCTTTTTGTGGGAATCTATACAATTCTCATCATAACCTAGATGAGTAAGCAACTTAGCAGAATAGATGTTGAGACCAACACCATTGTTTATGAGCACTCGGTGGACATGTTTAGGACCTATCATGACTTCTATGTGCAAGGTAAGGTTATGCGGATGGCTCAGAGAGTGATCATCTTCTTCAGAGAAGGAAAAATAATGAGGCGAGGTCAAATGACCCACCATAGATTGGAACCGATTGAGATCAAGATCCTTGGGTACATTTTCCTTAGTGAGGGCTTTATCCAAAATCTGCCTATGAGCAGACAAGATCTTCAACAACTCGAAAATGGTAATCTGAGCATTGGTTCACTGGAGTTGATCTAAGATGCTATAACTAGCTGAGCTAGCTGTAGGGACCAATTTCATGTTCTTGTTGGCAGGGCCAACAATAGTCTTATCCACAGTTTGTTTTGGAGCAGATACAAGAGGATTGGGACCTTTCAAAACAACCCTTCCACGTGATCAAGTAACAACATTGGCACAATCTTGAGGTTTTTTAGATTCAGATGAACGAAACGTGGAACTGCGCAAGATGAAAGGAGTCTTAGGTTTGGGAGCATCACTGCTCCCCTTAATAGTAATCATGTCACAATAATCTAACTCAATAGGTTTGATCATACCAATGACATTGTCATCGTTAGTGTACATGTAATTGAATTTAGCATTGGTATTCTTAGTGTTTGAAGATTCACCCTTCTCGTGAGGATGGAAGGGATCCTTAAATGCTTGATGGTCCAAATTCTTGTTATGGCCGTCCACAACAATGTCACCGCTATCAATCAAATCTTGGACCTTATGTTTCAGCTGAAGACAAGTAGAAGTCTCGTGACCCTTATTCTGGTGATAGTCACAATATGTGTTGTCATTCCACCAATGAGGTCGTGGTTGTGGGTCATAGAGATGCTTATCCAAATGAGCAAGTATTTGCTTCTACATAAGAATTTTATAGACCACATCAAGTGGTTCCTCAAAGGAAGTGAATTCACACTTGGATTGAGATGCCCAAGGTTTGTTCCTAGAAAACCTTGAAGGTTGCTGATTTTCCATCCCAGGCTTTTCAGTAGCTTTGATCACCTGTATGCTAGAAGAGAGATTAAAAATAGACTTAGCAGGTTTTGAGGTCACATTGTCGACCACTCCATCATTCACAATGTCTCTATTCTTGTTGACAAACTTCCCTTTATCTTTATTTGAGGAAGAAGATCCTTGTTTGTTGTCTTTGTTCAAAGTCAATTCCCCTTTCTTGATCATAAAGGTCTCTACTCACACCGCTTGTTTAATCATGCTATCAAAGGCTAAGGGACCTTGTAGTTGCACTTGGTATCTAAAGTCTGGGACAAGATTGTCCAAAAAGATGTCGAGTCTCTCAAAATCTGGTAGCTTATGAGGACACCTTGTACATAATTGTCTCCACCTTTGGAGAAATGTTAGGAAAGATTCCCCTTGTCACTGCTTCAAATTGCAAAGATCTCAGATGTTGACTGGATGCTGAATATTATGCAAGTAATGTTGGAGAAATATATTAGCCATTTCATCAAAAGTCTCAATGCCAATGGGCAATCGAGAAAACCACTCCATAGCTGGTCCACCCAAGCTACGAGGGAATAGGCGCATACGATATGTTTGATCATGTATGAATTCCATGGATAAAGTGCCAAGCTCCCTTAGGCAATCTTGGGGATCGGTAGCAACCAAGTATTTGTCATGTTTAGGGAGCTCTACACCTCTGGGAAAAGGTGGCATGTGAAGACTCCTATCAAAGGGGAAAGGAAAATACTTTCCATTGTGAATTGTTGTGCGAGTTTGTCCTTATTCTTGGCAAGTTGGATAATCTGATCTTGCATGTCTCAGACCATCTTTTGCAACTTAGCGGTCTCAGTTTCTTCTTCCTTGGCCACAAGCGTTTCAACTTGAATATCTGAGGGTAATTTAGCCCCTTGTTTGGCTAGCTCAAGAAAATATTTTTCCTTCTCCTCTAGAAGGAAGATCTCCATCATCTTAATAAGACCCTTATTTTCTTTCACAATGTCTATGCCATTTTGAGTTATTATGTCATCACCATCATTGCCAAGAATCTCATAAATGCTTGGGACTTGATCTTGACTCTGATCATAAGGGGTAGGAGGATAGTGATACATTGGTTGACCACCTTGAGCTTTATTTTGAGCTTGGTGCTGATTTTGATCATCTTGGGTTTGATCATAGCATTGCTCATTTCGAGGTTGGGCATGACATTGGTCATTGGAAGATTGACCATGATGCTGGTTGTTTTGAGATTGATCAAAATTTTGGATGTATTTGCTTGGTTGGAAGTCGAATGGCTCTCCCATCTTGTCATAGGATTGTGCAGAAAATGAAGACTCAGTAAAATGATATGCACAATGCCGAAAGGGACAGCTAAGGTAACTCTTGGCACTCTAACATGATCAAGAGGATCAATAGGTTCAAATGAGTTGATATCATCAACAGGATTGATAGGTTCAATGATAGGACTAGTCCAAGGAAGTGGTCTTCCAAAGTTATGAAACAATGAGTTGTTTTGGAAGAATAAGTTATCCTGATCTTGAAATGAGAAACCAGGTTGCACTTGAAACAATGGATTAAAACACTCTTGGAACACTGGAGGTGATTGAGACAGACTGTCTTTCAAAGTACTCACTGAAGAACTTGAGGGTCCCTCACAACATTTAGATTACACAATAGGTTCGAGACAACTTGTTTCTTGATTACGAGGTTTACCTCTATCTTGACTAGTATTACGAATGGGGTAAGTGTTGCCACTTTGAGTCATGATAGTCATAGACAAAGATCAAAATGAGAGAGGACTCAAGATAATGCTAAAACTCTATCTCTAGGAATAACGAAAAGGAGATAAAGGCTAGAACAACTAAGATGTGAGATGCACCTGGTACAAATCATCAGGAGTATGGCTAGAACAGCTGAGATAAGACTATCATGACACGAGGTACAAAATCACAAAGAGATGAGACAAATAACAAGGAGACAATACAAGTCAAAGAAAAATTAATCGGTTCACAGCTCGAGACACTCAATTTATGATAGTGAATGACAAGAATATAGGTAAACAGACCTCAAACAAGAATCAGATCAGATAAGAAGTTCACCAGTCAATGGAAAATAAGTCACTATTTTTGAAATTTGGGTACAAGTTTGCATGAGAAGGTACCAGGCCGTGCGAGAAAATGCCAAACTTCACATGAGAGAATGAAAGCTCACGTGAGAAAATGCTCTGAAAGATGAAATTTCATACGTGAAAGAATCTAAGTTTGACAGTTTGACATAGTTTACGAGGTAAAAAGTCAAGTTCTGAGACGTAGCCTAAACTTTTCTCTAACATAATTTCTAGGTTTTAGATAGTTTAATCAGCAATCTCAGTTTGAAGGTTTCAAGCATTCATTTACAAGCATGAAGTTTTGATCAAGCAATGGTGACACAAGAAGTAGTCGCAAACAGACCTACCAAGGACAAAGCAACTTGGCAGTATCATGGGAGTCTTTGTTTAATCATGATGGACAAGTTTAAGACTCGAGAATAAACACATAGTTATCCCTACAAAAAAAAATGGTGAGAAGACAAAACCTTTGCCTCACTGCTTATGCGCATGCGTTCACCTCACACATCCGTGTCACCCCCTAGAGGGTGCTCTTGTTTTTGGTGTTTCCAAGGACTCAATAGTATATGTTCAAAGGTTACCCTTGAAGCAGGGGCCAGTGTCATATACCACCTTCAAATGTCCAGGTGCATGCCTATGGTGAGAATCTATGGGAGAGATTCTTCCCCCTCCTTGCGCAAAGATTATGTCTCCTTTCGCAGGTGATCCAGGTAGGCAACTCAATAAGGAAATTTTTTAGTGGGCTTTCATTCACACTAACCTTTGGTGCCCCTGATATAGGGCTAGGGCCTCATAGCCACACCAACACTCAAAAGTCATACACCCCTGCAAGCAGGGCTAGGAGTGGCACCGCTTAGTACAATAGACAAAGCCTTCTCAAGATGATAGTCGAAATCAAGAGAAGGAAGTTAACATGGTTTTGGAGTCTTTAGAATCAACAAAAAATTCTTTATTATAGTGAGGTGGAATCACCAGTGATAGGTGCGTACTCACTTGGGTCATTCTTGGATGTTCAACTTCCGACAGACCCTCTAAAGGTGACACAACTTGGCTTGGATCTGAGGGTTTGATTTTTTGTTTCTCTCAAAGAGAGAAGAGCATACTTCTCTACCTCTTCACCTTACCCAAACACATCAAGCATATTGATCATTGAGCTAGTTTCACTCCACCAAATCCATAAGCTTTTAGGTTTCTGGTTCTCTCAAAGAGAGAAGAGCATAATCCCCTAACAAGTAGAAGTGTTAAAGATTCACTACCTTGCTTTGCTTTCCTAGGTATCCATCATTCTAGCAACATCGAGGTCTCTGTTTCATCCGTGGGCATCACTTCCATGTAATGAAGAGCCTATTCCCCTACTTTTCTATCAGGACTCTTGAGAAATTTTAACAAATCCCTAATTATACTATGTGAATGAAAGCAAGAAAACAAACACAATGTTTTAAATGATCTTTGAAAATAGTCTTGCAAGCAAACTGTTAGCAAGTTTTATGATCTTCGACAAAGTGACTTGAAGACCATTGTTATGCTATGATAGAAACAAAGATATGAAATCAACAACAGAAATAAAATGTTAGAAAAAAAACAATAGTAAATTGTAGAATTTGGAAATTTAACTGACTGACAGTAAAAATTTGTGCGAGAAAGTGTAGCGCTACGTGCAAGAAAGTGAAGGGGTCTGCGCGTCATAATGTTTCTTCACACGAGAGAGTGCTACAGGGAGAAAAAATTTGCATGGTACGCTTAGAAATCTCACGCAAACTTTTGTACATAGAGAAGTACAAATGTATGACAAATTACAGAATTCAAAAATATGTTTGAGATTGAGGCCAGAAATCAATTTTTCTGCCCCACGGTGGGTGCCAGAATGTCTATAGCTGAACGTGGACCTCTAATCCAGCCATATACACAGCATAGTCATTGCTCAATCATCAAAATTATGAAGGTGAGTATGAATTACTCAATTCACAATATCTATCGATTCGACCTATTGCCTCCTAATTAGCTGGGGTGTTTGAATTACTCTTATAACGAGAGCCAACAACCAAAAGACCAAACTAAGACAGAGGATTTTGAAAGATTAAAAGATAAACAATGCAATTAATCTAAGATGAATATGCCATTAATCTAATAATGAAAATGCAGATTTTAAGCTAAAAACATGAAAGAAATATGATAATTAAGCTAATAGCACTAAGCAAATTATACTAAATGTGAGAATGCAATTAACTAAAAATAAAGATTACTCTAATATGCAATAAAATATTTGAAAATATGAATAATTGAGACTAAAATTCGCTATAGTTTATGTGCTCTAAAATTGCCCTTTTTTTTTCGAATGAAGGAGAAGGTTCATAATATAGACAAGCCCAGAGAAAGAATGAAGAGTTTCTTGAAATGAAACGGTTGACTCTTCATTCCCAATTGAGACAAATATTGAGGAATTACTTAATTAAAAGAATGAAGTATTGCCACATATGGGTGACCCTTCGAATATTTGAATTATTAAATCCAAATAAGATAATCCATTCAAATAACCAAGTAATATTAATTCATTTTTATGTGTATTAGCCAAATGGGGTGGGTTTAATTTAATTTAAAGCACTTAGGACTTTAGAATTAAATTAATTTATCACAGGGATTATTTAGCTAATAAAGTCGAATACTTAGGAATTAATTATAGTGTGAGATTAATGCAATTCAGGGTTTTTGCAATTGACACCAAGTCAAATAAAGTCAAGTAGGAGAGAGAAAATAACCTAGTAAAATAGGACTTTAATGATGTAAAATCAAAGAAATGCACCAAAATTGATTGAAATTATAAGGTGCCAATTTGGGGTATTACAGTACCTACTAGTAGTTGTAGGAGTTTCTTATGATTGCATGAGCTGCAAAGTGTTTGGATTGGTGATGAGATGTATGCTAAAGTTTGTTTTTATGACACAATGAAGTTTGTCTGTGATGTGTGTTCTGGTTGGGGGTGAAAGTGTTGGGATCAGAGGTGAGAGAATTTGTCTATCTCAATGTGAAGGATATGTTGTTTTCAAGATGTGGTCATGTAATAGAAGATTGTTGGATCGATATACTTCAAGAGAGTGATGTTTTTATCTCAATGATAATATTTAGGTGGTTGTTGAAAAGATGCCATTCTCAAATAATTTACAACCATAAAGTCAAGAAGATTTTGTTGTTAGTGGGCTATGTATTCTATGAAAATATTTTGAGTGCGAGTCACATTTGTTAAAAGGAAAAACCAAAGTATGTATTGTAGTTGATTTTTTGTAAGGGTTGCATTATCGATTATACCCAATGCCCTAGAGTTTTTTGGTTTAATATATTGATGAACCATGTATCTAAAAAGGATTCCTCTAGAACTAGTGAGTATAGGGGTTGAGTAACCATGTAGCTTGGTAGATGGATTTCTTTTTATAAGGACTCAATAATCAATTTTGATGTAGCTATAAAAGGAGAAAATCCCAGAGTGATGATGGTTTCTTTGTAATGATGATTTGTGGTCATTAGAACCAGTGCATGCTTGGTTTGTGGTAATCCAAAACCACTTGAGTGTAAAGTTTATGGTGATCTTAGGTTTTATAATTTGATTGTATTTTGGGGATGGGAGCTCTTTGAGAAGGGTTTGTAGTACAATTCCTCTTCAAGAATGAAAAATCTTGAAGAATTTTAGGTTGGACGATACCGCAGCCTTCTTGTGGAGGGAAATACATCGATTCATCAACTTGCTAGAGCATTTTGGTATTCAAATTTGTTATGATAATTTATATTTTTAAGGAAGGAGGCATAATTTCATAAAAAAATCATACATATTAAACTTCTTGCAATGAATTCGAACCTTCTAGACTAGGCGTACAGGCTTAGAGAGTTGACACCATCCATTAAGGAGGGGATTTTGCATAGATTAGAGTTTGTGTGGGGTTGAACAACCACCAAAATTCAGATTGTAGATATAGAGGATAAAACTGGTGAGCTAGGAATGATTTCTTAGAAAGTAATATATAGGTCTGTCGTACAGTCCCAATAGGTCTTAAAATTCATTAAAAATAGTGACAAAGTAATTATAGCTTGTATGAAACCATTGGGTATGTGAAAAAAATGATCTAAACCACCCTTGTAATAAAAGAATATGATTATTGAGTGATATAAATGTATGAATCATTTTATTAGAATTATCCATGTATGGATATTGACTGACTTTAAGCAGTAAGAGTGGTTGTTCTTTACTTTTATAATTGTTCATGTACTTTTCTTTACATTATATATGTTATATATGTTATTTAGCATTAAAAATCAATTGAAAATCAAACAAAAGAACTCAAAAAACTCAAAACAATCCTTGCATACAAACTATTTGACAAAATGCATATGACCCAAGACTAAAAATTAAGGTCAGAATTAGACAAGGATCTTTTAGTGGTGTTAGAGCTCCAATCCTGCCAACTTGTGGGGTTTATCAGTGTATGCCAAAGAAATTAGTTTTCTTTAGATGCATACACATTAATGGTCAAAATTAAGAATGGTAGATTGTTACCTACTTTCCTTCTAGATTCACCATCAAAGGAAAGGGCACCCAATTGGGAGAAAATAAGGATCCTACAAAGTTAAGAGAAACATAACAAGATAATCTACAAAATTGCACTGTTTAGATGATGTATATTTAAGGAAAGTGTTAAACAAGGAAACTAGATGAAGGTTAAACCATAGGATATAATGGGTGATAGAAGAGAATAAATACTTGGCATGATTGAGGAATATAACACTCTCCTATAATATGTTAAGAAATATTTAACTTTCATTGATTTCATGGACTTACATCCAAGACAATACTCCAAGATTGATATGGAAAAACAACAATATCATATGATAACTCTTGATCAATTTGCATGAGAAGAGGATCATCCACTTTGAGATGTTGAAAACATGACACAAAGAAGTGATGAAACTTTGCATTAGCATAAGATATAAGTGTTTGCACATGTGTAGGATGGTACCAGAGAATTGTCACATGAAGGTATTCAAGAATTGGGTACTAATGATGCATTGTATGTTGAGGATTCATGTCATGATGAGTTTTATTTATCAAATAAAACCTTAGGAAACAAGTTAGAAATTTTATTTAGTAGCACTGGATCCCAAGATCATAAGCTAGATGGACATACAATTACATTGGGAGTGAAAGTGTGTGAATATACTATTATATCATTAGCTTCTACTTTTCCATTTGATCCATTCTTTGAGGTACATAGTAGCAGCAACTTATTTTTTTGTGTACATTGATGATTGCACACATAATGTTTCTTATAATGGGGTGAGTGAAGTGGATACAACCTCATATCACAATGCAGATTTTGGGATAGAACACTTGCATGGGAGTTATAAGTTTCATAGTTCTCATCATTTAGTTGGGCAACTTAAGGTTAATGACAACATGATTTCCACAACCATAGAGTATTTTTATGGTTCTCATTAGATGTTGGCTACCTTTGGTTGGAGTAATGCTATGATGGATGAGCATGATGATAGTTTCCTTTCCCTGACAAAGTTTCATGCACTTCGATAAGCCATTAGAATAATGAAGCACAACTATCTATAATTATTGGTTGATAGAGACTATCTTCTCGAGTGGGATTGCACTTGCTATGATGCCTTAAAGGAAAAGGGGGAGGAAGTAGTTGATCTCACCAATGAGCTTGAGGTGACTATGGATTCATTAAAGAGTGATGTGTTATCTATTGAGGACTCACAATCACGATTGGAAGAGCTTACCGTGGAGTTGAGTTTGGTACAATCTTCACCAACTATATATACAATACAATCTTCTATAGTGGAATTTGGTGATGATTTTGTATCCACAAGTTGTGATGATGGATGTGTTGAGGATATGGCTACATCCATCATAGATACATGTGTAGTAGTCTCATATGGGATGATTATTTTGGTTGAGAGTAGTAGAGAACCACTTGTTGCATCAGGTTCTCCTAAGGTTAGTACCATGACAGATGATGTTGGTTAGATTTTTGATAGCTCTTGTGTGGTAGTGGTGGATTCTCCAAAGAGTTGTGTAGATTTTTAGTTCATGATGTTACTCTATTATCTCCATAGGGGACTCATAGAGTGTCATTTGGTTGGTAGTATGGTTTTGATAGGGAGATCTTCAATCTAGTCCTACTTCCTTTAAGACTTACCTAGGCATTTCCTTGACCTATCATAGGGTTCTTTGGACACTTCACACTGAGGGATTCTTTCTAATCTCCTCTACTCCTCAAGATCTCACTACCAAGGATTACAACCCACTCTTGTTCACAATACCCTTCATATGAATTCAACTAAGGAATTCATCCCTTCATCCAAATTCTTGATTCCAATTATTGAGAATGAGAGGAGACTCAATTTTTCTTAATTTGATTCATTTTGAGGTGTACCACCATGTAGAATTTTCCTTCTACAAGTAGATCTCCAAAACTTAAACCAAAAGGCTACTAGGTCCTTATAGGTCTTCCAACACACTGTTTAGGGCTTAAATTTTCAATTTTCCACACAAGTGGCCAAAGTGATTACATTTCATGATATCCTTTTTGAAGTTACAAAGGATTCTGAAATCCTTAGGTTTCCAAGCCCTCCGTACAACACGTTCCTATCTTTAAGTCTTGTTTTTAGGCCTAATTAGGCCTCATTGGTTTCCAGTGAGGGTTTGATGGTTACACCCTTTTATGGATTGGTCAAAGGCTCTCCTTCATAGGATGGAGTCCTTGATCACCCAAGGAATACTTTATTGAGTTGGTTTGACATTCTCAATCCTTGAGCCCTCTCCCATTTGCTGGATCAACAACAAGCTACCTAGCCAGGCTAGCTCTATCTTGCCTAGGGCTTGCTCTTAAAAATCATTCCCCTACAAACTAGACCAAAAAAATACATATTTACATAGCCTATACAATGCCCTAGCATATTATAGGAGGCCATACAAAACCATCCATGGAAACCTATGTTAGAGCCATTTTTGTTACCTCTACTCTGAACAATCCAACAATCTGGTCATAGAGGAGGATTTAAGTTACAAGCTGAAAAGAAAGCTATCAAGCTAAAACAAAGCTCTAATATACTTAGAAAATCATGAAGAATAAACTCATGCAAATATTTTCTTAGGACTAATCCATGATCAAGGATTACTGAGCTT